>CP097503.1:24291678-24439608 GCA_023547065.1 Musa troglodytarum | reverse complement strand
TGGGAGGGCTACTGGCAATAACCACCAGTGAGGATGAAGGCAACGTCGGATGATAGAGGCGATGGTAACGGCAAACAACCCATGAACGGTTATGAACAGGCACTCTAAATAGAAATAGATGGAGGAGAAGGTGGGGAAGGGGCGGAGGAGGAGGCGGACCTGAGTGGCGAGGATGACGGCGTCGTGGTCGAGGAAGAGGTGAAGTGGCTGGTGAGGCTGAAGGGCCCGGTGAGCCACCGGCCGGCCGGCACCACCAGCATCGCGCCGCCGTCGTACGCGACCTTACTGAGGTTGGCCACGGCAGCCGCAAAGGCCGCCGTGTTGGAGGTCACGCCGTCGCCCACCCCGCCGAAGTCCGTCAGGCTGGCCACGTGGGCCCGGCATCCTCCTGCCCCGCCGCCGCGTAGTGGAAGGCTTCTAGCTCCGTCTCGCTACCGCCCCGCCGGTAGTGCCGGTGGCCCTCAGCGGTCCCTATGAACGCCGTTGTTACCACCGTCCACAGCACCAAAGTCATCAACACCTACACGTAACCAAGAAAAGGCGGAGTTTGAAGGATTAAAGCTTTGAGATAAGATTACTGGAAAAACGAAAAGAAAAAGAGAAGCGGTGTTACATGGAATATTGGCGGCGAGTGCTCCATTGTCAGAAAGATGTATCGGAAACAGACTGCTTCCATGGCTCGGCTCTTATTCTATATATATAGAGAGTGAGATAGAGAGACAGAGAGGGGGGTTACACGGGGGGGTTAATGACAGAGTATATTCTCGTTAATTCGTCATCTTTAGCGCTCAGACTAATTATAGATTATTCTTATAATTAGTTATTTTATTTTTTATTTTTATATTTTTAAAATTTATATTACGATTTTTATTTTTTAAAAAATTAATTAAGATGTTTATATTTATGAAAGTAAAATATTTAATTTATTATTTTAATATTTTTAATTTTTAATCATTTAAAATTATCTTTTTAATTATAAAAATTCTAATATAACTTTTTAAGATATAGGGATCGAAATAGTAAAGATAACTAATTACAAGGATAATCTGCAATTAACCCTCTTGGTGTTACATGAAATCACAAGCTTCTAGACCGGTGGGTCCTACGGTGAGAATACTTACGGTTGACACCAACACAAGGGATTTCTTCGTACACGGCCTTGGTACGATGGGTCCTGGGAATTGGGTATAACGTTTGCGGTGCTTCGCCTCCGACGAGAAGATGGAATAAGCTCTTTCTTCCTAAATTACTCTCCTTCCCAGCCAATTAGAACTTCCCATAACAGTGAGATTCTCTCCGATCATGTCTCACCATCTCCGGCTCCCTCTTTCCATAGTCTCGCAGCAAGTGCCGCCCCTCTCCGGATCGCTCCTCATCGCAAATCACTTGATCCCTTCTTTTTATGGTCACTTTCTAGTGAAATTTAATATTCCTAATATACTCCTCTGTAAATAAATATAAATATTTTAACTTAATCTTAATAAACTCCTTCAACAGAAAATGAAACAAAAATGATAAATAATCTTTTTATATTTATTAGATTGCTTTAATATTTTATGATTTAAAACATCGGATTACCTATCTTAAAGATAAATATTTCAGTGTTTCTGTAACATTTTAAAGATATCTTCTGGGTCGATTTGTATTAACCGAAAAATTATTATATGCTAGGTTTGGATTGTGGTAAAGGTCAATTTATATTATCCTAGAAGATGTCATATTTTGGGTTGGCAATTATAAGCATATGATTAGCAATTAAGAAATTATATTTAATAAAATTATATCTTATATTTTTTAAGCAATTATATGAAATAAGAAGGTTTACAATAGTAAAAAAAGTATCAATAACAATTTCTTTTGCAAAAATCTGGAGCAAAGATAATTGAGGTATCTTCTGGGTCAATTTCTATTCTTATTCTGGGTTTGAACTATGATAACTGGGATGTGGTTCGAGTCCATATGCATAAGAAAAATAAAATATTATCATTGTATTTCTAGAACATTTTAAGGTTGAAGGTGGAGATGCTCATGTGCCGAAAACTAAGATCAAGTATGGATTTCTCAATCCAATTCCTTCTATATTCAAGTTGTTCTAAGATTATGGGTGAAAATAATGAAACATGCATGACCATGATTACCATGCTAAAGTGGAGGGGACTAACTTCACTAACCTAAATACCTTAGATTATTTAAAGATATTAGGCTAAGCTCGATCATCCTAGACAATTCCCTAATTCATACCTTATGTCATTATTGGATGCTCATCATGAAAGGGTATATCAAGCATCATTGAGATACTTAATCTCGAAGAGAGCTCATCGAGCATTTTTGAATGCTCACCTTTGTGGGAACATATCGATGACATCAAAATAATCACCCTTGAGGAGAGCACATCGAGTAATTTGGATAGTCAACCTCGTATGGGTACATTGATGCTATCAAGATGCTTACTTTCGAGGAGGGCAAATCAGACATTTTAAATGCTCATCGACATAGATTGTGGTTAACCAACAATATCATTAACAACAATATTAATATTATGTGAGAGTTCACTAATATTATTTTATTATTCATCTTTATTAAATTATTTAATAATTTGAATAACAATAATCTCTCAAATGCTAAAAGAGTATCAACTAGTATCTCCTCAATATTAAAATTAAATTTTAAGATTTTCACTATCATAAATTTATTATTTTCTAGAAATCTTATATTACCATATTCAACTATCCTCAAACTATGATTAGGGTAAAAAACTATATACCCATTAAATATTTTTTAAATAAATAATAAAATATTTAAAAATAATTCTTGAATTTATTTTTTTTTTCATATGAATTAAAGACCCTTATCTTTAAAGATAATCCTAAATATGTAATTATCTTAAATTGGATTCTCTATCAATCTATAACTCAAAAAAAGTTAATTGAATTGACTTACTAGAAACTTTATTCAAGATATACATAATTATTCTTATAGCTTCTTCTCGCATCAATTTGGGTGTAGAAGAATAACCTATCATTCTCTTAATCATACTCAAAAGAGTACAATTTCACTCTTTAGTAATCATATTCTGTCATAACATATTTGATAATTCATACTGAGTACAAATGCATTGCTTTTTTAAGAATCTAATAAAAGAACTCGAATTATAATCGGATTCTTCATATTTATCATAAAATTTATCACCATTATCAAATATGATAATCTTAACTTTTTTTTATTTAATTATCTCTTAACTTCATTTATGTACAGCTAAAGATATGAATAACCCGAGATCTTATATGAATTAGATATAATAATATCTTAATAAGTTATTTATAAATATCTCTCTTCACAAAAATAATATCGATCCTCGTCTTTTATTCGTTTCAAGTATATGTTTGTCATAACGCCGCTATCATTTTTTTTTTCTTGACATAATCAAATAAATATAAATAATGGAATAATCAAATACTGATGTCAGGAGTCATTAAATTCGACGGATAATAATTTTCCACGGGAATTGTACTGGAACTGATGGCATACAGCAGAGGTCATGTTCAGAACGTACTTTTGTGATGTACCATTCGTTTAGAAGACACGAAAAAGGCCGCAAGGACCGGTCTTCCACGTTCCGCCCCTCTTCCTTCCGTGACGCCGGCCTCGCTAAGGTTCGGCGTGCCGGGCGGCTCACGGGCTCACACGCCGTCCTATTTATATTGGTCTACAGACAAAAAGCGGACCCTTCAACGGTGTGATGCAGTGGGACTTTGTGTGCGGTAGTCATTCCATCTTCCAGACCCATGGGATGTAGTCGTGCTGCTTTCTGCAGTGTAGTGGGATTCTTGTGCTGTGAGATCCGAGTGATAGGAGCATGCGACCACTAAGAAGTACTCGTCCACGCCCACATCTCTACGGTTCTACGATAAACTTAGCGCCTGCTTGCCGAGTCCACAAGCGAGCTACTCGAGCGTCATCTCATGACCTCCTACCCAAGTGGCAGGTGTGGCATTCCAAATGAGCAGATCCAATGATCAGATCTAGATTACTCGAAGCTTGTTCTCTTAAATTTGTATATTTACATATTAAGAAATAGAAATCACAAGATGGAGTTCACATAAACCTTTTTATGATGATCAATAGTAATTCCCATACATACTTTATAAATTTCTGTAGACTGATTTGTGGTAATTTACGTTGAAGCCACACCCACTGATTTGTGTAGCATACGAGGAGTGGAAGGATCATAGGCCTCAAAAACGTGTATATTAAGCAAATATAATGAAGTAGCACATCATGTTTCCGTAAGTACCCTGCAGTTCATATTTCAATTGATCAGTAATACTTTTTGATAATGTTCTACAGTTTCAATAGGTTGATAAAGGGTTAGAGAAATATACATCCAGCTACTCTCGGGAATTTGTCAAAACAGAGATGATACGTTTCAGCGTCCCCTGCGAGTGTCATTCTCCATTGTTGTTACAAGCTAGAAGGTGAGAAAAAATGACTCTTAATAAATTGATGGAATGGCTTACCAGAATAAGATCTCCTGGTTTCACAGGTGACTCGACGAGGACACGAGCTTCCCTGCAATGCAATACATAAAACGCGTCAATCATTAGCTGGAATTCTTGTCGCCAGTTTGTGGTTTTGCTGAACTTTTGCTGTAGCACGATTGGTGGGTGATGACTACTTGATGAGCAGCAGTTCGCCATCTTTGGAACACTTGAAAAAGCTGCAGCCTTTCGTCAGGGGGATGAACTGGTTGTTCCACTCTGCACAACATTGTTTTAGCCTGCATCAAGCGAGTGTTGGTGGCTATACTTAACCTGCAAATCTTACCGAGATGCCACGTTGCTGCAGTCGTTAGTTCCTTCCCCTCGTACACCCCGTCGATGACAAATCTTGCATGAGTTCCCATGGCTTCCGTGAGTTCGTTGAAGAACCGGTTGATCGTCTGCATTCACAGAGGGAAAAAACGTGATGGTTGTGGAGTACCTTGTTTGTTCGACGCAGTAGCTGCACTTGTTTGATTACCTTTCCTTGAAAGGGTTTCGAGTAAGCCGAGCCCTCAAAAACGCAGTCCTTGGACAAGAGTTTCTCTAATCTACTCAGTTCTTTCTCATTGACAGATGAGTAGAATCTGTGAACCAAATCAGACAGCGGTGACGATGGAGCCGTTCGCTCTTGCTTTTGACTCTCACCGCGCGGCGGCGGTTTTCTGGCACAGAGAGGTACCCATGGAAGTAGTCTTGTCGGCGACTGAGATACTGCCGTCTTCCCTCTCAATAATGGCCTCTTTTTTGGATTGTCTCGATGAAGCGAAGGCAAACGCAAGCTGCTGAAGATGATTGAGAAAGAGATTTACTGCGAAGTGTTGGGCAAAGGGTTTGAGACGGGAAAGAAGCACAAGTCATCATGTGGCGATCGATGTCGTCGACAAAGTACGCCTCGGGCTTTTGATGCATCAAGCGAGGGAACAATGAGACAGCTACGTAAAGGATGAAGGCATGCCTTGCAAGGCAAACATGAAATCGCTTCGCAGGTGTTAAGAATATTGGATTGCTTTAAACAGAAATCCACCTCTTGGCTTTCTTCCTGTCCATGCATCGAAAAAGTGCCATCAATCGAGGTGATTCCTAAGACGAGTGAACGATGAAAGAACCCAGCAGGCTGACCTTCATGTTTGGGATCGATTCCTTAATCTGTAGCCCAATCCATATATCCATGGATCCTCCAAACGCATTTCTCAAGACCAGCTTCTCGCATCAACTCGGTTTCTGTCAATCGAATTTGCGGTTCGAACCCCAAGTGGCGTGCGTCCTTGCATTGATTCACCCGAACGTTGCCATCAAATCTCGTTCCAGTTCAAGGCGGATAAAGATCTCTACGAGAGATATCCAAGTCAACTAATTCCGAAATCGTAGACCATTAGTATTAATTATCTGGGAAAAAGATCTTTACGAGAGAAATTGAGAACGATTGATCGCACTACAAGTATGCACTCAAAATAACATAACGAAGAGATCGTGAAAACGCCGTGGAACAGTTCTGCGGATTCCGAAATGGAGCTCGTGAAGGGCGAAGAACAGAAAAGCCCAACTGGAGTCAATCCCCTCCACAGCGCGGGCGCAGGGGGGACGTTGCTGCTTGGTGATGACACCGTTAAATCGAGTCACTTCCTGGAGTTTACGCGTTCCAATACCTTTCTTTTTATTGGAAGCAGCGGTGGGGTAGGTCCCACATTTAGGTGGACTATCAGGATTGGCATTAGGGATTCGGTGGAATGTCGTTATATTTCCCAAATGATTCTGTTACGGCTGTCGTTATAATGCTTCCTCGGCTCCTCCTCGTTGTAGATTCTCAAAAGAGGGGGAAAGAGAGAGGGAGTGTAGGGTGGAGGGAGAAGTAGAGGGGGAGAGGGGTTGATAGAGGGGGATTGGGAAAGGATGAAGGAGGTGGTGCTGCACGTGTACGACGTGACGAACAGCGGATCGGAGAAGACGAACAACACCATCCTCCAGATCAACCGGATCTTCAAGGATCGCATCGGCCTCGGCGGCATCTTCCACAGCGCCATTCAGGTTTCTTCGTCTTCCTGAGTTCCTCGTTTCCCCTTTTCTTCGTACAAGTCGCTTTCTTTTTTCTTTTCCCTGTGCGGGGTGGGAGGGTGGGTCAAGAAATCAAGGCTTCTGCCCTTGGTACTGCCTATATCTGAAAGGCACTTTGGTCCTGCAGTAAATGACATGAACAGTCCTGGGCTGCAATTCTTTTTTCTTTCCCTTTCGGATTATTTTCTATCGAGCTTTTTTCGGCTGTTTCGGAAGAACCCTAACCAACCCGATTAACAGAGATCTGAGAAGCCTTGTTAGATGGCATCTGTGGTCGAACTAGTAGTTGATGTTGCTGCTTTTCTCCCTTGGCGTAGGCGATGTGTTGAGATGAATGATGAGAGTTCTGTTTCTCGTAAATCTTGATGATTTTTCTTGATGCGGTTGAGATGAGACAATGTCAAACTTTTAGAGAAGTCTGGTTGTTGCATTAATGATGCATTTACAAGTAAGGATCACATATTGGTGTTAAATGTAGTTGTGCCAGAAAGACACGGCATGCGTTGTAGTGGAGTATTCGTAGAAGCGAAAGTTGGCGTTGTAATGGTGGGGATTGGTTCTAAAGACTAAACCCTGAGTTTTCTCAGTAACTTTCGTGACTAACAATACACGTAGACTTTGTCTGGGTTGCTTCATTTGTGATTAAGCAGCCGATTCTGGGTTGTCTTTGCTTCCAAATGACACGTAGACTTTACTTTTACACATATGGAAAGTGATATATTTTGCATTGCTTGCTTCATTTGCTTAAGACCGTCTTCTGAGCATGACAGTGTTTATCAGAGTTAGGTCAGATAAAAGAAGCGCAAAGTAATATGGATGGCTCCTTCATTGTCACAAAAAACCATGTACTAGTTGAATTTCTGAATATTAAATGCAGACCCAATTGAATGTTGTTCGTAGAATGCATTTCTGCTTCTGCTAGTAAAAAGGTTGACTTTAATACTTCTTATATTGAGAAGTTTAATTGAGTATTTTTCTTGGTTCATCAACATTATTGGTGCTAGAGACTAATTTATCTTTAATTTTCAGATATCGACAATATGCCAAATTTTTCACTGGTGTCTGTAAGATAGTTGTAAATGGACTATAAGAAGTAATTCAGAAATTAAAGGTGTCCAGACCATATGGACTATACCTACAGGTAGAGAGACTAGTTATGTAACTCAAATCAATTGACTTTAATACTTCTTATATTGAGAGGTTTTAATTGAGTATTTTTCTTGGTTCATCAACATGATTGGTACCAGAGACTGCTTTTGTCTTTAGTTTTCAGATGTCGACAAAATGCAAACTTTTTTACTGGTGTCCGTAAGAGAATTGTAATTGGACTATAAGAAGTGATTCAGAAATTAAAGGTGTCCAGATCATATGGACTATGCTTACAGGTAAAAAGACTAGTTTTGCAACTCAAATCATTTAATTGCAGGGGAGTGACCTTATAGTTTTTGGGCATGACTAATGATAGAATTGAGATGAGAGTGAGCTGCTTAACAGGATCCTACAGGCATATTCCATTATATCAAGATTCTTCAATGTTCCCTGCTTGATCTGTGAAAGTCAAGTCTTTGGCATGCATGGTCATTTCATTTCATACACCAACATTTTCCTCTAAACATGGTAGTACTACCTTCGTCTGAAACTTTTTAAATTGTTTGTTGTACTGTGACAATAACATTGCTAACTAGTGCATGCATCTAAGTCTGCCTAGAAAGTGGTCATGTAGTTTTCCACTAAATTTCTTCCTTCACATAATGTTTGATTTTGTGATTCAATATTTCATCATGGGCTTACACCTATAAGATAACTTATGCAATGTCAAAGATTTTATTCTTGGCAATTTTTATGTGGCTTTTATTACTCATCTCCATATAGGCTACTTTATTCTTAATAGAGTTAGTTGTATTTAATTTTATTTCTCATGAACCCTGCTAATTTTATAGGTTGCAATAAAACTTAATAATATTTAATGGCTGACATTTAACTGAGTTAAAGCATCTCTTTTTTGTTCGATCATGCAATGGGATGCTTTTGGATGGTTTGATTTTCTGGAAATTGATATAATGGTGTTTGATAATTTGTTTCTGTGATCAGTGAGGACAACTTATTGTGGATAAATGCAGGGATTATTATTACTTAGAGATGAGGTGCTCTTACATATGGGACTACTATTGCTCAGTTAATTAAATAGGTGATCTTACATCTGTGATTGGTGAATGTTAAGGCACACACAGTTTTGTTTTTCGACTGGCGAAGTTTTAGCTGAGAATGTGGGTCTTTTCTAGTTTCCATTATCTTCCTAATGCTATTGTTTCCCAGCACTTTAGAAATTAGGGATTACCTAAAAGTTTTGCCAATGATCAGGAAGGAACCTGGTAATTTGATTTAACTTTGTAATCATCTACAGTGAGCCCTATAATAGTTTTATAGGGCCATGAGTAAAAATTGTAGCCATCATTAGCCTGTTTTAAACCTTTTTTAAAATTTTTATATCCAGGCTACACTGACTTCAATAGCAATGTTACTTTTTTGCTTTTTTATTCATCATGATGTTTTTATTTGGCAGGTTTTTGGAGATGAAGAATGGTCTTTTGGGTTTTGTGAACAAGGTTCTGGAGTTTTCAGTTGTCCACCAGGTAGAAATCCTATGTATACCTACCATGAGCGTATAGTCCTGGGGGAAACAAATTGTTCCATTTTCAAAGTAAATCAGATTCTAAGAGAGCTTGGCCAAGCATGGCCAGGACACTCATATGATCTTTTATCCAAGAACTGCAATCACTTTTGTGATGCCTTCTGTGAAAGGCTAGGTGTTCCAAAGCTTCCAGGTAATATATTCATTTTTATTGTGATTTGGAATCAATATATTAAGTAAAATCTTCTTGTGATCTACTTTTTCAGGTTGTACCTTGTTCATGTTTTACCCAGATATTTAGAGTTTTTGAGGTTATTCTTTCATGATCAGATGTTTTCTCCAGGAATTAAATGATGACAGAGAAATTGAAAATAATAATTTCTTTAATATATTATATTATTGCATCAAGTTGCAGGCTGATGGCTCATTGACTGTTCATCAGAGGTGGCCAATGCTTATTCAGTCTAAGGTGACCCTTAAAAAGAGAATAAATTTTCATCAATCAGTATCTTTTCAATAGGTGGTGATTGACCTTTCTACTTTAACTTTTTGTACAATTAAATAGGAAAATTGAACATCCAGATTAAGTTTGAAGTGACCCCTGGTCACTGTTGGATGCTAATTGCGAATTATATGTGGCCAATTAGATTTGTGCAGTATCTTATCCATCTCAGCTTGGTCCTGCTTTGTACTCTTAAGATAACATTAAACTGACAAAGCGAGTTTTTTCAAAAAATTAAGATATGGTAGCAATTAATTTTGCTCAAAGGACATATTCATTCATAAATATATGTACGATACAGTAGATAATGATGAAAACTTGATATGGGAGTTCCAAAAAAGTACAGGCACCATTTACTCTAATCTTTGATTGGACTGCAGCTTGGTTCCACTAATCTGTTTAGCTGGATTAGGTTGCATTAATTTGCTCTGCTGATAGATCTACCCATGAGATCTTTTGACGATTAAGTGTGATTCAGCTTAATTTCCAACTTTGATAGTGAAAGCCAACACTTGAGCTTTGGACTTCTGGATCAATATTCAAACTTGCATTGGTTTCTTGTTCAACAAGGAATTGTTGAATTAGTTGGCATCACATCCACTGTGTCAATCATTGGTTGTCTAGGATGAAAGACTGCCATGAAGGGAGGAATAACCGAATAAGTACAGAATGAATAACAAAATAGGTATAGAAAAATGGGACTGGAGCTTAATTATAAGAGAAAGGAGAGCAATATGTTCTTTGGATTACCGTTTTGTTAGCATTTACGTCAATTGTATGCAATTGGTTTTATGATGAAATTTAGTTTGGCCTAATCTACTTTTTTGTTGATATAAAGGAGAGCAATATGTTCTTTGGGTACAGAGTAATAGCATGTTTCAACAATAGCATAGAGAGATGACAGTGAAGTTTACCGAAAGAACCAATTTTTCCTCTTATTACTCATGTCATCATATAAATAGGCTGCTCATTTTCTGTTTATAGTATTTGATACTCAAATCTGCAAAATTCCTTCTCATTTGATGCATTTTTGGTAAGATGTTCACTTCTTGGACATTTTTAATGAGAGAAAAGATGGGTTTGGCAGTCAATGTATCAACTTCAATCTTTTCACCTTATTATCTCTAAATTGACCATAAACCGGTAACTTAAAGCTGAGTGGAATCGAATTATATCCAACCAGATTCTTCCAAAAGGCAGAATTGGCTATTAAAATGTCACACAAAAGAATAATAATAAGATTAAGTAAAAGGAGATACGTATCACTTACACTAGAGCAAGCTTAACCTAAACCTTGATTTATGTCATTTAAGCTAAAGCATGTCATCAACCTTTGGAAGAAGTGTTGACATTTTTCTGAAGCATGTTGTTGGAGTTCCAAAAAATTTCTAAAAGATTGGCATGTGACTAGTTAACTTAAATATCTTTAAGAGAATAACATGTAAACGTTGGTAATGCTTTGGATCGCCTAGAGCTAGATGCTACCACTGTTTGTACAGTGCTTATGGTCAATGGATCAAGCATAAGCGTATGTTCATGCTCGTAATGGAGTTGGTGGGCCCTCAGACATATGCTCCAACAGCACTTTGATTTCTTTTCTGTTATTTAGGTTGAAAAACTTGTAATTTAGGCTGAATGTTTACTGTAGATCAAATTCCAGATCAATGATAAGTTGTCTTATTGTTCTTGGTTTTGCACTTACATACTCATTCTCTCTTAGTTCTTTTCTTACAGTTATCCGGAAAAATATCGTTAGATCTGGTTAGTTCCTTGGATAATTTGCTATAGTTGCACAACTTTATGCTTTGCATCTACATATGCACTATCTACACTTGCAAGCTGATTGGTCTGACCAGATGCAGTTGAAACTACTGAATATGCATTTTGAGCCATTATATTTGTATCCACAAGTCATGGTGAGACGATGAGAATAGATATGGAGGAGAGAGAACACGGTGATAACAAAGAACCAATGGAATGGAGATTTAAGCATGAATAACATTGACACTGGAGGTAATGATAAGATGGAAGCTTTTCTCTGGTATTGGAGTCAAAAATGCATAATTTGGTCATTTAGAGTTATGTAGGGATCCAAAATATAAGCCTTGCATCTGGTTAACAAAATACTGGGAAATTGTGGGAAACAAAATGCTTTTCCAACATATGTGCAATGTTATTATTTCTATAACCGTGATATTGGATAGTGCCTCTTGTGTTATAGGTTAAAGGGATCATCTCATGGAGTATAGCTTGGATTTAATTAGGAAAATCAATGGAATGCTACTATAGGCGTGTTAATGTTATTAATTGCAAAATGTTGGTAAATAATACCTGTTTAGTTGAAGTCAAACCTATTTCTCACATGATGTCCTTTTCTTAGTTTTAAAGCTTAATATATGTAATACTTGATAAATTGAAAATGGGAATTAATTAACTCAGAATTTCCTTTGTGCTGAATGTCAATGTCCCCTCGACTATTAGCAGAAGTTCTGATGGACTTGAGGTGGGCAATATCTTACTTGTATTACATATATTATTGCTAGTTGGTTGTTATGCAAACCAAGGACCTCTGTACCATGTCAATTCATGGTATCAGTTCCTGGATGGTACATCTGTATCATCCTATCGTATACTGGTACATCAGTACATACCAGTGATCCAAGAAAGGCTTGAAAATTACAACAACAACAAAAAAAAAAAAACCTATTTTAGGGTTTCTATCCTAATTTAGTTGTATTTTCATTGTATGTAAATAAGAATAAAATGTATATAAGGTATAAAGGAATATAAAAATAAATTCTAAGTTATAAGGATGAGAATTTAATTCATCTTTTTTTTTCTGTCGAGGAGCAATTTTGTCATGCAGTCCTCCTCAAAGAAAGTTGCTTCCATTGATTAGGAAGTTTAATCACAATTAACATTTTCTGCTCCAATTACAAGTGCAATTCCATACAGTGTTGAAATTTTGAATGCATACATTAAATGTGCTTTCTTGTTGGTTGTGTTGATGAATTTCTTTGTCATTTGCTCTTTTTTTTGTTCATGTTCATAGCGGCATAGCTACTTTAAAGTCTGGCTTTCCTTTTGCACGTACTTATTGATGACTAGCTATTTTAGGGACGTACTGATATCATCTGAAATTTGTTTACTCTTTTGCTTTTTATGCATCGAAATTTATTTACAATAAACTCTCATAGTTTTTACATTTGCAGGTTGGGTCAATCGCTTTGCCAATGCTGGTGATACTGCAATGCTAGTTGCAGGGAACGCAGCATTCAGTATGAAACTATTCCAAATTCACTGTTTACTGCTGCAATTTTTTCCTCATGTTTATAGATGTATCTTCTGAGCCTTATACATCTCGTTGTTTGTTTTGTAATCGAAGGGCCTTGCATTATATCTTTTCTCCTTCCAAACATATGGTTTCATATTACATGCAATATATAAATATTAAAGATATCATGTTTAATTAGCAAACTGTTTCTCACAGTGCTCCTCGGGTTACCTTACTAAATCTTAATTGTTTGGATTTTTAAATTTGTGTTCCTTACAATCCTCACATGCACAAATGCTTTTATAGCAATATCGCTGTTGAAGAAGTCAGCTCATATCTTTTTAGAGACAAATGAAGACTGCTGCATCATAAATTCAGTGAATACTGATCTTGTGGGTTTGGTCTAAGTGGAATTATGCATAATCTTAGGGACCTATTGGTCCATGGCTAAAATTACAGCTGTCATGGAGTTTCTTGTTCCTGATCTTTTAAATTATGGTAGACTTTCACTAGTTCCTTATGGGTTGATCTTTAAAGTTTTAGAGATAGTGCCCCAAAATGAGTCAGATTTACCTTCATGTTTTTTTTTAATTCTTTAATTTCATTTATCTGATGAAAGCCCAATTTTTTTCCTGCTTTGTTGACTACTATTGCAGCTGAGGCAAGCAAAAACAGAAATTGTCACTGCCAGCAAAGTGGCATACCGATTTATGGCTGGTCTAGCCTCAAATTCGCAGGCCACTCCAGAGTCCCTGAGCAATTCGAACAGAGGCAGCCCTCGATTTCAGAGTGCATGGTTCAAAAACTTGATGTTCATTGGTGCCAAGCCGTCAACTAGTGCTTCAGAGATTCCAGATGAAACTGATGACGCTCCACTGCACCGCCAAAATTCTTCAGAACTGTTGCAGCATATCTCAAGACAAAATAGTTGATAGTGTTGTACAAGAAATGAATTTGTACCATCAGCCAAATGAATTATTTACAGCTAGACACGTTATTAATGTATCACACTGTAAATCTTTGGTTCCTAGAGTTCTTCAGATTGTCTTTGCAGCAAAAACAGATATTTCTAGCATTGTTTTGTACCAAATACTTGGGAATTTACCCTCATTTTATCATTTTGAATACTTATGCCCGAGTTTTGGATCTCATATGATCTTTGTCAAGGATTTGGCTGAACATGATAGCACAACCAGAATAATTTTGGATCAGCTACCTCCAACATTGCTGAAAGCAGAAACCAGGACGGGAGCAGCTTTGTTGCACATTTTGGCTCTTTTTTTTATCAAGTAAGCTGCAGTTCAAATGTTCTCGTTTCTTCAAATCATTCAAGTGACTGGGGTTAAAATATAGCAATGGTAAATGAGATGAAGGCAATGGAAGAGGGCTCTGGAAGAAGGAATCCAAAAGCTGCATATAGACGTGGAACTTATGTTGTCCTCCTGAGTTCCTTGAGGTTTTGAGCTCTGATGAGCAGAGCACACGATGGTGGTTGTACCAGGATGCTTTTAAGCAATACAACAATATTTTCGTTTTGATAAAAAAAAAAAAAAAAAACCAGCATGATAGCTGCCTTTCATTTTTCTTCTTTTTCTTTTGTATTTTTGGAATAAAATCTTGACATTTTGATGTAACTCCATTTATCACTGTTACTGATAGGGCTGAACCAGTGTGAGGGCAATTGCTTAACAGGTTCAAGCAATTGGTGTTGTTGGACAAATACAAATGAATGTAGTGTAGCAAATTCTCTGCCATCTACTGTCCGAGAAAGCATTCTGCATAGGCCCAACTTTATTATCTGCACTTACCTCTAAAGAGACTTAGTATGAATTCTAAGCGATGTGGCAGATTAGAAGGCAATCAAGACACTCCAAGAGGGCTACAGTAAAAAAGACACTGCCTATTTATTTACTGCCAGCGACATCCAAGACTCGAACACGCTGAATATTATTTCCAGCAAACGAGACATGCATTGAAAACTGCAGCATCTTTCAGACGAGTTCCTTTCATTTGCTACAATGACGTGATATGTCGTGAACACCAGCCTGTGTTTGTTTTAATGGGCACCAAAGCAGAGCTTCAACTCAAGCATGACACTCTTGCAATGAATAAGGAGGACCGGAGAAGATAAAAGGTGCGGGAAGACAGCGAGCCCACAAAGAGACGATGTGAAGGAGTCGGAGAGAAGTCCCATCTCTTCCCACTTGAACAGTTTGGTCCAAACCTGCACGCCCATCTCCTGGCAGCATCTTTCGGTGGGCTAAATCTGAAAGCTGCGCAAGCTGTGTTGTCGTCCTTCTTCCGGGGACAGAATGCATGGCCTGAAAGGAGCTGTCTTTGTTACCTCCCCCCAAAATGTGGACAAAACTTGTAGGGACCTGCAAGTCTGATGAGCCCCCCATGGAGGGGTGATGCATCCATGCATGCCTTGCAAACCGAAAAGCGACTTGTATCATATGGTGAGATTCTAAATTGACAGTACGTCGGGACACACCATTCCATTTGTCTGCGTGCCCTGACAATTAATATTTGATTCCATCCTTTGGGTGTGCAAAGGATAGGCTGACGGGAGCCACACATTCGGTATTCATGGAGCAGCCTGGGACCGAAATCATTGCACAGTGCTGAGGATGTGAAGTGGATGGACCAAAGAAGCTGGTTGGGTGGCGTTTAGAGGATAACGCCTTTGCTTTTGCCATCTCGGAACAGTAGAATTGCTTGGCCTCGGGCTCTCCATCTCATGATTCATTCATTTCGTGAACCTGTTTCTTGCCTTGGTGCTTCGAAGCTTTTCCTAGTTGCTCGATGCGTTTAAGCAGGGCAGCTACACGTATAAAAGCATAGAAGGGCTATTAAATGCTTTAGGTTTACTAAGCTTTCTTTCGACCGATCACCATCACGATAGTAGAGCGAGATGCAAGGAATACGGTACTCTTCGGTTGTCTTTAGGATCTTCAAAGAGGACTAAAAAAATATCTATAAATTCTTCAAGATTTATACGAGAAGATATAAACGATAATGTAAAGATCTTATAAATAATCTTATATGATGATAATTTTAATTTATTTTCATACATGTAGCCGGAGAGTTTTCAAACTACATTAATCTTACATTAATTTTCTGACATATTATTTAATTATTATTTTTTATAATTTTATTTTAAAAATATTTTCTCCCCTCCAACGCTACATATGTTTTTTTTTTTTGCTTTAGTTCTAAAATGAATTGATTTTACTTGCATGGATGATGGCAAACGATCTCTGAATAAAACAAAGCATCATTTCGATGCCGAAAAGAATCTTTCATTTAATATGAATCTGCATGCTAAATGGTTGCATGCTCGAAGATAATAATGTAAAACCGAGATAAGTCATGTCATTTTACTCATTATTTTATGTGTTATAAATATATATATATATATATATATATATATATATATATATATATATATATATATATATATATATATATATATATATATATATATGAGATGAACAGAGATAGATACCGTCAAAAAAGTCGGATTACGTGTACTAGAATTGACACAATATATAAGCCTAACCTTTTATGTTAAATTAATGTTTGATATGATATATGTTAACCATGATCATTTTGAATATAACACAATGAGTAAGATGAAGGGCACTGAATGATGTTAACCAAGTCAAACCCAAAAAGGATAGATAGGAGAAGAAGTGATATCTAGAAGTTTAAGCTTTTTGATTGAATTGATATCTGATATGTGTTAACCCTAACCAATTTGACACCTACTTGGCAATTTTTGATAATATTTATTTAAAAATTTATTCTTCCTTTTAAATTATAATTCACATGGTTTGAATTAGGAGGGGTTGATAAGAATAAGCTCATCACCAATACGTTATTGTAGACACAAAAATGCATGGTTTGCATGGTCAACTACTGGCTTGCCTGATAGATTTTATTAATAGCATCGGTTTTGCACCTCAAACGCAGAACTATGTAGAGAGCTCTTCCAAGCTACTCTTGGAAGAGATCATAAGAGAAAACTCATCGATACTTGCAACCTTTTTTCGTATATTAACAATCCTTTTTAATTTAGTCACATTTGCTTCTATGTTCATAATCATTAATTTTTTGGTCACAAACATACTAATTCCATAATCTATTGATCTTACTACGATTCAAATGCAAAGAACAAAAATACGGCACAAAGGTACCTTAAATCGTTTCATCTTTGTTTGGTTACCATGCATTAATACAAACACTGGCGGTGGGAGAACAAATTGAGCTCTAGTAAATTAATGCATTTATTCACTGTATTCTAATCTTCCTCATCCTATACCACTTGCAATATTTTCGGATGAAAAATAGAACAATAAAAAAGTGCAACAAGTATAAATACGTAAGAATTGATTTCTAATCATATTATTGCACCCATCCTCTATCAATAAAGTCCCTTTTCATTTTTCTTTTTTTATGAACAGCTCATGGAATTAATCTGAAATTTCACTCACAAAAAGTCTTGAGAAAATATAGTTCTCAATGTTTTGTGGAGAGTGATGGTTTCCAATTTCAAGATACAAGTTAGGGAAGAACTCAAGAGTATAGCACAAGAATTCTTTTGTCGACAACTCAACATTTATGAGACATTTGGGAGCGTACATGGAGAATCCACAAGAAAATAAGTTACAGAGCGTCTCTTATTCTTCTTGGATTCTTCTCACTGTCTTCTCCACGCGTGTTCTTCTTGAATACTAAGAGATCAACGTAAGCACTGACCAGAAGAAACTCCAGGTAGTTTCTGAGTGTAGAAGCAGAAGAGAAATAAGCAATTCACGGCAGTTTCCGAAGTTGTAGTCACCGCTTCTGGGACGGAGGAGTGAGAACTAAGTGTAAGCATTGTCGCTTGGAGTTGCAATCGATCTTTTGCAGTGAAGAATGGCGTCATGAATCGAAATATCAGCATTGCTGCGACACCACTCGACGCTGGAGAAGGGATTACCGGTCTTGGGAGAACCGCCCGCTGAATCCTTCCGACTCCTCACCGTCTTCGAAGAAACCAATCTCAAACACTTCACCTTCTTATACAAGGGCATCAGAAAACACAAACACCTCCGCAGTGTTCTCTTCGAAGGTCTCGTGCAGTTCCGAAAGAGATGCAACTTGGGCTTCCAACTCTTTGGTGTAAGATCGATGGAAGAGCATGAACTGGCCGAACTGGGTGTGGTTTTGGCTTGGAACGAGGAAGCGGTTCTACCAGGAGAAGAGCAGAAGGTACTCCTCGAGGAAGGGACTTGGATGAGCAATCGTATGCTACCGAAAGTTTTGGTGCGGCAGCGCTGTAAAGCGGCAGTAGGAGACCATTGGAGAAGATTTGGTCTGCATGTACTAAGAACGAAGATTCAGATAGGGGGAGGTTGAAGTCGAAGAAGTCAGCGCTACTGCTCATCCACCGCGTGGAGATGGATTCAGGGATCCATGTCGATGGAGGAGCCGCCGTCGGCTGGAGCGACACCGGAGGAGCGATGGCCGTGGTCGAGAGTGGCGCGGCAGGGCTTGACGCTCGTCGAACACCGATAGGAGAAGCTATCGATGAACACCAGTTGTGAGGTCTCCATGCGAGCTTTAAGGCTTGAGATTGAGAGCGAGTCGTTGGCGGGGCGAGATGGGAAGAAACTGGACATGACGAGTGACAACAAGAATGTTATCACATCATTCCACGTCTTGATTGATTAGGTTTGGAGGATGCCCGCTGCTTGCTCGCTTGCTTGCGTGGAGACGACGAGATCTTGCTCGGTGAAAACACGTTTGGTCGTCTAATTCCGTGGACTATTCTAAATTTCTGAGCTTATTTATAGTCATAAGATCGCAGGTGGAGTGGGGAGTTCCAAGAGTTATTCGATTCTCATGAAATATATATATATATACATATATTATCAAAGAAATATAATAAAAAAAATAAAATTCTAAAAATTATTCGGGTTATGATTTCTATCCAAATAATAATAATAATATTACATCAAGAATTTTTAACATTCGATGCCAAACGATTGAAACCAAAGTAAACGTACATAAAGCGATAGATATTTATGATTTCTTCTTGCTCGTTTAACTTGATGTGAACAATTAATTAATACGGCCGGAAGGAAGGAAGGAGGAATTCGATGGGCGACCCATTTTTTTTTGTTTTAGGTGTCAGAAATCGCTTGGAATTGGACCGAAGAGACACGGGGTGACATGCCACCAGAGATAAGACATTTTTAGTGGCAAATAAAACTAGACAGGGAAGCTTTCGGAGGCGGTACGAACGACGTGTTGCGCCCGCAACGTGGTTGTCGAATGGCCCCAATGGTCCCGTCGCCATGACAGCCCTGTGCCAAGCGACCTGCAGGGGTTTATGTTTTGCGACCGACATCAATGGTCACCGGAAGACCGAGCAGGCGTCAGGTTGGGGCCGTGTGAGGCAGAGAGATACCGGACGATGGAACTCGATCTACCGTCCAGATTCACGTGGACATTCGTCGGAGGGCATGGGAAGCATATGTCAAGCGGATGATAACAATAGCAAGCTTGGAAGTCGTTGTATTTTGACACAGGAACCGTGAATCCCAGGTTATGTTTATGGGCAATCTGTGGCATGCAATCGAAGCCAAGACTGTTCATTAAGCCTCACTGCTTACATGTTATTTATGTGATGCATACGCAACGGAGAACAACGGTGGCGATGCTGTCCGACGTGACTTGACTGGATGCGAGCTGGCCGGCGGAAAACAATATTTCCAGATGCTGATGCAGATAATAGTATGTCGCACAATGTCAAAGCAACTCACGGGTGATTTACCCGTTCGTGTTAGATTAGATTACGTGGGCCTTTATAATTAGTTAAGATATATAATATATCTAATTAGATTTTGATAATAATATTTATCAATAGAAAAGAAGTTTATATTATAATATAATTCCTTAAAGAATATCCTGATGGAAGAAACTTCTCTAATAACTTAGATCATGTGTTCTCGTCTATAAATAAATAAAACCTTTAGGGATCTATGTACAGAAGCATCTAAGAGTTGCTTCAAAGAAAATTATCTCACAGGCATCAGTAGATATTATAATTTCTCTCTCAATTTTCTTAAGTCTTCTTAAGTCATCAATTTAAGTGGTCCTGTGAAAGGATAAGAAAAGAGAAGAATGAGTCTAGTTACTCTTACAGATTGACAACAATATTTGATCTAAAGAAGGTACTCAGATTATATAGAGATCTTTTTCCTTCTTTTTAGATGACATCAAAAGATATACATCATAAAATTAATTTATTATTATTTGATTTTAATCCTAGCATAAAAGTTTTTTCATATTAAAAAAGCATAATTATAGTTTTTATGTTTATAATTCGAGCATTTGTGATTTTTTCTTTAAAATCCTAAATACGGTATAATTTTAGAAGGATGATTACTCGAAAAAATATCTTTTTTTAAATTTTTTGGGATGATATGTTTTTTTTATATAATTTTCAAACAGTCACGCCTATTTTTAATATTTCAGAAATATCATTTCAAAAAGTTATCAGTTTTTTCATCCAAATCCACAAATTTTTTCGTTAATTGTTTACAGTGTTTAGGTTTTATCCACAAAGCACTGTATAGTGTTTAACCCAGGTCTAACGGGCTGTCTTACTCACAGGGTTGGTGCGACCTAACAAAGCAACGACTTGGTACGGGGAGGATACGGGCCACCGCTTCAGCCCAGGCGCGGCCCAGCACCACAGCCTAATTCATTGCCGCTTTCCCTTCCCCTGTGCACGTGCCGCCCACTTCGACCGCTTTTGGGCTGATATAGAATCGGCCCAACGCTATACAGCACTGCTTTGATACGTTTTGTAAGTTTGGGTCTGATTAAAACCTAAATTGAACGTGAATCGAACCAGCTTGGTCGATTTTGATCTATTCAAAGTGATTCTGGACTGATTTAAACGGTCCACGCTTGTTTGACCCAAATTGGACCTAACCAGATCTAAGTTAAGCTAATTTTGAGTGATTCTAGGCTGATTTTGTGAGAATTGTAGGATGGTTCAATTAGGGTTCTGATTGAATTGAGTGTGATTCAAATTGACTCAATTTAACTAAAATTTAAATAAATTGATGGTTAATTAATGATGTTGTGAGCATTTATAAG
The DNA here is from genome assembly GCA_023547065.1 of Musa troglodytarum. Lineage (NCBI taxonomy): Eukaryota > Viridiplantae > Streptophyta > Magnoliopsida > Zingiberales > Musaceae > Musa > Musa troglodytarum. The sequence continues at coordinate 24,418,450 of CP097503.1, read as the reverse complement.
TTTTAAGTTATTGAGATTGATTTACAATTTTTTTTTTTCGGTTGATCATCTCTTAAACTATTTTCACATGTATCTGATCCTATTACAGACACTGACTGACACACGCTGTTGCTAAATAAAGCTACATCGAGACACTTCAATTTCATACAACTTTAATTTGAATCAATAGGACTTAATTTACTTTGGTAAGACGTTATTATTTAAAAATATTTAAGATTTATTTTGAATAAAAGTATCGATTAATTTTATGACAATCCCTTTGTTGTGCTTTTGTCCAAAGTGTATCAAAACCTACTCAGTAAAAACATCGTTGGCGTCAACACAGTAAAAACATGCACAAGAGGTGGAAATTTCTAATGCGAAGGTAGGCCGAGAATAATAAGAAACAAGTAGATGAAATGATGAAAAATTCATATCTACAGAGTGAAGCAAATCAAACGACTTTTACCGTCGCCACCAGCTGTAGAAGTGGTCGTAAGAGCGAAGAATTAAGGTCCAGAGCAGCATCACCACTGCTGGAGGATATATGAGGACCGAAAAGAACCGACCGTCCCAGATCAGGTGATGGTGGTTGCTTCACTCTTTGTACAGGCTTACAACACCTCTATCGGTCGGACTCTTGATATCCCGTCAAAGAATGATCCTTGTTGCCAGGAGGCAAGGAATTAGTTAGCAGTCTTGGTTTCTTCGTCGCACAACCTCCTTGTTCCTCGAGGGACTTCAATTTAGTCCTTATCGCTGCGATCTTGGCATTCGATTCATTTGCCCTGGCGTGCTCGTGCATCATTGTCTTTTGTTTCAGCACAGGAAAATTTTGATTCCAGGTCTCCCAGATGCTTCTCACTGGCCAAACGAACGACCAGAGGGCGTCCGGAAACAAATCTACCATTCATCTTCGATTTTGCCAATAGAGCTTCCTGAATGCTTACTTCAAACAACAATAAGACTATTGCAACAAGGTTTTAGATTGTATTACGCGACTTCGTTGCTTACCTCTTTTGCGCTATACTGGATAAAAGCGTAGCCACGTGGTTCCCCACGTTTAGGACCATGGTGTGCCACAGAAAATCTTCAGATATAATCTTTCCAAAAGGGAAAACATCTTGATCACATTGGACCTAGTTCAGATTACAGTAAGGCATGAATCACGAGGAAGAGACTGTAAGGAGGAATTACATTGAATAGTACTTACTTGGGAACCCTTTGATCAATATTGCCTACATAAATCTTGCCTTCACATGATTCTTCGGTCATACCCCACCGTCCTGCATTGTGAAGTTGAAGCCGTGATGTGAGATTGTCATGCAAGAGTGAAAATGCTTGGGAGACAAATTCCCAGCAGCAACCAACATTCTTGTGAAATGGAAATTGTATCTGTTTGATAGTCTTAACGATGGAAAAGTTCTCGCAGCAAAGAGAAACACAAAGGCATGGACAAACACGTAAAAAGTCAGATGCACACATAAAAAATTCTTGCGATGAAATATGAAGTGTTCAAACTTTGACAGATCAAATGGAAGCCTCGTATCCAGCACATCAAATTGTGACAATTTCATTGATACAAGGCATAACAACAAATTCATCATAAAAAACTTAGATCTATACAGGTGAAGTCTGCTGATCGGGACTCCTCATTGGCAGATGGTAATCATCTAGTCAAATGGATAGTACAAATTTAATTCAACAATATATTCTGTACTTGACATCAGAATCCCCGATGGTGCCTTACAGATGGAACTAGCTCATCTAAAGATTTTCAAAGATTAAAAACTTTTCTGATGGCAGTCTTCAATTTAGGTGAAATAATGTGAAAGATAAGATAGATCTCATCACTTATCCGATAACAATCAGTTCCATAGGATGCATCACATCAAAAATTTCATTTGGTACAGAAAAATTCAGAGCGCTAAAGAGGTTGAAAGATTGCAATTTGTTTTTCTAATCCTTCTATACGGTTTTCTCATCAGAGAGAAGGTTCAAACAAAGATGGAAAAACAAACAACAATCTGATCTACTGGCCATGTCTACCAAACCTGAAGAGGCTCATTTCATCTACAGCTTTATTTCCCGCTTGATAACGTATGAAGTGTCAGCTAACAAGAACATCGCCAATTTATTAATATGATTTCAATTTCTTCTGTTGCTTTGTGATCGAACTATCACTACCCAATCCCAATTCCGACATGCAAATGAACTCTCGAATCTCAATTAATATACCAATTAACACCGAACAAGAAGCACCCAACGGGCAAGTCAAAAGACTCCATCTTCACATCAAATGCTCTTCATCATCGCCTTCTATTTTCCAGTCAACCGAAGATTGTTTATAATTCTTTAAATTCCATTTGTCCTCACCTCCTCGAAGATGTCTTCCGATGACTAATTTTATCCAACTCGCGCGGCTCCCCAAAGAACAACCAGTTCCACGAAAACGGAGCCTCTTCATCCATTGATTTCTTCTCAGCGATAAAAAGAAAGAAGGACGATCAACAATTCTGGTCTATGATCGACGACAATCCACCGTAATCTACCTCGAACTGTACCGTGAGTAGCGATATGCATCAAACATCGAAAACCCCAACACACAGGATGGCATCGGTATCGAATTTATTGCCCCGGGAAGTAAAAGATACAAAGAGCAACGGAGGATGATGAGACATGAACGAAATGAAATCAAGGGAAGAAACGAGAAGATACAAGGCATGCAAGGAAGAAGATCCGAACCATGTACCGTCTCCGGAGCCGCCGATCGAGAGGGGAGAGAAGTCAGCGTAGACGGAAGGAGATGCCGCTAGGGCTCGAGAGGCACCATCATCTGTAACCCCAAAGGTGGGCTACAATACGGCATCGAGATGAATTGATGGGCCCAAATAGTAAGATCCGGCCCATGTAAAATACTGCGATGCGTGTAAAATTGTGCGGTTCAAGAATGAATTGGAGTCATTTGTTTCTTCCCGAGTCGAAGATTTATGACTTGGAATTGTCGTCTTCCATCATCAATTTATCTGAAAGGCTTTCCCTTTTAATTTTTTTATTTGTGTGTAGAGAGGCATGGAGATCGAAGAGAGGTGTAACATCGTAGGCTATCAACGACAACAAAGCTTTCATATTCTTTTCGAAAAGCTTGCATTGATATCAACAGTTTGCGATGGTTAATTGATAAAAAAAACCCTTCCAACATTTCGTTCCTTGCTACAAGAACAATAAATCTGTGTTTGGAATATTCATTTCAAAAGCTTAAAACCTGCGACTATATGTTGAGATCCTTTATGCCAACAAAGTCTTTCCATGAGTTCATCATAGTTTCCACAAAAAAATTACCAGAGAGTGCCGTCTTGTGGTTCCAGAGCTTATACATAGAACAACGATTCAGCAATCGCATACCCACACCATCACATGAGGAACTTATCTACTGCATCCATTTTGTTCCAGAGATGAGCACAACCAGCAAATAAAGATACATGTCGCATGCTTAAGAGTAAAAGCTTTGCATTCGATACTACTTCATACTTCAGCAGATTAGTCAACCAAAACATAAAGCAAGGGAATGAATCTGTAGTAATTCTACCATCAAAGAGAATTGTTCTAGCACCAAAACGACACCATGAATTCAGCAGAGAATGAATCTCAGATGACTTATGCAGGGCAAACAATAAAATCAACCAGACTTGCCGAGAGTGCTTTAGCAAGTTACAGCATTAAAACACTTTAACATTTTGAATTGTAAACTACTTGTTCATCCGCAAAACTTTAATAGCCAAGTACCGAATATCGGAAGGTCATCGGCAGTATGGAAAAGTAATGATGCATCAATTTACTGTTTCCTTACATGGAATCAACGTAACATGCGTATTCAAGATAGAAAATGCATTGTGCAACAATCAAAGCTAGTGGTCACCTGCCTTTTGTGTCGAGAAAAGATATTGAAAAGTGCAGGAAACAACACCATGCATTTTTGCTCTTCAAATAGGCCAAGTATGCTCATTTCTTTTCTTTCTTCATAATGATGTGGCAGCCAAAAGAAATTAAACCTCACAAGAAAAGGAAAAGAAATATCAAAATTCGATCAGATCTATATCAGCACCAATTTTTACTATCAATTTTAGCCATAGTTTTAACCCAACCACGAAATATTTTACTAAGCATGACACTCAATGTGCCTGACAATGCTTCATTTTGCTCCATTGTAGGATTATCCAAAGCACAACATGCCTTCTATAGAAGCATAACCAGAAGGTGCAGAATGCAACGTCTGTATGAGTTGATATGGATATGCCTAATTGCTTGCCTTAAGCTAAGATGTGATGTGAAGAGCAACTAGTCATCACAATAGGTGAACTCAGTCTCAACACACCTCATAACGTACAAACTGACTCTATATGTCTAAATAACTTTACAAATACAAATAGGCTTTCCTGGAAGAATTTTCCAGCTTGACAACTATTACACTTAGGTCAATATTTAAAATCAGATTAAGAAAGCAGTTACGAGCATATCTTCTTTCTGTGTCCTATAATAACCAGAAGAAACAACCATTTTGAACACTCCAAAAGCTACTATGAGAAAAATAATTAAAAAACCCAACACCAGCATGAGCAATATAGTGGACAAGAGGACATCAATGATATATTTGTATCACTAATGGGCATCACCAACAATGAGCATACATGTGGCGCATGCACATCAGTGCTAGATGAAACTTAGCCGTTTGCAGACAGCAATTTGCTCCTCAATCATAAGTTGTTCAGACAGTAATCAATTTGTTCAGAAGTCTACAACATATCACATATACAGCAAGCCTGCATCAAGCAACTTCTATAAGCTGCTTGACGGTCCTACAAGCTAGAGATCTCTAGAAATATGGCTGAAGATGCAGATAAACTGAATGCACATTATTCCTCTTATCCCACAGATGACAAGAATTATATGTAATTAAGGAGAATAAAATTTTAATGTATAGCCAATTACAGCATATTTAAATATTAATTTGTAAACTTGCCAAGTTGACTGAAAAATGCATAGAAGTTTACAGGGGTTCAGTCCTTTGAGAAACAAAGCTAGTCCTCAAAAACAGATTCATCAAGTGATGTGCAAGCAGTACATTTTACATAGTGGAAGAAAGTATTAAATGCAACACGAGTGTTTTATACTCTTCATACAAGTCATAGAAAATATTACACAACATTCTTCCCTTAATTCATCAAAAGTCTACCAACACCTGGTATAACTGGAGAATCCTTGGACAACTTACCATTTGAAACATCAACAGGTAGACGTGACCAAGTCATAAGACTCCTTGACTCAGACCGCCACCTCACGAATAGCATGAAGGCAATCACTGACAAGCTCATAAAACCAAAGCCACATGTAAGCGAACGAAGAAAAGCTCCGAAGCCTCTTCCGACTGGATCCTCAGAAACCAAGATAACTGGAGACTTGCCATCAAGACTGCCCATTGTATTGTTGATCTTCATTATCTCCAAACCATTCAACAATCCTCGAATCCATGAAGGATTGCTCAGATTAGATGGACCAATGCTTATGCTCAAATGCTCCAAAACATCAACATCCACAACAAAGTCCACATAATATGGTGAAGCCAGCATTTGCCCAGTGGAATCAGAGAGATCAAAGTCTCGATATGCAAGTACCCATTAAGGTAGACATTAAAATAAAGCTGGTTAAGCGCCAAACTAGCAATATCACAGAAATGCATCCGAACAAGGTACTTGTAACCTGAACTGACGGGAATTCCCATGTCATGCTATAATTGGAGCCTGGAACAGTGGCACCACTCGTTGCTCTTGCGGTATTATAAACATTATCAGGGCAACTTCGACTCGCTCCGTATTTCCGGTACTTAATCCTTCCGCTATATGTGACAACTTTCGAAGCAGAACTCAGCTTTAGAAACTCAACGTCAGAAACCCACGTCCTCCAGAGAGTATCGTTAAAGGAGTCACCTTTGGACCCCCAATATTAACCCTATAGAGTGTTTCAAAGCCTGTTTCGAAAGCCCATGAAATTCCGTAATTTCATCGGGTTTTACTAACCTTCCAGCGTCCAAAATGAGATCTTTCGGAGCTGACATGACTTCGATGGCGTTTACAAAGGCAAAGGAGGACCTGTCCGCCGGAGAAAACGATATTACGAGCTTCCCTTCATTCAGGTTGATGAAGTACTCCTTCATCACAGGGCTCGAGGTGCCGAAATAGGACAAGAGGGTAATATCCGAGGCCAAAACGTGGAAGCGAGCGGAGGAGAGGTCGTACTCCGGGGTGGAGAAGGGGTAGAAGTGGAGACGGATCCGATGGATTCCCGTGTTCTTGATCTCGAACTCAGGAGGAGGGGCAAGCGAAGACCCGGGCATTCCGATGGAGGGCAGCGTCCGGGGACGGGTTGGAGAGGAGATCTGGCGGCCGTGGGAGCGGAGGACGGGTGGGGAGAGGCCGGAGTCGGGGAGGATCGCGCGGCCGTCGTCGAGGTCAGCGGCGGAGGATGCGCCGGAGGCGATGAGGTGGTTGTCATGGGGAGAGAAGCGGGCCGCGGAGAGGGTGGAGATGAGGGAGAAGAGGAGGAGGAGGGCGGTGGCGAGATCGCCAGGGATTCGACGACTCGCCGTGGAGATGGTGTCGATCGCCAGACGGGAATTTGGGAAGCGTCTTCTGCTGGAGACGGACGGGCCTGGAACTGGGGGTAGGGCGATGCTTGTGGTTGGTTCCGACACGAGCCAGCTGTCACGCGGTCCGAGCCAGAGAGTCGGTGGAACGGGTAGAAAATTTCTACCCCGCGTTGGAGAAACTTCAATGATGCTATCGACGCGCTCCAGCAAAGCTCGATCGTGGACGGTCCCACGCGGCGCTCACCGAGGGATTGTGATGATGGACGGTCCGGATTGTTCAGTGGAGAAAGGTCGTGCCTTCACGCGCGGATTATGAGAGAGAGAGAGAGAGAGATCTTATCTGAACGGATGTCCTCAACGGTCCACAAAATAGTTCCAGTAAAGGTTATTTATATCGATTAAATTTGACCAAGTCAAACATTTCGATGATGAGTCATATATAGTGCACGGTGCGTTCGGTTCTGCAATTGGTCTCTCATATAGAGCCCAGCATCAACATTTGAAGTGAGTTGAAAAGTCTCAGGAAAATTTTCTACGTCGGAAATGAATGGCAAACGAGTAACAAAAGGCCATTGGAGTTGCAGAAGAAAGTTTTATGTAGAAAAAGCCTGTAAATTGGCTGCTACGACGATCAAATTGACAAGCATCCATACAGTAACACTGGCACAGATAATAATTCACTATGATTGCAAATTTATACGCCTTCGCCGTCCAGAGTAATCATCTTCCTTCGTCGGTGACCAGTTGGGAGAATACGATGCTTGCCGTCAAGTCCGATTGCCCCTCGCTGGTCATCCTGCTCCTGTCATTTGCCTCATCAACGTTTAAGCCAGCCGAATCCCCGTCCCTCATCGCTGCTACTGAAATCTGCGACTCCACAGCGCCACTATCCTCGTGCGGTTCCCTCTTCAGCTCTGTCACATGAAGCTGGAGAGCGTACTCTAAGTTCCACAGGATGTCCGCGAACGCAGGCCTGTCGATGCCATACTCTGCGACACACTTCTCCGCCGTCTCACCAAACTTCCTCAGTGAATTGGTGTTGATCTTTCCCACAAGCCTCTGATCGATGATCTTTTCGAGCTGGCCTCTCCTCTGCCAGTGAAGCGCCCACTCCGCCAGGTTCAGCTGCTCCATGGAGAGGCTTCTATCGATCACGGGCCTCGCGCACAGCACCTCGAAGAGCATCACTCCGAAGGAGTAGACGTCGGACTTGTCGGTGAGCTTCTGCGTCTTGAAGTATTCGGGGTCGAAGTATCCAAAGGTGCCCTTGACTCCGGTGGTGACATGGGTCTCGCCGAAGAAGGCCCCAGCTTGGAGAGGCCGAAGTCGGAGACCTTGGCCAAGTAGTTTTCGTCGAGCAGGATGTTGGTGGACTTGATGTCGCGGTGGATGATGGTGTGCGAGTAGCCGGTGTGGAGGTAGTGAAGGCCCCTGGCGGCCCCGATGCAGATCTCCAGCCTCTGCTTCCATGAAAGGCACGGCTTGTCGGAGCCGTACAAGTAGTTCCTGAGCGTCCCCTTCTCCATGTACTCGTAGACCAGAGCCTCTCCGATTGCTCCTCGCAGTACCCGATCAAGGCGACGAGATGCCGGTGGCGAATACCGGACAGGACGAGGATCTCAGTCTGGAACTCCGGGAACCCTTGCTTCGACCCCGGCATGGCTCGTTTCACCGCGATCTTGGTACCGTCGGCGAGGACGCCCCTGTATACCTTCCCGAAGCCGCCGCTGCCGACAACAAGGCTCTCATCGAAGTCGTTAGTAGCTGCCTTGATGTCGAGCAGGGGGATGTAGAGGCCGAGATTAACTCTGAGCGATGCTGCGAGCGCCGTTCCTTCAGTGGACTTACTCGAACGTCAACAGAGTTTCCGCGCGGAGTTTCTCGAAACGGAGACCAGGATTCATTCGGCAGCAGAGGCAGAGGCTTCGATCTGCGCCTCTTACGTATGAAGAAGACCAAGACACAGACGATCAGAAGACTCACAAGCAGCACGCCACCAACAGCGGCGCCGACTACCGCTGCAATAGGCACGCCATTGCTGGAATTTGATGGCAGGTTGAAAGTTCCATCAAGGCTGCCGGACGTGTTGTTTACCTTGAAGATCTCCAGCCCATTGAGCATGGCATTAGCATTCCACTGCGTGGTCCGGGCAACGTCCCGGCCAATGCTTATATTGATCGTTCCGGAGCTCGGACCTTCCAAGTCGGAGTCAATATGGAATGCTCGGGCAAGAAAATCAACATAAGCACTGCCTTGTATCTCCTGAACTCGCAGGTTCCCGACGTAGAGGTCGAAGGGGATGTCAGTGCTGAGCCCTTGCGATATGAAATCACAGAAATGTGCTCGTACGAGGTACTTGTAACCTGCGACCACCGGAAAGCTCCACGTAACGTTGAAGTTGAAATTGGCGTTGGCCCGGACTGAGCTCGATATGTTCATGGTTCTGGCCGTACTGTAGACTGTCCGCGGAGCGACATCGTCAGTCTCGTTCGTCTGGTACGTAATTTTGAGGGGGTCCGTGTGGCTCACCAAGGTGGCAAACTCATCAAGGAGGTAGTCATCGTCGGCGATCCACGTCCTCCAGAGGCTGTCGTTGACCCGAGGCCCGCCCATGTTGATCCTGTGGACAGTCTCGAGTGCTTGACGGGACAATTGGTCGATATCCCGTGAGTCTTCGTCCTTGATGAGATTGGTGGGTGCGGTGAAGACCTCGACGGCGTTGACGAAGGCGAACGACGAGCTCGAAGTGCGAGAGGGAGCGAAGGTGACATCGAGCTCGTGAGAATCGACCCAGAGGAAGTACTCCTTGATGGTCGGAGCCGTGGAGGTCGGGGCGGAGAAGTCTTCGAGGAGGCCGAAGCGTTGGAGGCGTTGACGCCAAAGCGGGCGGAGGAGAGGTTGTAGCGGTCGCCGGAGAAGGGGAAGAAGTGGAGGCGGAGGACGTAGGTACCGCTGCTTTTGATCGGGAAGCTGTAGGAGGCAGAGCTGGTGAAGACGCGAGCGGTGGAGTAGAGAGAGGGGGAGGAGGCGGCGACCGAGGGACTGGAGAGGGAGGGGTACTTGGCGGAATCAGAGAGGAAGCGAGCGTCATCGGTGAAGTTGCGGGAAGGCACGTCGGTGGTGATGACGATGTCAGATGCGGAACCGCAGTTGAGGTAGTAGGAAGTCTCGGGTTAAAGGCAGTGGTGGAGACGAAGAGGGCGGAGGAGAAAGAGGGGAGGAGGAACGCGAGAATCCTGAGATCCATTATGGTGCTACGGAGGACGGGGGAGTGCTTGTTGGGGGGGGGGGGGGGGATGCTTATTCTTGTGACGGCTAGCAAAGTTACAGCCGGTGGTGGAATTGGAATGGGCCCCTTCGGCGCTTAGCGTGGAAAATTCATAACCCAAAACCAGCAATTGCAACCCACGGCCTGCCAACCAACCCCACCCTGCCGTACCAGTCACCGAAGGGCCCACCCGTCACACCTCCAATCCCCACACGCGTAGCCGACGGGTGTCGTGCGCGCATCCGTGAACGTAGCCCATCATTAGTGTGGATACCACTTCTCCAGGTAGCAATCTCATCATCCATCGCTTCGAAGAAATGTTGGCGCGTGAGGTCCCACGCCTGAATTGTTGCCAGCCGTTCATCCACTGGAGGATAGGATGAAGACGGACTCACTGCATGTCCAAGTGACGAACTCTGGAATGAAATGAGGGTACAGTAAGACAAATCATTGGAAAATATATTTGAACAGTCTTGATCAAGTGCGGTGGCGAGTGCCGTGTGTAGACCACTTCATCCTAATACTCCAAAATATCAGTGGAAACTGGCCATGCTGACCGTCCCCGGCGCACTCACTTTTCTGTGGACTCCGTGACTTCTTCGGGTCGGCCGTGTCTCGTGGTGGCGGGACTCGGCGGAGTCGCACTCTGCGGGGCCCTGCCGAGTTGGTGACCGCAAAGTAAACGGCGATCGGTGGCGCGACTCCTGTGCTGGCATTAATGGCGATCGGCTTCGGAAGCGGAAGCCGAGGCGGCTGGCCGTCGACTCATTTTGTCTCGTTGACCCGAGTCAACAAATAAGCAGTTGGAAAAGGGGGTTCTTCGCCACGGGAAGCATCGCCTCGGGGGGTCATCAATTGACTCGTGCCCCGTGGTCGACCGCGCACGTCATCTTGCGATCACGGGACGCATCTTAAGTGGGTGGGAAGGCGGAGTCGGCTGTCTTTAGCATCATCCGACGGGGCTTCGTTGATCTCTCGATGCTCGCAGTGCGAGAGTTTTACTCCAACGCTATCTACCGTCGGAATCTTATCACGCTTATGTCGTCACGATGTATTAACTAACATTATCGTTCCGATCATTTCGACTCATTTGAATCATCCAAATCCTTAGAAAAATCATGTAAATACAACCCTGCATTGACGAGAGAAATGAGAGACGGGGGTGACCAAGTTTCGGTAGTCAACGTTACCTGCTAAAGAATAATAACAATTTGCACATCGATTCCTTCTGTAAAATATGGAAAACACTTGAAGCAACACATCGAATTATCTAACAAAGAGGGGAAATAGTCCGAAGTAGCAACATTGTGCACCTCTGAAAAGTTTTGTGCATGATCATGGTGACTTTGCATCAAAAATATTGTGGCATCAAGGCAGGAATACCACCATCTCATGAGGCCACAGAGACAAGTAATGATAACCACAATTGGTTGATATCTGGATATCATAATGTAATAAGCATTGTGGTTTAGATTTGACATAAAAATAGACAGACTCGATCAACCTATAATTTCATGCTTTCCAATGCTAGGTGGGTGTTCTAATAACATGGACACTTAGCTTCATTATTTGTCACCAGAGATCAGAATTCAAAGAACACCAAAAGGCTACTATGCAAGCACAGAACAATGTAATTAATATACAAGCACATTACAATGTTACAAGGGGGTTGCTAGCAGTTTTCAACCACATCACTAACTCTGTCTATAATTATCAGCAAGTCAAAACTGATATCTTGTCCCCTCGTATCATTGCAAATGATGATGAGCATGACATGATAAAAAGTGACCCATATGCTACCGATGGTCAAGCTTATGAAAATTAAACTTTGACCTGATTAGCATAAAGTAATAGCTCCTTTTCAGAAAGATGAAAAAACAAAAAAGGAAAACATAAATCAACAACTATACAAACAGACAACCCATGGGACCAACAGGTAGAATTCAAGGTCACCGGATGTGACTTCTGCCAAGCGACCTTGCTCCGATATCGCTGCCAGTGTTCTGTTGTGAAAGCTTAATATTAGCACAAAGCAATCCTTCATTTGCAACAATTTCAGGTGTCAGTGTGTTCAAAGAAGAAGAAAAGGTGATGCATTGAGGGCCGTAAGTTTGTCCAGCTCGATAAGAGTGTCTATATCATGAGATATCTAAAGTAGGAAAAGGCCCAAAATATTTGGGCATGACACAACCTAGCTATGAAAAAAGACGGGGACATGTACCTGAGATTTAGATGGGAACACATTCCAAAATCTTAGTGTTTCATCACGGCACCAGTGATGATGGTCTGCATGATGAAAAGAGGTCAATTGATGAGTTATATCTTGGTAAGTAAAGATATAAAAGAGAAGCAATTACCTGCCCATCAGGAGATATGGCGAGGTACAGGACTCGGTATGTATGGCCAGTAAGTGTTGCGAGCTACAAAGCACAATATGTTGTTTCAGTAAAGTAAAAGAGTTATTTTTTTGTTGAATTGTCAGAAAGCCTGGGATAAAGGCACACCTTGGACATGGTTGGATATCGCCAAACAATTATTTGGTTTTGGGAATAACCATGGGTACTGACAATTTCATTGACATTCTTTGACCATACAAGGTTGCAAACCTGCTCAAAGATGAGATATTTAGCTTCTTCTTTTTTTTTTTTTCCTCTTTTAGTGTTACCCCTAACTATATCATCTGTATGTAATCAGGAAACACAGATCTCCAAGTCTAAAAGATGGGGTTTAATTATGATACTTGGAAAAAAGATCACCAACATCAATATTCACTATTTTAAGACTAGTTTAACAACAATATCCCTGAAAGATGCACAAGACACTATTGCAGATTCCAAAAGATCAGCAGTTGAGCAGCCATCCCCTTGCTCCTCTGTATACAATAATGATATAGTTAACAATAGACAGCAAATGAAACGGCGACAAGGACCTAGAAATCCTAAAGTCCAGATAATATACATGTATGGTTGATACCTATTTCAAAAACTATACTGGTTTTTATGGTTGACATGGTACTGGTACTGTGAACTCTGCTTCGAATAAAGAAAATATTTATTTATTTGTCAAATAATCTGAGAACTACAGGATATCAGCATTCAAGTCCAATAAAGAAGCACAGTTGGTATAGTATGAATAGATTTGGTGTCTGTTATGGGTATTAAATGTGACGCGACACCGGATCCTGTGTATTACATCTGGATGACGTCATCGCCCCTCCCGCGCTCAATTACTCCCACGATTGACCGCCCGACGTCACTTCTCCTCTGCCTCGCCCCATGTCCATGCGGGAGTTGACCCAGCACGGCTTGCGAAACCGAGTCCATATCGGCCCTCGGGCCTTGTCCAAGCGCTTCGCGACATATTTAAGCTACCAAGGAGTAAGGTGAAGGGCAGGTTGTCTTCTCTGAACTCTTGGATTGGTTCACCGACCTAGGAGGCTGAAACGCGAAGGTCGGGAGCCTTGAGAAGAGGCGACTTGGCGTCGGAGGGTGGGCGGAGCACCCTCCGACCGCCTTTGTGCAGTACACATTCCGGTGACATCGGGCGCCACGGTTGTCGGGACCAGTGGAAGCGGAGACCTCGACGAGCCCGAACCTTACCGAGTCGACCCCGGAGCCTCGGAGCCTCCATCGCACACCCCCGGGTCACGGTAAAAAGTTGTTTCAACTAACAGATTGGCGCTAGAATGAGGGCTCGTCGAAAGATCACTGCTAGCCGAGCGGCACATGGGCGAGAGTGCATCGGGAGGACTTGGCGGAAGCCCCCTTCCCACGAGCTTGGAGGATGATCCGCCGACCGGGCGCTTTGGAGTTTTTTCAACGACCCTGGACTCCACCCACCAGACGGGGTTCCTCCGCTCCCTCCCCCCGTCACCGCGGAGGCCTTTCAAGACCTATCCTAGCAGGTCCGGGCATTAGCAAACGCCGTCCAGGCTGTCGTCCCTCATCTTCCTCGGGGAACGGGAGGGCCGGACCACCAGAGACCCGGTCCCTCCCCACAGGCTCATGAGGCACCCCCCATGGCACTGCTTCTTCCTCGTCCCACCGGTCTGGGCGGAACCGGGTTCGAAAACACAGGTATCCCGCCCGAGGCGGTATCCTCGGATTCAACGGATTTATTCCGAGCCTAGCTCCGCTCTATTTCCCAGCGCTTGGATGACGTGCAAAGGGACGTCCGGAAGTCAAAGGAGGAGCAGAGGGAGGAGCCTCACTGGGAGTCCCCGTTTACCAGCGACATACGGGAGTACCCGGTGCCCCTGAATTTCCGCCTCCCCTCCATCGACCTTTATGATTTTGAGCCAATGATCCAGCGGATCATGTTGCCGCCTTTCGAGCTCAGATGGCCCTATATGGAACCTCGGACGCCTTGATGTGCCGAGCGTTTCCCACCACGCTGAAAGGGCCCGCCCGTGCCTGGTACAACACTTTAAAAAGCAGGACGATAACGTCTTTCGAACAACTCACCAAGGATTTCGAGCTACACTTCCTGGCGTTCGCACGTCCGAAACCTTCTATCGCGCTCCTCCTGGGATTGAAACAAAAGGAGGACGAGCCTCTCTGATGCGGGAGCATCCGACTTAGCTCCATCGAACAAATCAGAGCCATCGATGCTTATTCAAGTCAATAAAGAATTTGGGCATCATGTGCTTCGATGGGTCATTTCCAACGGGTCTGAATGAAACAAAACCCATCGATAACATATCGATGCATTGAAAAATGTCGATACTCTAAAGCATATCAATGACATATCGATGGGAGGCTACTATGGACTATTTCAAAGAGCATTTGAAGAGTTTTCAGCAAGGTTATCTTCTAGTCAAAAGGGAAGCACGAATTTTTGCAAAGATGAAGACTCAAGAATGCAAGTTCCCATGCTATTAATTACATTCCTAAATTCCTAGGTGTCTTTACTATTTTACAAGTTTCAAGAGTCAAAGTTCATAGAACCTAAGTGCTTTATTATGTTTCTTGTTTCGAGGTTTTCTTTTAATATTTTGGTTAATTCCTAGATTTCGTTTCTCCTATAAAAGGGGACGATTCTCCATTGTAAGGGAGAAAAATTTGGATGAATGAAAATTTGTGAGACTTCCTCTACATGTGTGAATATCTTCCGAGAGTGGTTAACTCCTTGCGGTCTCTTTATCCTTGGAGCGTGGAATACTCCTTGGTGGTGAGCCAAAAGCCCTTTATCCTTGGTCGGTGATATCTTTAGGCCTTGGTGGTGAGCTTCTCCTATCCCAAGTCCTTTATCCTGGTGGAATCTTTAGGCCTTGGTGGTGAACCGTAGATCCCGATCCTTATCCTTGGTTGGTGGCGTGGCCTTTATACCTTGGAAGAAGATCGCTCTATTTTATTTTTATTTTTACATCTTTTCTTCATTTCCATCCTCCTACACTCCATTCGATTATCACTGACTAGATGTTATTTTTTTTTATTTTTCAAGAACTGGAATGATAGTGCAATTTTGGTCGAGGTGATAACTGAATTTTGTTTGAAGCAACTATCACCAAAGTTTGCTCTGATACCAGATAACTGAATTTTGTTTGGAGCAACTATCACCAAACAAAATTTGTTTGAGGTGATAACTAAACAAAAATTCAGTTACACCAAGGATAACATCTAGTGATTCAGTTATCTCCAAGGATAACATTTAGAAAATTCCAAAGAAAATTACCCGTTCCGGAATTACTCACCCACCAACGCATCAAATTGGTATTAGAGCGAGTTGAACTTGTTTGAGTGATTCCTTTCTATTTTTCCAATCCTTATTCAATATGGATGATCGAGTTCCAAGAGGCTTGACTTTGGAACAAGCGCACAATGAAAGGCAGGATCGTGCTATCCAAGACCTTCAGCAACAAATGGAGCGAGTCCTCAATCTTCTAGAGGATCCGGCAAGACAAGGCCAACCGGAGAGGCGTCCGAATGATCGACGTCGGCGTGACAATTTGGAATCTCGTCAAAGTTATAGTGGCGATTCCAATTCCGGGGGCAACTCTAGTGATTACGATTCTCATATCCAAAGACGAAGAGGAGGCATAAGGAAAATAATCGAGACATCAAAGTGGGCGTTCACGAATTTGAAGGTAATCTCGATCCCGATGACTTTGTGGATTGGCTACACAATCGAACGGATTTTTGACTTCAAGACCTACTCGGATAAGAAGAGGTGCAAGGTTGCTGCCATAAAGTTGACAAAGTATGCTTCTATGGTGGGAGAATCTAAAGCATCAACGAGCAAGAGAAGGAAAAGGCCAAATCAAATCTTGGGAAAAACTCAAGAAGTTGATGAAGAAGAGGTTCTTACCCGATAACTATAAGCAAGATCTTTTCCTAAAACTGAATTCCTAAGACAACAAGGGATGAGTGTTGAAGAATACATCCGTGAGTTTGAACAACTCAAAATAAGATGCGACGTTCGAAGTTCCGAGCAAACCGTCGCTCGTTTCCTTGGCGGCATGAATAGAGAAATTGCGATGTGGTTGAACTTCAACCGTATTGGTCCTTTGAAGATATTTGTAAGCTAGCCATAAAAGTTGAGAAGCAAGAAAGGCAAGAGGTTTTCCTCGAACCTCAACCAAGGTGACATCCTATTTTAAGGATGCTTCCTCAAGCAAGATCGAGCACGTCAACCAAATACAAAGGAGAGGAGAAGAGTGCAAAGCCTTCCAAAGAATTCGGAAGAAACTTGAAGGCGATACAAGGAAATGCTTTAAGTGCCATGGTTTTGGGCATTTTCAAGCAAATTGTCCGAATCGAGTTATGACTCTTCAAGAAATTGAGAGATCAATTCAGCACTTCAAGAGGTGAAAGCAATCCGGACTCAAAATGGTTCCAAATCTGAAAAAGAAGTTGTGGAGAAAGCGGATGATGGTGAAATGTTGATCATACGAAGAGCACGCATCTGAAGTTTCTCTTGATAATGAGCAAAGGGAGAACATCTTTCACACCCGTTTGCACTATTAACGGGAAGGTATGTTCATGATTATCGATGGTGGGAGTTGTACCAACGTTGCTTCGACAAACCTTGTTGACAAATTGAAGCTTCCGACAACGAAACATCCTCAACCGTATAAGCTCCAATGGCTCAATCAAGGAAATGATCTTAAGGTAACCAAACGAGCTCTTATATCGTTTTCGATTGGGATGAACTATCGAGATCAAGCTCGTGATGTGATTCCCATGGATGCATGTCACTTGTTATTGGGAAGACCTTGGCAATATGATATGAATCGTGCATGATGGTCGTAAGAACACATACTCTTTCGGAAAGAACAAAATGCATCACCCTTTTACCCTTGAATCCTTCGTTGATACATCGAAATCAACACAGGAAGGGAAACACCGGTAAGGAAAAGTTTGTTCTTAAATGAAACACGGGTTGAGAGAGCCATTAGCAAACAAAAGAATGTATTTGCTTTGCTTATGGTAGAAAAAGAGTAAGATAGAGCAACTCATTCATCCAAAGATGCATCGCTTGTGGAAAGATTTTGCAGATGTGTTCGGAGGATTTGCCACTGGATTACCTCCCATAAGAGGTATTGAGCATCAAATTGATTTGATCTCCGGCGCTCCTCTACCGAACAAACCAGCTTATCGATGCAATCCGGAGGAGACAAAGGAGTTGTAAAGACAAGTCGATGAACTTATCGACAGAGGATATGTTCGAGAAAGCATGAGTCCATGTTCTGTTCCGGCTCTACTCGTGCCTAAGAAAGATGGTTCATTCAGAATGTACATTGATAGCCGAGCCATCAACAACATCATTAAGTATAGGTACCCTATACCTAGACTTGATGATATGCTTGATGAATTGTATGGTTCTACTGTCTTCTCAAAGATAGATTTGCGGAGTGGTTATCATCAAATCAAAATGCGAGAAGGTGATGAATGGAAGACGGCTTTCAAAACCAAGGAGGCCTTTATGAGTGGTTGGTAATGCCATTTGGGTTATCGAATGCTCCAAGTACCTTCATGAGACTTATGAACGAGATTCTTCGTTCGCTTATTGGTCGATTTGTCGTTTTATTTCGACGATATTCTTGTTTATAGCAGAACGCAGGAGGAGCATATCTCTCATTTAAACAGGTCTTTAATGTCTTGAGAGAATAGAAACTCTATGCCAAAATGGAGAAATGCGAGTTCTTCTCTCCAACCATTGTGTTTTATGTAATTTCCAAAGATGGAATTTCCGTAGATCAATCCAAGGTGGAAGCTATGAAGACTTGGCGGTTCAAGTCCATTTACGATGTAAGAAGTTTTCATGGACTTGTTTCTTTCTATCGACGGTTTGTTAAAAATTCCAGTACCATCATGGCTCCCATAACTGAATGCATGAAGAAGGGAGTTTTTGAATGGACAAAGGCTGCTCAAAATGCTTTTGAGGTAATCAAGCAAAAACTTTGTGAGTTCCCTATTCTTGCCCTTCTGATTTTGATAAAGTATTTGAAGTTGAGTGTGATGCAAGTGGAGTTGGCATTGGTGTTGTTCTTGTGCAAGCACAAAACCTTTGGTATATTTCAATGAAGTCGACTGACTCAAGAAGAATTATTCAACTTATGATAAAGAGTTTTATGCCATTATTCGAGCTTGATCATTGGAGTCATTATTTAAGACCAAAGCAATTTGTCCTTCATTCGATCATGAAGCTCTCAAATTCATTAGCGCCAACGCAAGTTTAATTCGAGACATGCAAAATGGGTAGAATTTCTTCAATCATTTTCTTTTGTCTCTAAGTATAAACCTGGACACATTAATGTTGTAGCAGATGCTTTATCAAGGAGATATTCTATGCTTGCTGTTTTGGACTCTAGGATTCTTGGATTTCAATTGATGAAAGAACTTTATTCAAGATCTGAGTTCTCATCAACCATCGACAATTGTAAGCGAGGAGTTCAAGGTACATATTCCTTACAAGATGGGTTTCTTTTCAAAGGAAATCGATTATGTGTGCCGAAGAGTTTTTTCGCGAATTGCTAATTCGAGAAGCACATGGTGGTGGAATGGCTAGTCATTTGGAGTTAACAAAACTCTTGAGGTTCTTCAAGAACATTTCTATTGGCTAAAGATGAATGGAGATGTGCATGCTATTATCTTGAGGTGTGCAACTTGTCAAAGAGAAAAAAGTCAATTCCATCAAGGGTTGTATACTCCACTTCCTGTTCCATTGCAGCCCTGGGAAGATGTTAGCATGGATTTCGTTGTGGCTCTACCGAGAACTCAAAGGGGAAAAGATACCATCATGGTGGTTGTCGATCGGTTCTCTAAAATGGCTCATTTTGTGCCATGTCACAAAACCGATGATGCAACTCATGTTGCTGACTTATATTTCAAGGAGATTACTCGTCTTCATGGAGTACCGAAAACCATTGTGTCGGATCGTGATTCCAAGTTCTTAAGCTACTTCTGGAAGACACTATGGAGAATGCTTGGTACCAAACTCTTATTCAGCACTACTTGTCATCCTCAAACCGATGGCCAAACGGAGGTAACCAATCGTACTCTTACCACTCTTCTTCGTTGCATGGTGAGTAAATCTTTGAAAGATTGGGATTTGAAGCTTGCGCATGCTGAATTTGCTTACAACCGATCACCAAGTTACACTCTTTGGGCGATCACCATTTGAAGTTGTTTATGGAATCAATCCTCTCACACCCATCGATTTGATTCCAATTCCATCGACTCTCAAGTAAACTTTGATGGCAAAGATAGAAATGAGTCGATGAAGAAGCTTCATGAGCAAATTCGATCAAAGATTGAGAAGGCCAATGAGTCTTACCAGAAGAAAGCAAATCAGTTTCGGAAGGCCCAATTTCAAAAGGGTGATCTTGTGTGGCTTCACTTAAGGAAGGAGAGATTTCCATCTCGACGCAAGAACAAGCTCATGCCGAAAGCCGATGGTCCGTTTAAAGTTATCAAGCGAATTGGCGACAATGCTTACAAGATTGACCTTCCTGGAGAGTTTGGAGTTTCGGCAACTTTCAATGTGGAGACCTTTCTCCTTACTTGGAAGATGAAGATTTCTCGATTGAGGACAAATCTCAAACAACACAGGGAGGATGATGCGGGAGCATCCGACTTAGCTCCATCGAACAAATCGGAGCCATCGATGCTTATTAGTCAATAAAGAATTTGGGCATCATGTGCTGATGGGTCATTTCAACGTGCGAATGAAACAAAACCCATCGATAACATATCGATGCATTGAAAAATGTCGATACTCTAAAGCATATCGATGACATATCGATAGGAGGCTATTATGGACTATTTCAAAGAGCATTTGAAGAGTTTTTAGCAAGGTTATCTTCTAGTCAAAAGGGGAGCACGAATTTTTGCAAAGATGAAGACTCAAGAATGCAAGTTCCCATGCTATTAATTACATTCCTAAATTCCTAGGTGTCTTTACTATTTTACAAGTTTCAAGAGTCAAAGTTCATAGAACCTAAGTGCTTTATTATGTTTCTTGTTTCGAGGTTTTCTTTTAATATTTTGGTTAATTCCTAGATTTCGTTTCTCCTATAAAAGAGGACGATTCTCCATTGTAAGGCAGAAAAATTTTGGATGAATGAAAATTTGTGAGACTTCCTCTACGTGAGTGAATATCTTCGGAGAGTGGATAACTCCTTGCGGTCTCTTTATCCTTGGAGCGTGGATTACTCCTTGGTGGTGAGCCAAAAGCCCCTTATCCTTGGCTGGTGATATCTTTAGGCCTTGGTGGTGAGCTTCTCCTATCCCGAAGTCCTTTATCCTTGGCTGGTGGAATCTTTAGGCCTTGGTGGTGAACTTCGTAGATCCCGATCCTTATCCTTGGTTGGTGGCGTGGCCTTTATACCTTGGAAGAAGATCGTTCTATTTTATTTTATTTTTACATCTTTTTCTTCATTTCCATCCTCCTACACTCCATTCCAGTTATCACCGACTAGATGTTGTTTTTTTAATTTTTTCAAGAACTGGAATGATAGTGCAATTTTGGTCGAGGTGATAACTGAATTTTGTTTGGAGCAACTATCACCAAAGTTTGCTCTGATACCAGATAACTGAATTTTGTTTGGAGCAACTATCACCAAACAAAATTTGTTTGAGGTGATAACTGAACAAAAATTCAGTTACACCAAGGATAACATCTAGTGATTCAGTTATCTTCAAGGATAACATTTAGAAAATTCCAAAGAAAATTACCCGTTCCGGAATTACTCACCCACCAACGCATCACTCTCTCCCACTTCGTACGTCGGTTTACCATGGAGATACGAGGGTTATCTGACGCCCATCCCTCGCTCTTGATGCAGGCATTCATGATAGGGCTACGACCCTCGAGGTTTTGTTGGTCTTTGGTGGAGCGACCCCCCGCTTCCCTCGCGGAAATGTTTCAGCGGGCAAACCAGTATGTGGCGGCCGAGGCCTGGATGTCAGGAAGAAAGGAAGAACGACAAAGGGGGCACCCGGCACCAAGCCGAGCGGAGCAGCGTCAAGCGGCGATCCGCGGCAGCGCGGCGGGCGCTCGAAACCACTCGCGTCCGGGCTCCGCCTCCCCCTTGAATACGTCTCGGGACGCGAAATATTTCTCGGATAAAGGAGAGGGATGCTGCCTCCCGATGAAGAGCGGCGAGCCGACCGATCGTGACCGTCTGCCGCTTCCGTGGCGGAATGGGCACGACGGAGCAATGTTATGAGTCAAGCGCCCAGGTGAGGAGGCGTCCGGAGGGGACACCTAGACCAATACCCCCAATGCCCGCGGGAACCCTCCTTGCGCCCCGAAGGCCCGGTCGAGCAACACATTGATGTAATCATTGGGGGACCCACCTCAGGAGGGGATAGCACCTCGGAGCGGAAAACTTACGCCCGCGCCATCACAACTTGGGAACACCACCCTCCCTCCGAGCCAGAGATCACTTTCCCCTCGGAGGACTTGGGACGTCCGGAGCACGATGACGAGCTGGTGGTATCGGCCCGAATAGCCAATGCGCAAGTCAGAAGGATCATGGTCGACACGGGCAGCTCGGCTGACATCCTTTATTTCGACGCTTTCTCGAAGTTGGGACTACCGAAGGAGGCCCTGAGGCCCCTACACTCGGCACTCACCGGTTCATCGGCGACTCGATCTCGCCGCGTGGCGCCATCACCGCTTTAACTCTCGGTGACTCTCAAGACCAAAGCAGGTGTTGGTGACCTTTTTAGTGGTCGATCTCCCCACCGCGTACAACGCCATCCTGGACCGGCCCACCCTCAACAAGATAAGAGCGGTTATCTCTACATATCACCGGACCCTGAAATTCCCGACCAGTGCAGGAGTCGGGGAAGTCCGGGGAGATCCTCACGAATCCAGACGGTGCTACTTGACGGTGATCTCCCTAGACAAGAGAAAGAGGCTGAACAGCTCAAGACCGCTGGATCTCAACATCCGACTCAACGTCCCCGAGCCGACGGCTCGCGATCAATATTCCTCATGGATAATTTCCCACCAAACGGCCGGACGGCTCGACTCACGGCAGGAGCAGCTCAACTCATCGCCTCCTCCAGAAAATGCCGACGCCTTTGCTTGACGCCGACTCTCCCGGGATCGACCCGGAGGTCTCTCAACACCACTTGTGCATTTCCACCGCCGCCCAGAAGGCAAAACCCCGCTCAGCCCCCGAGCGCGCAACAAGCTGTGCAGATGGAGGTGGATAAACTCTTGGCTTCCGGCTTCATTGGGGAAGTCAGGTACCCCCAATGGCTATCCAATGTAGTTCTCGTAAAGAAGCCTAATGGAAGCTGGAGGATGTGTGTCGACTACACCAATCTTAATCACGCTTGCCCGGCGATTGCTTCCTTGCCTAGGATCGACCACCGGTCGATCAACCGCTGGCATGCCTGCTTCTCCTTCATGGATGCCTTCGCCGGTTACAATCAGATTCGGATGGCACCCGAGGATCAGCAACACACAGCCTTCCACACCCCTTCAGGAGCTTATTTTACAAGGTCATGCCGCTCGGATTAAAGAATGCCGCCACTTACCAAAGGATCGAATAGGATATTCGCCCACAGATAGGGCTAAAACATGGAAGTCTACGCGACGACATGATCGTGAAAAGTCGAACGGAGCCTCCCACCTGACGATCCAAGGAGACCTTCGCTACGCTTAAGGGGATACGGAATGCACCTTAATCCGCTAAATGAGTTTTCTGTGACATCGTGAAAGTTCCTTGATTCATCATACACGAGAGGGGAATCGATGCTAATCCGAAAAAGATCCAAGCAATTATCAACATGAGCTCTAACTGAAGGAGCTCCAATGTCTCAACGGAGGATTCGCTCTATCTCGATTCTTGTCCCGACGGAGACAAGTGTCTTCCTTCTTCCAAGTCTTGAAAGATCCAAGAACTTTCTGGACGGCGAATGCGAGGAAGCCTTCGCGCGCCTAAAGCAGCATCTTGCCGCACTCCCACGCCTTACCCTGTGTCACGCCGAGAAACTTTGCCTCTACCGGCAGCCTCAACACGCAAAGTGAGCTCGTGGCCGTAAAAGAGGCCACCAAAAATAGCACCCGTTTATTACATCACCATGTCCTCGCGAGGGTCAACAACGCTACCCACCCATCGAAAGGTTGGCATTAGCGCCATCTTGGCAGCTCTAAGCTACGCCCTATTTCCGTGCCCATACAATCGAGGTAATGATCGACCAACCACCGCCAAGTTCTTTCTAAATTTGACGTGGCAGGCGCCTCTCAAATGGTCGCTGGAACTATCCGAATTTGATCTCCACTACAAAACCAAGGACGGCCTATCAAAGCACAGTGCCCCGCCGATTTCATCTCGGAGTTAACCCAACCGGAGACGGAAGGCGCGGAGCAAGTTCACCAAGACTGGGTCCTGCGCGTTGACGGGTCATTTGGCTCAAGGGGTGCCGGAGCCGGACTTATCTTGGAAGACCCCGGTGGACACTCTTTTGAGCGTTCTCTCCGCTTCGGCTTCGAGGCCACAAACAACGAGGCGGAATACGAAGCCCTCTTAGCCGGCCTTCGCCTGGCGACCGAGATGCAGCTAGGGGCAGTCCACGTCCTCACTGACTCCCAACTGGTTGCCGAACAAGTTGGCGGAGAATATCAGCCCCGAGACCTGACTATGTCGAAATACCTAATGGAGGTAAAAGCCCAAACCACTAATTTCTCTCGCTTCACTCTATCTAGAATCCCTGTGTCCAACGAGCGTGGACCGGCCGCAGTTAGCCTCGGGGCCGAACTTGGGAGCATCCCGGTTGAGGAGCTCACACACCGGTCGTTGGCTACTACGAGGGTAGGGGAGCCCGGGTCCTGCACTCCGCCACGGATACAGGAGATGCGAGATACAAGCGCGAGGGCATCCTTCCCGCGGATGACATCAAGGCGCCGGCCTCCGCCAACCCAGCGTGGTATCGAAATCGGCGATCAGCTCTACAGAAGGTCATTCTCTCGCCCCTGTTACGATGCTTGGATCCCGACGAGGCAGAAGTAATCCTCGCTGAGGTCCACGGCGGGACCTGCGGGGAGCATATGGGTGGCCGGGCGTTGGCCTTCAAGATACTGCGTCAAGGCTATTACTGGCCCACGTTGCACCGAGACGCCAAGGCCTACGCGCGGCGGTGCGACGCATGCCAGCGCCATGCCCGAGCCCCGCAGCACCCCGCGGTCCCGCTCACTTCCATGGATTGCGCCTGGCCCTTCGCGCAATGGGGAATGGACCTCCTGGGACCATTCCCCCCGGCGTCCGGCCAGCGAAGATACATTATCGTGGGAGTTGATTATTTCACCAAGTGGGTGGAAGCCGAGCCGCGCATCGCACACGCTTACGGCCGGTCGAGCAGATGGAGAAATATTGTGACCCGATTCGCCTTCCCAACGCCATCGCACCGATAACGGAACCCGCCAACGCCGCTTCAGGGAATTTTGTGCGAATTATCGGATACAGCTGATGTTTAGCCCTGTGGCCCACCCTCAGACCAACGGGCTCGCCAAGGTGACCAACTGGTCCATTTTTGATGGGCTTAAGGAAAGAACTCGAGAGCCCGATCAAGCTGGGTCGACGAGCTACCGAAAGCATCCTATGGTCTCGCGAACCACCCCAAAACGGCTTCGCGAGTCACCATACACCGCTGCTCGCACTAAGCGTTCGCCACACCGAGTTGGTCATTCCGACTTCGTAGAAACCGCGAGGAGCCGACGCCAACCTGTGGAGTTCGGGCCGGCCGACTCGCTCAAGAACGCAGGCCGACGCGACACCTAAAAATCTTAGCCTACAACCAAGTGTCGCCGTAAACTACAACAGAAGGGTTCGCCTCGCCTCGGGATGGGAGATCTGCATCGCGCAAGGCGAGGTAAGTGACCCCGCCGCGCGAGAGGCAAACTTGCACCTAAGTGGGAAGGCCTCATCCACTAAGGTCGTCCGACCGTGCACGCTCCGACTCGCAACAATGTCTGGGACAAGAAGTGCCGAGGACTGAACATCCGTAACCTCAAAAAGTATTTTGTTTAAAGTTTTTATAACGAGTGCAAAGACCAAGCGTATGCTAGCATTGATTCAAAGTTATTAAAGGTAACTTAAAAATTGGGAATTGTATTACCAAAGTTTCAAAGTACAAAATCCCTAGAAAGGGAAAAAGCAATACATAACCCAAAAAAATAAAAACCCTACTGTTAGGGGTATTGAGTATGACATGACACCTGGTCTTGGGTCGTACACCCGGATGACGTCATCGCCCCTCCTGCGCTCCATTACTCCTACGATTTGACCGCCCGACGTCGCTTCTCCTCTCGTGACGCCTAACTACCCGCTTAAGTTGACCACGGCACCACCGCGAGGATGTGCCCGTGACGCCACCCGCAGACATGTAAGCATGCCATCCGTCCGACCTATTTAAGCCGAATGGGTAAGACAGCATAAGGATGAACACTCCGAGAGGTGAGTAGACTCGAACAACCTCGCCACCATTTTTTTCGGGGAGCTCACGACGGCGAGGATCGACTTGAGCCGAGGGGTCGCGAGCATCCGACCCGCTTCCGCAGTCTCGACGATCGAGCGTGCCGCCGGAGCGGTCGGAGGCGGAGCAGGAGCCATCGACGGCCCGAACCGCATACCGAGACGCACTCTGCCCGGATTCCGCCGCACGCCCGGGTCACGGTGAAAAGTTGTTTCAACAGATTGGCGCTAGAAGGAGGGCCTTCGCCGAGGGTCCGCCGCTCCGCCTTTAACGACACATGGACGAAAGGTCGCCTCGGCACTCACGGGAGGTCCCACTGCACTCCGAACCCTGGAGGGACGATCCTGCCGCGGCCGCAGATCGCTACTGGAGTATATTCAGCGACGCCAGACTCCACCCGCCGAGTCGGGTTCCCCGCTTCTCCCACCGCCACTGGCGAGGCTTTTCAGTGACCTTTCCCAACAGTCCGACTCGGCAAGTACCGCCTGTGCCGCCCTCCCTCGCTTACTCCAGAGGCGAGGCAGAGCCGACCCTCCAAAGGCCTAACCCTTCCCCGCATCATGAGGCAATCCCACCGCACCATCTTCCCAGCCTCCCGCCGGTTCGTGACGGAACCCGGCTCGAAAACTCGACGCCCCGCCAACCCGAGGCGGTGTCCTCGCATTCGACGGACTTATTTCGGCTCAACTGCTCCATCGCACGCCCGGATGAGGTGCAAAGGGACGCCCGTAAGTCCAAAGAAGAGCAGAGGGAAGTGTCCCACCGAGTCCCCGTCACCGGCATACGGAATACCCTGCCCTTGAACTTCCGCTCTCCATCGACCTTTATGATGGAGCCGCGATCCGCCGATCACGCCGCCGCTTCCGGCTCAAATGGCCCTATATGGAACCTCGACGCCTTGATGTGCCGCGCTCTACCACGAAAGGATCCGCCGCACGCGGTACAAAGACCTTAAAAAGCGGACGGTGACATCCTTTGAACAGCTCGCCAAGGACTTCGAGCCACGCTTTTTGGGCGCTTATGCGCACCAAAGCCTTCGCCGCACTCCTCCCGGCTCAAGCAAAAGAAGACGAACCTCTCCCACTTTGTGCGAAGGTTTACCACGGAGGTACGGAGTTACCTGATGCTCACCCATCGCTATTGATGCAGTGCATGATGGGGCGACCACGAGGTTTTGCTGGTCCTTAGTGGAGCGACCCCCCGCGTCCATCGCGGAGATGTTTCAGCGGGCAAGTCAATATGTGGCAGCCGAGTCCTGGATGTCGGGAAGGAAGGAAGAATGACCGAGGGGGCACTCTAATCCATCCCGATCGGGAACGACAACCAGGCGGGAGTCCCCGCACCAAGGGCGCCGCATGGGCCACCCCGACCCATACGCGCCCGAGCCGCCACCTCCTCGAAGGCGCCTCGACGCAAATATTCCTCCGCATAAAGGAGCGGAATGCTCAGCCGCCGCCCGATGAAGGGCCGACGAGAGCTGGCCGATCATACCCTGCATTGCCGCCCATCGCAAAACGGACATGATACGAGCAATGCCACGAGCCAAGCGTTACAAATCGAGGAGCCGATCCAAGAGGTCACTTAGATCGCACTCCAAAGATCCACGGAACCATCCTCGCCCCGGCCCCGCCGAGCAACACATCGACGTGATTACGGGGGCCCGCCACCGGAGGGCATAGCGCCGGTCGAAGAGCTTACGCCCGCGCTGGCATCGGGGAATACCACCTCCTCCGAGCCGTAGATCACATTCTCGTGGGACATGGGAGCGACGAGCATGATGACGCTACCGTGGTGTCGGCCCGAATAGCCAACGCGCAGTCCGGCGATTATGGTCGACACCGCAGCCGCCGACATCCTTTATTTCGAGGCCTTTTTGAAGTTAGGGTTGCCGGCGAAGCCTCAAGCCCTTGCACTCGCACTCACCGCTTTACCGGGCGACTCGATTTCGGTGCGGTGACTCTACCGCTGACTTCGGGATTCCTCAAGGCAAAACTCGGGTGACTTTTCCGTGGTCGACTCTCCCATCGCTGCATAACGCCATCCCGGGCCGACTCCACCTCAACAAAGTTAAGGGCCATTATATCCACATACCACCGGACGTTGAAGTTCCCACCAAAGGCCGAGTCGGGAGGTTCGGGAGATCCTCAGAGTCCGCAGACGTGTTACTTGACGACTCCCCGGTAAGAGAAAAGGCCGAACCCTCAAGACTCCACGCTGACGCAATACCGACCGAGCATCCCGAGCCGACAAACCCGGCGGCAATTATTCCGCCGCAAGATGACCGCCCGACGGACAATGGAATCGCCCGACCGATGATCAAGAGCGCACACCATCGCCTCCTCCGTGAAAGCACCGATGTTCGCCGATACCGCCGATCCCGAATCGATCTCAAGTTTCAACACCATCTCGCACATTTCGATCACGCCGCTTCAGAAGACAGACCCCCGGGCCCTCGAGCGCCAACAGTCGGTAAATGGAAGTCGACAGTGCTCTGGCGCCCGACTTCATTGAGGAAGTCCAGATCCTCGCTGGCTGTCCAATGTAGTCCTCGCCAAGAAGCCTAATGGAAGCCGGAGGATGTGTGTCGACTACACCGATCTAAATCGTGCTTGCCCGGCGATTGCTTCCTTGTTAGATCGACCAACCGGTCGACTTCAACCGCGGCACGCCCGCTTCTCCTTCATGGACGCCTACTCCGGCATAAACTGCATCCGGATGGCCCCGAGGATCAAGAACATACGGCCTTCCATACGCCCCAAGGAGCTTACTTCTACAAGGTCATGCCGTTCGGATTAAAACGCGGCGCCACCTACCAAGGATGGTGAACAAGGTGTTCGCCCGCAAATAGGCGAAACATGTGGAGGTATATGTTGACATGATCGTGAAAAAATCGCCGCGGGCTGCACACCTTGGCGACTTGCGGAAACCTTCTCTGTTGAGAAGATATGGGATGCGCCTTAATCCGGCCAAGTGCGTCTTGGCGTGACATCGAAGTTCCTCGGTTCATCATACGAGAGAGGAATTGATGCCAACCAGAAGATCAGAGCTCTCTCAGGCATGAGATCTCGAAGCGATAAAGGAGCTTCAATGCCTTACGGAAGGATAAGCGGCTCTGTCGGTTTTGTCGGTCGGGAGATAAGTGCCTTCCTTTCTTGAGTCCTCAAAGATCAGAACTTCAATGGGCGAGAATGCGAGAAGCTTTCGCGAGCACACACTTATCAGCTCCGCCTTATCTCGGTGTCTGCGCGAAAAACTTACCCTCTACTGGCGGCATCTCGGATGAGCTCGGTGCTTCTTGAAGAAGCCCCGCGCAACATCGGTTTACTACATCGGCCATGTGTTGCGCGGGCGGCGGCGCTATCCTCCCATTGAAAGGTTGGCATTGGCACTTGTCTAGCGGCGGCTCGCCCCTACTTCAGCCCATACGATTGAGGCCAGACCCCTGCGTCAAGTTCTTTCTAAGTTTGGCGTAGCGGGCGTCTCTAAAATGGTCGGTGGAGCTATCAGAGTTCGACCTCTGCTACTGGCAGAAGCGACCATCAAGGCCCGGGCCTTGGCGATTTCATCTCGGAGTTGGACGGGAAGCGAGTGCGTTGAGCAAATCCAGGCCCGGACCTGCGTGGATGGGTCTTCGGCTCGAGTGCGGGCGGACTCATTTAGAGGACCCGGCGGACACGCTTGGCGTTCCCTCGCCGGTTTGAGGCCACGAACAATGGCGGAATCTCGAGGCGCTTTTGGCGGCCTCCGTTTGGCGAGATGCGGAGCGATCCATGTTCTCACGGATTCCCAACTCGTCGCCGAACAAGTTGGCGGGAGTATCGGGCGAGATTCGACCATGTCAAATACGACCAAGGTAAAAGCCCAAACCTCTAACTTTCCTCGCTTCTGTCCGGGGTCCCGGGTCCCAAAGCAGGGCGGACCAGCTCGCGAAATTAGCCTCGGGGCCGATCGGAGGAACATCCGGTCGAAGAGCTCGCTGCCGGTCGGTGGCCATCATGGAGATAGGGGACCGGTCGACCTCTCCTCGTGGATTCAGTCTTTGAAGTATAAGCGCGATGGGATCTGCACGAGATGAGGTCAGCGCGGCTCGCCGAACCAGCGTGTGCTGCGAGATTGGCGGCTCTACAAAGGTCGTTTCCCATCCCCTACTGCGATGTTTAGATCCGATGGCGGAAGTGATTCGAGGTTCGGCGGGACTTGTGGGGAGCACATGGCGGCCGAACTTTGGCCTTCAAAATACGCGGGCTGTGCAGCGTTGCAGGCGCCAAGGCTTTCGTGCGGCGGTCGACACTTGCGCGCCGGGCGGTGTCCGCGGCTGCGGTCCGCTCACCTCCATGGATTGCGCGCCGCTCGATGGGAATGGACCTCTTGGGGCGTTCCCCGTCCGGCGGCGGAGACATATCATCGTGGGGATAGATTATTTCACTAAGTGGGTGGGCGGAGCCACGGCAACCATTACGAGCGGTCGAGCAGTTCGTATGGAAGAACATCGTGACCCGATTCGATGCGCGTTATCATCGCGATAGCGGAACCCGGTCGCCGGCCTCGGTTTCACGGAGTTACGTGCGACTTATCACATCGATTGAGGTTTAGCTCGGTGGCCCACCCGGACCAGCGGGCTCGGGAGGTGACCAGCCGATCTATCTGGATGGACTTAGGAAAAGGACTTTGGAAGCGATCGTGGGTCGGCGAGCTCCGAACATCCTATGGTCTTTGCGGACTACCGAAGGCGGCAGGCGAGTCCCCTCTGACTGGCATTGGCGTGGAAGCGATCCTACCGGCCGAGTTGGTCATTCCAACATTCGGGTGGAGAACTATGAGAATCCACCTCGGCCCGGGGAGTTCGGGCTGGCCTAGACACGCTGGAAACGCGGGGCCAGCGCGCGTAAAGATCTTTGGCGTACTGGCGAGTGTTGCGGAGTTATAACAGAAGGTGCGCCCTCGACCCTCGGGATGGGAGACTTAGTACTGAGTAAGCGACCCAGCCACTCGAGGGCAAGTTTGCACCTAAGTGGGAAGGCCCTACCGTAATCAAAGTAGTCGAGGGGCGTTAGGCTCGCGACTATGATGGGCGGATTCAGGGACTTGGCGTCGAACCTTAAGTATTTTGTTTAAGGACAAAAGCGAGCCAATATGACTCGGGCTATTGGAATGAAGTTGGAAATGTATTGAAAAGGAAATTGTATTACCAAAGATTTGGATTAAAATGGGCCCTAGAGGAAGAAGTATTACAAAAGGCAAGGAAGGCCCTCCAAAAGAAGAAAAAACTCTTGGCGCGGCTCGGGAAGGTGTCGTCGAAGGAACCTCGCGGCATGTCGACCCACGATCCTCGGGGCATGAGGTAAAGGATCCTCCTCGGCCAGAGCTGGAGGCGCTCGGAGACAACGGCGGAAAGAAAACTAAAAGGTATGGCGAGAGGATACCTACCCGTCGCGATTGGTGACTTGCATAGAAGCCTCCGGAGGCGTGTCGTGTCACGGCCTCGGATTTACCCGAGTGGGCTTCTGATCCACACTTTGTCCTCAAGGCCCGGCGCCCGGCAACGGAGGATCGCTCGCGCCCACAGGGCCTCGCCATTCTGCGGGCGAAGGCTCCCCGCTGCGCGGCGTAATTCGCGCCGTGGCGGCTCTCGGTCGCCCCACGAAGGCCCCACAGCCGGGTTGCTCCCGATCGATCGTCGGTCCCGAGTAGTTGGCACCTCGGGATCGAACTACGGCGCCGGTTTTTCCGCTCCTCGACCACCTCGGATGGCTCTCCGCTGTTTGTACGTTGGCGCGTGGACGGGCTCGGCCCAAGCACGCCATGGAATGATCGCGGGTTCACCATTTACGAGAAATAAAGATCGAGCGAAAAAATGGCCGCTAAGTGTTGAAACGATGCCACGAGAGCGGCTAAGCCCTTCCGGCTTGCAGTCCGAAGCGTACGGATGGCGAGAGGAGGAAGGATTGTCCTCAGCCTCTCGGTGTACTCTTGCAAGCAGGCGTGTTGATGTCCTTGAGGACCATCGAACTCGCCAGTCTTTTTGCCGGACATAGAAGAAGCGTCTCTTGTCCCTTGTTGAGTAGGTGCTGCGAGAACCCTACGGTGGCGAGATATCCTCCGACCCTTGAAGAGCGCACGAAAGGAGGTTGCGGGTCGGAGTGATATCGGCGTAATGACATTCCCAGGAAGGCCACAGATATCGCCAAGAGTTGGGTGTTATTTGTGGCGGGTCGCCACGAGATATCTGAGACACGATGGCGTGTAGGGAAAGCACCGGCCTCGGGGCGTTGAGTCGGCGAAGCCCCGGGCCGTCGGCGCGCGTTGCCGCCGGGGCGCGAGATGTGGTCCTCGGATCTTGTAAGCGCTTAAGGATCCTCTGGAAGAATCATCTAGGTGGAATCTTGATTGCGGCCACATTATGGCCTCAGCGCCGCGCGCTTCGAGCGGTTGGAAGGAGGAGAAGGTGGAGGCAATATGCAGTAGTGACGGAGGAGGAAGAGGAAGAATTGGAGGAAGAAGTGGAAGGTTATCAGCGACCTCGGCGAATAGGAGTCGTGAGGGGGGCGGGCCAGAAGAAAGCGGGAAGGAAGAGCGATTAGGCAGAAAATACTCCACGATAAAAGTCGTAAAAATTAAGCGTATTATTTAAAGAGAGAAGTCGCCCTTTCATCTCGTGGCGGCACATGTCGCCACGTACCGCAACGCATTGCATCGAGCGAACGGCGCGCGATATTAATGGGGCGTGGCGTGTCAAATCATCTGACGAAGAAACGCAGCGGCGACCCTCGATTCGTGACTACGCATGCGGCGATTCGAAATGGCCCCGAAGGTCGCGGGACCCGATTATCGAAGCGGTTGGTTAATGTCGAGCGCGGCTCGACCACCCGTCTTACAGGTCTTGGCGGCGCTCGACCGGTCGACAGGTCTTGGCGGCTCGACCCCTTATCCCGCGGCGGTTGGTTATCATGTGGCGGCGGCGCCGACCACCGGTCTTAGGGCAGCGGCTCGACCCCCGAACCGGCGACGGTTTCGAGTCTTGGCGGCTCGACCACCGTCTAGGTCTTGGCGGCTCGACCCCTTATCGGCGGCGGTTGGTCTCGAGTCTTGGCGGGCTCGACCGGTCTTACAGGTCTTGGCGGCGGCTCGGCCCCTTATCGAGCGGCGGTTGGTTCGTATTGGCGGCTCGACCACCGTCCAGGTCTTGGCGCGGCTCGACCCCCATCCAACGGCGGTTCGGTTCTGGTCTTGGCGGCTCGACCCCGCGGTCTTACAGGTGGCGGCGGCTCGACCCTTATCTCGACGGCGGTTGGTTGTCATGGTCTTGGCGCGGCTCGACCACCCGTCTTAGGTCTTGGCGGCTCGACCCATATCGGCGGCGGTTGGTCCGTCTTTGGCTCGACCGGTCTCGGGGCTCGGCCCCTTATCTCGGCGGTTGGTTTCATGGTCTTGGCGGCTCGACCCCTTATCGACGATGGTTCGATCGATTATGTCACGGCAGCAAAACCTCGGCCGGTGTCTCGACCACCTCGTGCAGCGGTTCCCCGGCTCCACCTCTACGCCTCGAGTGATCGCGAGTGGCTTTTCGGTAGTGTTATGGTATTAAATGTGGCGACCGCCGGATCGTATTACGTCGGATGCGTCGCCCTCCTGCGCTCAGTGCTCCCGATTGTGGCGGCGTCACTTCTCTGCCTCGCCCATGTCCGTGCGGGGTTGACCGGCACATGCGGCGGTCGTATCGGCCCTCGACGTGTCGAAGCGCGCCCGTCGCGACATATTTAAGCTACGAGGCAAGGTGAAGGCGGGGTTGTCTTCTCGAACTCTTGGATTGGTTCACCCAGCGGTGAAACGCGGGTCGGAGCCTTGAAAGTGACTTGAGCGTCGGAGTTGGCGGAGGCGACGCCTTTGTGCGGTACCGTTCTAGCGTCGGTCGGGACCAGTGGGCGGGAGACCTCGGCGAGCGAACCTTAGTCGACCGGGCCTCGGGCCTCCACCGCGCCAGTCGCGGTAGTTGTTTGAACTACGATTATCGATAATGATCGATAATTGATTATGATTTATGCTTCGCCGATATAGGTTGGTACCATCTGGACCAAAGAGAAAGATGGATATACGATGGGAGAAGAAGAGGGAAGAGAATGAGGCAACAGAAGAGTAAGAAACACACCAGTAGGAGGAAATGGCAACCTAGAAAAAGTGGAGAAGATTCTGGAGATGCGGCAGGGCAAACAAAATGGTTGCAGAGATACAACTGGGAAGATGTGGCAGTGGCGGAGTGGAAACAGAGAGAGTGTGTGCAAACGTTTGAAACACGATTTCCCTGTAGCCAAAGATAGGTACTAAACTCAAAATTAAGATAAGCATTTAAAATGACACAGATGCACAAGGCATTTATGTCTATTAAAGTTATACAAATAAGAAGCATAGTTGAACTATTTCTTGACGTAAAGTGAAAATGAAGAAGGAATTGACCTAGGTTTGAAAACAAAATATTAAAGAGTAGAAACACATGGAGAAAAAGCATAGCCACAAATCTGTTAGTATAGTCATAAGATATGAAAGATTCCTTAGGTTTTGTGATAATCTCAGCTATTCTAGTAAGCTGATCTTTGAATGATCACCACTAACATCATGTTTAGAACCAAAAATAAACGATGCTTAGAAATGAAATGATTGGTGAAACTTTTTAGGTTGTCATGTGCCAGCAGTGTGTTAAGTGGTCAAAAATATATCCAACTAGTATAAGATGTTAAGCTGTGATAGGTTACCTGACTTCCGGTGTCAATGCAGCTCAATTGAGAGTTTGCGTGAATTCCACAACGAATACATCGATCACGGTTCCTCCACCAGATGCTAGAAGTCCATGTACATGTGGTGACCATGCAATTGCTTTTACAGCTGCAGTATGTTCACAATATTTCAGTACCGGCTAATGTTGATTCCACAAAAGCTGACATAAGAAATGTGAGAAGGTTACATACTGAATCTATAAAAATTCAATTGTAAAAATTAAGTAAATCATGAAACAACATGCATAGAAACAACATTAATAACCAAACTTTGTTATCATTTCCACCAGAAGCAAGTTCAAAATTATCATAAGACCACTTCAAGCCACAAACCTGTGAAGACAAGAACCATGGGAACAAAAGCAAGTGGATATATATGTTGTAAAGTTCATTAAAAACATATACTTGCTCTGATCAGAAATAATCTCAAACCTAAAGATCCTAATATATGCAGGTGATCAGGAAAAGCCAAATGAGATTGTTACTCAAGACGAAACATTCAATATGGAAATTTGTGCAGGTGATTGTGTCAATAAATCACCTCTGACTTGTGCCCTGTCAGCTTGCTAACAAAATCATCTTGGGCACGAATATCACGCTGTAGAATCATCTTTATCTCTGCTACCTGAGGATAACAAAGATGAACCCCATGCAACAGCTCCAACTCGCAAAAGGTGGCTCTCCATTGTCCTTATCCTCCGACAATGAGTCGCATCCCATATCTGTGTCAAATAAAAGACAAAATATGTAATGCTGGAAGATTTAGATACTGATGGTTTCACACCCTTTGGTGGGATTAAGTAAAAAATGAACAGATATCTAAGACCACAAAAAACTTATATACAGGACAAAACAGTAAGTTAAATTGAATCCTGAGACCATCAACAAACAGTAAATGAAAACATATGTTAAGATAACAACCACAATACAGAAGCTTTACTTCAGAAGCAAATGCACATTGTAGAACTATGATCAATCCGATAAATGCAAACACCTTGTTCAAGAGTATACTAAAAGTGCATTTAGGATATTAAATTATAATAAACATGTCTGGAATAGATAAAGAATTGCTAAGGTAGCCAGCCGTAGAGAACTCCTATGTTACCCTCGATCCCTGCTAAATTTGCTGCTATAACAGGGCCGACAACAAAAGACCAAGATACTACCTGAACTTTCCCCTTGTTGGTACCGATGGCCAAGTGATCGCCACGCTGTGCCCATCCAACAGAGCACACACTTTCATCGACACCCAAGTCGCAAAGCTTGGTAACCTTGCATGACAATCACGCAGAACAAAGTCATTACTGTATGTGTAAAAGCATCAGAGACGCAACAGCAGAAAGATATCTTACCTTGCTGCAGGCATTCCAAAGATACACGCAATCGCCAAACCAACAGCCAGCACATTGTGCGAGGACCAATCGACGAGGTTCAGGTAGAAATCATCCTGCAATGCCGGCGCATCCAGTACCTTGGAGCAACAGAATTCCAATTTCAGCACCAAAAGAAAAACTTGCCCAAATCACATTCATCAAATCCAGTCTTTCTCAACGACAATGACGAACAATGACGACTCCGAGAGGAAAACCAAAAGCGAACCTACCTTGTAAGGCGATGGCGACACCTTTCTCGGCGCCCTCGGATGGATATGTGGGAACCCGGGAAGCCCATCTTCGAACTGCGTCGCAAGGGAGTACCGGGGCACATCAGCCTTGTACCTAAAAATGTTCCTACTGGGGATCGAGAAACCCGAAGAAGACGACGTCGAGGAAGCGGCGGAGGAAGACCTCCTCCCGGCTGCCTCCGCCGATCGGTCGGGCGTGGCCGGGGGCGCCACGCCCTGATCCGGCCCAAAGAGAGCATTTCTCAGTAGGGCGGCGTAGGCGCCGGATCCATACTCTCTTCCCGAAACGTCTGAGGACGAGGAGGAGGAGGGCGAGGGGGAGAGGTCGAATAGGGTGAAGTTGGACCCGATGCGGCTGGGAATGAATCGGTCGCTGTAGATGGTGCGGGGGAAGGAGCACGAGGACGGGAGGGCGCGCGAGGGTGTCTCGACTAGGTAAGACGGGCGGGGGGTCGAGGACAAGGAAGGCCTCTCCATGCGAGGCGAGGAGAAGGCGAATGCCGAAAAGGAGTCCATCCCAAGTGACCACCGCAGCCAGTGTTGTCGCCTTCGTCGTTTCCCTTACCCGCTCCCGCGAATGTTGCTGCTCCTCCTCCTAACGGGTTGCTGTTTCGGATTTCGGTCGTCACGTCGTGATCCGGATCCGACCGCAGTTTTTGCAGCCGCTCTCGCTGCCCAATTTGTTTCCTACTCGGTCGCTTATCGATGCAAAAGACACGTGAGACCCAGTCTCGGGTTTCGGGTAAGCCCGTTAACGGATTTGCGGATCTGACTCAGACGTCAATACGAAAATATAATATCTTTGTTACCGGCATTTGGGAATCGACACCGGTGCAGTTGATCATGTAGTCTTCCGTGGGAACCTCGACGCACCATCGCTTGGTTAAACATGTGAGTCGACGATGAGTTATCATTTCATGCATCTCCCGATGGAACCTGAACCGGAACCAGTCGCCTGATTTGCCCTGCAACAGATGTTGACCAACTCTGGATGACATTTCGGTTCACAGGTGCTCGTATCGGAGGCAATTATTAGCACCGGGCCCCGCAATCTGTCCCCTCCCAATGTATGGGTATCGTTTCCATGACAAGATAATAATCATAGGCTCGTGATCCGCTATTACTGGTAAGTTTAATTATCAGGATGTCTGACACAGAATCCAAGAGAGAACCCGTGGCAAATGTGACGATCGAGAACAGATTTGGGGTCACAGATCGAGCATCAACAGAAGTAATTTCTTAAAATCAGGAGCTTTAATCGGGGGCTATTTAGAATTCGAATCGTAATGCGGCTCGAAAGTTGAAGAGGTTGGAGTAGGAGAGCAGCAATGCCAACCTGCTCTCCTGCCATGTTGTCCCCCATCACGGATCCTGTCAAGTCCACCACCACCGTAATGACTACTTGCAGACTTCCGCACGAACACTGCAGGTTCGACAATGATGTTAGGGGTATTAAATGTGACGCAACATTCGATCCTGAGTATTATGCTCGGATGATGTCATCGTCCCTCCTGCGCCCATTTACTCTCAAGGCTGATCGCCCTACGTCACTTCTCATCTGTCTCTCCCCTTGTCCGTGCGGGAGTTGACCACGACACCAACCTACGAAGTCAGGTCCGTATATCACCCTCAGACGCAATCAAGAACGCGTCATCCGCCTGACATATTTAAACTACCAAGGAATAAGGTGAGATGGGGGAAAAAAAGGGAGGTGGTCTTCTCTGAACTCTTCAATTGGTTTTCCGATTAGGAGCTAGGACCGGTGAAGGTCGGGAGCCTTCGTGAAAGGGGCTGATTTGAGCGTCGGAGGGGTTGGGCGGAGCACCCTCTGACCCGCCTTTGCGCAGGTACCATTCCCCGTGACGTCGGCGCGCACGACCGATCGGGACCCAGCTGGAGCAGGAGACATCGATGAGCCCCGAACCTTACCGAGACGACCCCGGAACTTCGGAGCCTTCATCGCACACCCCTGGGTCACGGTAAAAAGTTGTTTGAACTAACAGATTAGCGCTAGAAGGAGGGCCCATCGAAAGATCACCTGCTTGGCACCGAACGACACATGGACGAGAGGCCGCATCCGGGAGGAACTTCAGTGGAGGCCCCATTTCCCTCCAGAGCCTGGAGGGACGATCTCGCTTTGACTTCAGAACGCTACTGGAGTTTATTCAACGACCCTGGACTTCACCCACCAGACGGGGCTTCTCCGCTCCCTCCCCCTATCACCGTGGAGGCTTTTCAAGACCTATCCTAGCAGGTCCGAGTATTGGCAAGCGCCGTCCAGGCTGTCGTCCCTCATCTTCCTCAGGGAATGGGAGGGCAGGACCACCAGAGACCCGGACCCTCCCCACGGGCTCATGATGCGCCCCCCACGGCACTATCTTCACCTGCGTCCCACCCGGCCCTGGCCGGAACCCGGGTTCCCGAAAACCTAGGTATCCCGCCCGAGCCCGAGGTGGTATCCTCGGATTCGACGGATTTATTCCGAGCCCAGCTCCATTCTATTTCCCAGTGCCTAGATGAGGTGCAAAGGGACGTTCGGAAGTCAAAAGAGGAGCAGAGGGAGGAGCCTCACTAGGAGTCCCCATTCACCAGCGACATACGAGAGTACCCGGTGCCCCTGAATTTTCGCCCCCCCTTTATCGACCTTTACGATGGAGCCAGCGATCCGACGGATCATGTTGCCGCCTTTCGAGCTCATATGGCCCTATATGGGACCTCGGACGCCTTGATGTGTCGAGCGTTCCCCACCACGCTGAAAGGGCCCACCCATGCCTGGTACAGCAATTTAAAAAGCGGGACGGTAACGTCTTTCGAACAACTCACCAAGGATTTCGAGCTACACTTCCAGGCGTTCGCACGTCCGAAACCTTCTATCGCGCTCCTCCTGGGATTGAAGCAAAAGGAGGATGAGCCTCTCTCCCACTTCGTACGTCGATTTACCATGGAGGTACGGGGGTTATCTGACGCCCATCCCTCGCTCTTGATGCAGTGTCACGGACAAAATTGTAAACGGCTTGTTCGGTGTAATGCTTATGCATGTCCGTGTCCCTTTCGGTTGGTTGTCACTTGTAAAACTTGTAAAGGACTTGCCAAAGGTAAAATGCCCCATTTGAGCGAGTTTGTAAGCCATTGTAGGCTTGTACATAAAGCTTGCGTCGAGTGCATACTTGTACTAGAATTCGGTCTGTAGTGGACCAATTTTATACCTTTATTGTGTAACTATTCTGAGCTTGTAATATGCATGGTTAGAATTTACATTGGCTATAAAGTGTTTGCTAAAAGAGTGGCTTGTGAATCCTGTGTGAAGCGCTTTCTCTGTCTCGTTCTCTCTTTCGTAGGTTGTTAGGGGAAACAGATTTTTACCGTGACCCCGGGGCGCGCGGCGCGAAATCCGGAAACCGGGGGGTCGTCTCGGTGTGGTTCGGGCCCGTCGATGGCTCCTGCTCGCGCCCGTCGTGCTCTCCGAAAGGCGGCCGCGTGCTCCTCGGCCGTCGGGGACGAGTCCTGCAGCAAGGCGGGTCGGATGCTCCGCCCGACCCCTCCGACGCCTGCCGTCGGCCTGTCGGCCGGAGTTCCTCAGAGAGGGAATTGCGGGGTGTCCGAGTCTACTTACCTCTCGGAGCGTTTAAGCCAGGAAGGGGTTGTGAGAGCAAGGGTGAGAGAGATCCTGAGTCGGATCGCAGATCCCCCATCCTGTCCTACCTGTTTGGGTTAAATAGGTTGGACGGAGGGTGTGCTTCCGACTGTCTGCAAGTAGCGTACGGGTCTGACCACGCAGGTCGGTGCCGTGGTCAACTGGGCGGGTAGTTGGGGCGTCTTGAGGAGAAGCGGCGTCGGTGTCACATCGTGGGCGGTTGGAGCGCGGGAGGCGATAGCGTCGGCCGGTTATGCAGCGAAGACCAGGTGTCTCGTCATACTTAATATCCTTATCACTACCCCCCCCTCAAAAGCCGCTCCTGCGGGACAATTTGGGGGGTGGTGCCTGGAAGAACCTGATTGCCGACTGAGATCTCGGGCAGAAGTTCTACCGTGTTGTGTCATGATTGACCAAAGTCCTTTGCGAGTGCAGTCGGCGCCGCTCAAGACCAGCCATAGTCACGAACCCTCGTTCGGGATGTAGTCTTGAAAGCCACGCTCAAGGCTTTAAGATGCCAATGATCGAGCCGTCGCTCAAGATCATGTATGCCGAACTACCGTTCGGGATGAAGAAGTCGAGGAACCTCAAGACCCGAAAGCCATTGTCACCGAACGTCGTTGGGATATAGTGCCTTGAGCCACGCTCAAGGCCTAAGATGCCGATGATCGAGCCGTCGCTCAAGATCATGTGCCGAACTACCGTTCGGGATGAAGAATCGAGAGGCGCGAGTTCCGTTGCCAAGCCGGCGTCCGTGTCGAGATTGAGACTCGCGAGTGGGCGATTGAACGATGGGTGGCGGTAGCTCGAGGTAAGGGCGGCGATGTCAAGTCTCTGCCGACCCGTCGTTGGGTACTAGGGTCGAGTCACACACGACTTGCAAAATCGTGATAGCCGAACTGCAGTTCGGAAGGTGTGTGTGGCCTCGAGCCTATGAAGTCGAGTAGCCGAGCTGCCGTTCGGGATGTGTGTGGCTGCGCTTTCGAGGCCTATGAAGTCGAGAATAGCCGCTAGTTCGGGATGAAGTCGAGGATAAAGGTCGAGAGGCGATCTCCTTGCCAACGTCCGGAAGGCGGGGTTGAGACACGTCGGTCCTCACCTTGCCACCGTCATTTTGGTACAAGGGGTCGAGTCACGCCTACGACACGAGTATAGTGGCGAACCGTCGTTCGGGATAAAGTCGAGGCGCCCGATTCCTCCTTGTCAAGCCGGACGTCCGGAAGTCGGGGTTAAGACACGTCGAGTCCTCACCGCCGAGGCAGTCATTTTGGTGCAAGGGGTCGAGTCACGCCACGACACGAGAAGCCATAATAAGCCGAACCGTCGTTCGGGATAAGAAGTCGAGAGGCGCGATTCTCCTTGCCAAGCCGGCGTCCGGAAGTCGGGAGTTGAGACACGTCGAGTCCTCACCTTGCCAGGCCGTCATTTTGGTGCAAGGGTCGAGTCACGCCTACGACACGAGAAGCCATAATAGGCGAACCTCGTTCGGGATAAGGGTCGAGAGGCGCGGATTCTCCTTGCCAAGCGTCGGAAGGCGGGAGTTGAGACCGCGTCGAGTCCTTCACCTTGCCGCGTCATTTTGGTACAAGGGTCGAGTCACGCACGACCGAGAACCATAATGGCCGCACCTCCGTTCGGGGTGAGTGAGCTCTGCTCAAGGCCCCGGAATACGATGGTCGAGCAACCGCTCAAGACCTAGAAGACGAGAATAGCGAACCTCCGTTCGGGATGGGGCCGAGGCTCTGCTCCGGGCCAGTATGCCGATCGGGCTGCTCGGACCTAGAAAACCGAATAGCCGAACCTCCGTTCGGGATGAGGGGAGGCTCGCCAGATAGTGCGGTTCTTTGGAATCGAGGGCGTGCGGGATAAGTTTCTTACACAGGGGGTGTACACGTCGGCTCTTCATCAATATGGCCTTGCGCCCGGTGCCGATGTGATGCGATTGGGCGATGTGGCGGTGTCATCTTGTCGCTTTGCCTCGGGAGGCGAAAGGTCGAGTTCCCCTTTTCTATAAATAGGGAGCCCGCGTCTCTCTACCACTTTATCGTGAGTTTTCATCTCTTGTCTGCCAGTCGTCTTCCTTCAAGTATTCTCCATAGGCTCGGTGCCTTTTAGCTTCTTCCAGTAGCTTTCTTCCTTTATAGGTTAGTGTGCGATGGGTCTTCCTTCCACTTCCTCTTCTTACCTTCTTCCTCCTCCTCCCCATCGATTTACAACCCGTGTCGCCACTCTCCCATCGTCTCCTCCTTCGGCCCTTCCTCGGATCAGGCGCGCGTGAGTTAGAGGCCTTGATGTGGCCGACCAAGACTCTATCTTGGGCGGCGCATGGTGGGGATTCTCGGCGTGCGCTACGGCATCCCGGAGGAGTTCAACCTCACTGGCGGCGGGACAGCGGGCTTTTGACCCGGTTCCCAAGGGCTTTGCCATGTCCGCGATGCCCTAGAGGCGGCCTGCGCCTTCCACACCCAATCATCGTATCCTGCATCTCCTGTGGCGTATTTCGCCTTCCCGGATAACCCCAACTCTTGGCGGTACAGTGGTTTTTAGGGGAATGCCACTACGCCAACATCGCCCCACGCAACCTTCTTCTCTCCTGCTTAGCCTCTTCAAGGGTCGGGGTTACTTCTGGCCGCACCCGGGGGTTCGGGTTATGGCGCCCCACCAATAACAAAGGGTGGAAGAGGCGCTTCTTTTTGTCGATGCGACGGTGGGGTTTTGAGGTTCGGTGGTCGTCAAGGACCATCGATAACGCTGCCCGAGTGCCGAGGCGTGCTCACCTCGGCGGTGAGGTAATCCTCCCTTCCTCGCGCCATCGCAATATGTCGGGCGATGGTAGTGGAGGCGGGCCGTCGCGCTCGAGTAGGTCGTTGTCTTGCCTCCTTTTAGATGCTGCCATACTCTATCTTCGACATATGTCGCCTCTTTGCGGGGATGGTGAACTGCGATCCTTCCACGACTCGGGTGCTCAGGGGACCATCTCGCGCTCGGCGGTCTCAAGCGGAGGTGGCTCTCCAGACGCCGATGGCGTCCCAAGAAGAGGCGAAGGCCAAGGAGGTGGTGGACACTGGAGGCGCCGGATGGCGTGCGGCAGGCGGCCGCAACGGCGCCACCACTCCTGCGAGTGGTCCCGGCCGAGGCGGCCGGGAAGGGCCAGCGTCCTCCATCCATGCAGGACTGTGCGGGTCACGTCGGGAAGGATCAGCCATTCCTTTCCCGTGATGGGAGGTCCCGCCGGGGGCAGCGGGCGACCCTCTCGTGGCCGGTGGCATGGTTCCCGGGGACAAGGTGTGGGTCGGGGAGAGCCCTCGGCCGCTACCTCGGCGCTCCATCCGACATGGCTCGGGACCTATACGCTCCCCTCGGGCGCTGCTCGTAATCCGCCAAGTCGGCGTTGTGGGTAAGCACCATTTTGCTTGAATCCTCTTTGAGCTTTGTTCATCACTTTCGTCTTTTTCTTGTGCAGAATCTCCACTACACCACGCCCTCCTCGGCCAGTGCACGACTCGTCGCAGTTCTGCACAGGTGGCGCAACTTGGAGTTGCGCCGCCTCGAGAGCCAGCGGTCGGGACGGCGGTTCTTCTTGCCGGCGTGGCGGCGGACATGGCGCGGAGGTTCGCGTCGGCCGAGCTCGAGGCCGCCTCGGCGGCGAGGCGGGCTGCGAAGCTCCTCGGACGGCGAAGGCGGAGAACCGCCTCGGATGGAGGAGGCCTCGGGTTAGCGCCGACCTCGAGGAGGCCTGCGAACGCCGAAGCCCTTGCCGCGGTGGAAGAGTCGGCGAGAAGGCCGGGAGGCGATCGGCGCCTACAAGAAGTCGGAGGGCTTCCTCCTCGGCTGGGCCGGACGGGCCGTGTGTCCTCAGTATGGGTACAAAGTTGCCCTGGCGATTCGGCGTGTCCTCGGGGCTCGATGGTCGAGAGGATCGCCGTCTCATGCCCGAGGATCGGGGTCGACATGCTGGCGAGGTTCCCTTCGACAGCCTTCCGAAGCTGCGGCACGAAGACTTCTTTTCTTCTTTTGGAGGGCTTTCCCTTGCTTTTGTAATGCTTCTTCCCCACTTAGGGCACATTTTGTAATCAAAACTCTTTTGGTAATACAAATATGTTTTCTTCATACATTCTCGACTTCCTTGAATGTCACAGTTTGACATCGATTTACCGTTTGTCCTTAGACAAAATATTTCTTAGGTTGTGGGCGTTCCAAGTCCTCGGGCTGCTGCCGATCATAGTCGCGGCGGAGCGTTCCGGTCGGACTACTTGGATTACTCGGTAGGGGCCTTCCCACTTAGGTGCAAGCTTGCCCCTTGAGTGGCGGTCGCTTACTTACGCCTTGCGTGGGACTAAGTCGCCCATCCCAGAGTCGGCGCACCCTCTTGTTGTAACTCTGGCTACACACTTTGTATGCGCCCGGCATTTTTACGTCTTGCGTTGGCCTGCGTTCTTCTAGCGAGTCTAGGCCAGCCCGAACTCCACTGGGCGAGGTGGATTCCTCATAGTTCTCCACCGGAATGTTGGGATGACTAACTCGGCGGTAGGGGCGCTTCCACGCGAATGCAAGTGTAGGGGACTCGCGGCCGTCTTGGGGTAGTCGCGAGACCATAGGATGTTCGGGAGCTCGTCGACCCGGCTCGTCGGGCTTCAAAGTTCTTTTCCTAAGTCCATCCGGGATAGATCGGTTGGTTACCTCGGCAAGCCCGTTAGTGCAGGGTGGGCCAGAGCTAAACCTCGGTGGATGTGATAAGGTCGCCAGAACTCCGAACCGAGTCTTTGTGGCGAGTCCGTTATCGATGATAACGTTAGGCGACCGAATCGGGTCACGATGTTCTTCCATCTGACTGTTAGACCCGTTAATGTAATGGTGCGAGGGCTCGGCCTCCACCCACTTGGTGAAGTAATCTATCCCCACAATAATATGTCTCCATTGGCGGGCAGACGGCCCCAGGTCCATTCCCCATTGGCGAAGGGCGGCGCAATCCATGGGCGGCGGGACGCGAGGCTGCGGGCTCGCTGGCGGCAAG
This sequence comes from Musa troglodytarum, assembly GCA_023547065.1. Taxonomy (NCBI): domain Eukaryota; kingdom Viridiplantae; phylum Streptophyta; class Magnoliopsida; order Zingiberales; family Musaceae; genus Musa; species Musa troglodytarum. Next base: position 24,373,588 of record CP097503.1, on the reverse strand, counting down.
TGTCGCCGCCACACGAAAGCCTTGGCGTCTCGGTGCAGCGTAGGCGATAATAGCCACAGCGCGATATTTTGAAGGCCAAAGTTCGGCGCCCATGTGCTCCCCACAAATCCCGTGGACCTCGGCGAGAATCGGTCCGCCTCTTCGGGATCTAAGCATCGTAGTAGGGGTGGGAAAAGACCTTTTGTAGAGTCGGTCGCCGATTTCATGTACCACGCTGAGTTGGCGGGCCGCCGTGCCTTGCCCTCATCGGTGGCGGGATCCTCGCGTTTGTACTTGATGCTTCACGGATCCACGTTGGTGGGGTGGTGGGACTCGGGATCCCGATCTCCATGACGGCCAGGCCGGTGTGTCGGCTCCTCGACCTCGGGATGTCCCTCGGATCGGCTCCGAGGCCGGTTTAGCTGGTACGCGCTCGTTAGGACACAGGCACCACGGGCCAGTGAAGCGGGGAAAGTTAGAGGTTTGGGCTTTTACCTCGGTGTCTGGACATGAGTCCGCGCGCGATACTCCTCCACCAACTTGCTCGGCGACAAGTTGGGAATAATGTGGATTGCTCCTAGTTGCATCTCGGCCGAGCGGAGGCACGCCAGCGCCTCGTATTCGGCCTCGTTGTTTGTGGCGGAAGCGAAGCGGAGAGGCGCTCGGCGTGTCGTCGGGGTCCTCGAAAATGAGTCGGCGCGGCTCCTGAGTGGAAGACCCATCCACGTGCGACATCCGGTCTCGGTGGATTGGCTCAATACGCCGGTGGTGTCAACTCCGAGATGAAATCGGCCAAGGCACAGGCCTTGATGGCTGTCGGCTTGGCGGTCGAACTCGGATAGCTCCGACCACTTTAGGAGGCATACCTGCTCGTCAAACTTAGAAAGAACTTGGCGCGGGGTTGGTCGGTCAATACCTCAATCGTATGGGCTTGGAAGTAGGCGTAGCTTAGGGCCGCTAGAATGAGTGCCAATGCCACCTTTCAATGGGAGGATAGCTGCTCGGCCCACGGGCACATGGTGGTGTAGTAAATCGGTGTTGCGCATCGGAGGCTTCTTTCACAAGCACCGAGCTCACTGCATGCTGGGATGCGCCGGATAGAGGGTGAGTTTTTCGCGGACAGTAAGTCGGTAGCTCGGATAGTCTTTGAGTGGCGAAGGCTTCTTCGCACTCTGCCGTCCATTGGAAGTTCTTGGGTCTTTGAGGACTCGGAAGAAAGGAGGCACTTATCTCGGCCGGACGGATAGAGCCGCTATCCTTAGTTAAGGCATTGAAGCTCCTTAAGCGTGGAGATCTCATGTCGGTGAGCTCGGATCTTCTCGGGGTTGGCATCAATTCCTCTCTCGTGTATGATGAACCCGAGGAACTTGCGATGTCACGCCGAAGCGCACTTGGCGGATTGCGCATCCCATACCTTCTCGATGTGGCGAAGGTTTCCGCCGTCGTCAAGGTGTGCAGCCTGTGCGACTTTTCACGATCATGTCGTCCACATAGACCTCCATATTTCGCCCTATTTGTTGGGCGAACACCTTGTTCACCATCCTTTGGTAGGTGGCGCCTGCATTCTTTAACCCGAATGGCATAACTTTGTAGAAGTAGGCTCCCTGGGGTGTGTGGAAGGCTGTATGTTGCCGATCCTCGGGGGCCATCCGGATGGTTGTATGAGTAGGCGTCCATGAAGGAGAAGCGGGCGTACCCGGCGGCTGAGTCGACCAGTCGGTCGATCCTTGGTAGGGGGAAGCAATCCTTCGGGCAGGCCCGTTTTAGATCGGTGTAGTCAACGCACATCCTCCAGCTTCCATTAGGTTTCTTGGCGAGGACTACATTGGGCGACCAGCGAAACGGACCTCCTCAATGAAGTCGGCGCCAAGAGCCTATCAACTTCCTTCTGACTTGTTGGCGCTCGAGGGGTGGCGAGGTCTGTCTCCGCGGTCGAGGAGATGTGTAGGTGGTGTTGGAGACCTCGGGTCGATTCGGGAGGTCGGTCGAGCAAAGACATCGGCGCTTTCTGGAGGAGGCGATGAGTGCGCCGCTCTTGATTACCGTCGGGCCAATCCGATTGTCCGTCGGGGCGGTCATCTTGCAGCGGAAATAACGCCGGGTTTGTTGGCTCGGGATGCTCGGTCGGCGCTGCGCCCAGTCTTGAGGCGGTTCGGCCTTTTCCTCTTACCGAAGTCGCCGTCAAGTAACACCGCTGGACTCTTGAGGATCTCCCGCACCTCCCGACTCCGTGGTGGGAACGTCCGGTGGTATGGATAGAAACGGCCCTTAGCCGGTTGAGGTGGGTCGGCCCGGGATGGCGTTATGCTGGATGGGGAGTCGACCACGGAAAAGTTACGGGAGTTTTGGCCTTGAAGTCGCGAGGTCAATGGTAGGGTCTGCACCGCGAGATCGAGTCGATGAAGCCGGTGGCGCCGAGTGCAAAGGCTTTAGGGCTTCCTTGGCGGCCAGCGAAAGGCCTCGAAGTAGAGGATGTCGGAGCTGCGGTGTCGATCATGTAATCGAACGTGCGTTGGCAGTCGGACACCACGGTATCGTCATGCTCTGTTGCTCCCTTATCCCGAGAATGTAATCTCGGCTCGGAGGAGGTGATATTCCCGATCGCGGCTCGGGCATAAGCCCTTCGGCGGCTATGTCCTCCGGCGGGTCCCCGGTGATTCGTCGATATGTTGCTCGGCCGGGCCGGGTGCGAGGATGGTGCCGCGGATCTTTGGAGGTATTGATCGAGTGACCTCTTGGATCGGCTCTTCAATTTGCGCTTATTTCGTAGCATTGCTCGTGTCATGTCCGTTTGCCGATGGCGGCAATGCAGTGTCGGCCGGTATCGCGGCCCTTCATCGTGGTGGCGGCAGGCATTCCCGCTCCTTGATGCGGAGGAATATTTGTGTCAGAGCGCCTTCAAGGGAGGTGGCGGCTCGGGCGTATGGGTCGGGCGGCCCATGCGGCGCCCAGTGCGGGGACTCCGCTGGGTGCGGTCCGTCGGGATGGAGTAGGATGCCCCTCGGTCGTTCTTCCTTCCTTCCCGACATCCGGGACTCGGCGCGCGTCTTGACTTGCTCGTGGAACATTTCTGCGATGGGCGTGAAGTCGCTCCACCAGGACGGCGGAACCTCGGCGGTCGCGCCCATCATGAATGCTGCACCAATAGCGGCGGGTGAGCATCCGATAACTCCGTACCTCGTGGTGAACCTTCGCGCGAAGTGGGAGAGGGGTTCGTCCTCATACGCTTCAAACCCGGGAGGAGCGACGGAGGGCTTTGGTCGGCAAGCGCCAAAAGCGTAGCTCGAAGTCCTTGGCGAGCTGTTCGAAGGATGTCACCGACCGCTTTTAGTCTTGTACCGCGTGCGGCGGATCCTTTCAGCGTGGTGGGAGCATACGCACATCAGGCGTCAGAAGTTCCATATAGGGCCATTTGAGCCGGAAGGCGGCGTGATCGGTGGATCGACCCCATCATAAGGTCGATGGAGAGGCGGAAGTTCGGGGGCCGGTATTCCGTATGTCGGTGGCGACGGGGACTCCCGGTGGGACACTTCCCTCTGTTCTTCTTTGGACTTGCGGGCGTCCCTTTGCACCTCCTCCAAGCGTGCGATGGATGGGATCGAGCCAGCAATAGTCAGTGCGAGACACCGCCTCGAGTTGGCGGGGCGTCCAAGTTTTCAAGAGCACAGGTTCCGTCTGAACCGGCGGGAGGCTGGAGAAGATGGTGCCGGCATCGCCTCGTGATCTTTGGGGAGAGGTTCCGGCGTTTGGAAGGTCGGCTCTGCGCCTCTGGAAGCGAGGAGGCGGCACAGCGGTGCTCGCGAGTCGGACACATTGGGAGAGGTCTGAAAAGGCCTCCAGTGGTGGGGAAGCGGTGGAACGACTAGGCGGGTAGAGCCGTCGCTAAATATGTTCCAATAGCGATCTATAGTTGCGCGGTATCGTCCCTCGGGGTTGGAGTGCGGGACCTCGTAGGGTGCGGCCGGAAAGCGACCTTTCGTCCATGTCGTTTAGGGCGGAGCGTAGTTTTAAAGGCCCTCCTTCTGGCGCCAATCTGTTAGAAACAACTTTACGTGACCCGGGGCGCGTGAAATCCGAAGCGGAGTCGTCTCTGTGGTTCGGGCCGTCGATGGCTCACTCGCGTCGAGCTCTCAGGCGCTGCTCCTCGGCCGTCGGGCGAGTCCTGCGCAAGCGGGTCGGATGCTCGCGAAACCCCTCGGCCAATCGATGTCGGCTGTCGGAGTTCCTGAGAGAGGAGTGCGAGTGTCTCACCTCTCGGAGTGTTTAAGCCGAAGGGGTTGTGAGAGCAAGGATGAGAGAGATCTGAGTCGGATCGCGATCCCCATCTGTCCTACTGTTGGGTTAAATAGGTTGGAGCGGAGGGTGCTTGTCAAGTGGCGTGCGGGCGACCACGCAGTCGGTCTGCGGTGGTCAGTTAGGCGTCTTCGAGGAGAAGCGGCGTCGGTCACATCGTGGCGGTTGGAGCGCGGAGGCGATGGCGTCGGCCGGTTATCGACAGAAGGCCGGTGTCTCGTCATACTTAATATCCTTATCATGGTCAAGGATTCGGAGAGATTTGACGAGGTGTAGTGTAGTAGTCCGTGGAGCTTCGTGATAGCTGCGATAGTTTTGTTGGTCTTTGGTGAGCGAGCTTCCCGAAATGTTTCAGAACCGTATGTGGCCAGTGCGGATGTCGGAAGAAAGGAAAAACGACAAAGGCGCCGGCACCAATGGCGGAGCAGCGTCAAGCGATCTCGCGCACGCGAGCGGGGCACTCCGACCGCCGGCGCGTCGCTCGCCTCCCCAATACGTCTGAAATATTTCTCGGATAAAGGAGAGGATGCTCAAGCCTCCGCCCGATGAACGGCGAGTGGCCGTCGTACGATACTCGCTTCCAGAATACGCGACGGGCAATGTTATGGTCGGCGATTGAGAACGATCCGGAGGACACCTGACCAATACCTCCAATCGCGGAACCCTCCTTGCGCCCGAAGGCGGTCGAGCAACACATTGATGTAATCATTGGGGACCCACTCGGGAGGATAGCACCTCGAGCGGAAAACTTACGCGCGCCATCACAACAGGAACACCACCCTCCCTGAGCGAGATCACTTTCCCTCGGAGGACTTGGCGTCCGAACACGATGGCGATGGTGGTATCGGCGAATAGCCAATGCCGTCGGAGGATCATGGTTGACCGCAGCTCGGTTGACATCCTTTATTCGGCGCTTTCGAAGTTGGGACTAGAAGAGGCCCTAAGGCCTTCCTCGGCCTCAGGTTCGGCGACTTGATCTCGTCGCGTGGCGCGGTCACCCTGCCTTTAACTCTCGGTGACTCTCCGAAGATCAAAACAGTGTTGGTGACCTTTTTGGTGGTCGATCTCCCCACCGCGTACAACGCCATCCTGGGCTGGCCCACCCTCAACAAGATAAGAGCGGTTATCTCTACATATCACCGGACCCTGAAATTCTCGACCAGTGCAGGAGTCGGGGAAGTCCGGGGAGATCCTCACGAATCCAGACGGTGCTACTTGACGGTGATCTCCTAGGCAGAGAAAGAGGTGGAATAGCCCCTCGAAGACCGCGCGGATCTCAACGCCGACTCAGCGTCGAGCCGAGCCTGCGATCGTATTCTCTGGGACAATCAACCCGACCAAGCGGTCGGGATCGGCTCGATCTCGGCGGGTAGGAGCGAGGCTCAACTCATCGGCCTCCTCCGGAAAATGCCGGCGTCTTTGTTTGGGCGGCGACCTCCGAGGATCGACCGGAAGTCTCTCAACACCACTGTGCATTTCCTCGACCGCTCGCCGGTAAGACAAAACCCGGGCTCGAGCCCCAGGCGGCAACAAGGCGCAAATGGAGTGGATAAACTCTTGGCGTCGGCTTCATTGAGGAAGTCGAGATACCCCCCAATGGCTATCAATGTAGTTCGTAAAGAAGCCTAATGGAAGTGGAGGATGTGTGTCGACTACAGATCTTAATCGTGCTTGCCGAAGGATTGCTTCCCTTGCCTAGGATCGACCGGTGATCGACTCAACGCGAGGCATGCCACTTCTCCTTCATGGATGCCTTCGGTTACAATCAGTCGGATGGCGAGGATCGACAACACGACCTTCCACACCCCGGGAGCTTATTTTTACAAGGTCATGCCGTTCGGATTAAAGAATGGGGCCACTTACCAAGGCGTGAATAGGATATTCGCCCGGAGATAGGCGAAACATGGAAGTCTCGTTGACGACATGATCGTGAAAAGTCGAGCAGGAGCCTCCACCTTGGCGATCGAAGGAGACCGCTACGCTAAGGGGATGAATGCTTAATCGGCTAAATGCGTTTTTGGTGTGACATCGGAAAGTTCCTTGGATTCATCATACGAGAGAGAATCGATGCTAATCGGAAAAGATCCAAGCAATTATCAACATGAGAGCTCCCAGAACGGTAAAGGAGCTCCAATGTCTCAATGGAAGGATTGCGGTTCTATCTCGATTCTTGTCCCGATCGGGAGACAAGTGTCTTCCCTTCTTCCAAGTCTTGAAAGATCCGAAGAACTTGAAAGGTTGGCATTAGTGCTCATCTTGGGCTGGAAGCTCGCTATTTCGGCCATACAATGGGGTAATGGCTGACCAACCCGCGTGTTAGTTCTTTCTAAATTTGGCGTGGCGGCGCCTCCTCAATGGTGATGGAACTATCCAATTTGATCTCTACTACAAACCAGGGGCCATCAAAAGCAGGCCAGCCGATTTCATCTCGGAGTTAGCTCAGGGAGGCGGAAGGTGCGGAGCAAGTTCACCAAGGCGGGTCCTGGCGTCGGGGTCATCCGGCTCGAGTGCGGGCCGGACTTATCTTGGAAGACCCTGGGGGACACTCTTTTGAGCGTTCTCTCCACCTCAGCTTCGAGGCCACAAACAACGAGGCGGAATATGAAGCCCTCTTAGTCGGTCTTCGCCTCGCGGCCGAGATCGGTAGGGGCGATCCACGTCCTCACGACTCCCAAGGGTTGCGAACAAGTTGGCGGAGAATATCGGGCCGAGACCCGACTATGTCGAAATACCTAATGGAGGTAAAAGCCCGGACCACTAATTTCTCTGCTTCACTCTATCTAGAATCCCGAGTCCCCGAGCAGCGGCGGGCTCGCAAAGTTAGCCTCGGGGGCCGAACTTGGGGAGCATCCCGAAGTGGAGGAGCTCACACACTGGTCGATGGCTACTACGAGAGTAGGGGAGCCCGGGTTCCCGGTGCCTCCGCTCACGTGGGTACAAGAGATGCAGAGATACAAGCGCGAGGGCATCCTTCCTGCAGATGACATCAAGGCGCGGCACCTCCGTCGAACCCAAGCGTGGTACTGCGAAATCGGCGATCAACTCTATAGAAGGTCATTCTCTCGCCCCTTGTTACGATGCTTGGATCCCGAAGAGGCGGAAGTAGTCCTCGCTGAGGTCCATGGCGGGACCTGCGGGGAGCATATGGGAGGTCGGGCTTTGGCCTTTAAGATACTGCGTCAAGGCTATTGCGGCCCATGTTGCAGGCGCCAAGGCCTCTGCGTGGCGGTGCGGCGCATGCGGCCCATGCGAGCCCCCGCACCCAGCGGTCCGCTCACTTCCATGGATTGCTGGCCCGCCGCACAATGGGGAATGGACCTCCTAGGACCATTCCCCGTCCGGCGAAGATATATTATCGTGGGAGTTGATTATTTCACCAAGTGGGTGGAAGCCGAGCCGCTGGCGATCGTTACGGTCGGTCGGGTCGAGCAGTTCGTATGGAGAAATATTGTGACCCGATTCGGCCTTCCCAACGTCATCATCACCGATAATGAAACCCAGTTTGCCAACGCCTGGTTTAGGGAATTTTGTGCGAATTATCGGATTCAGTTGAGGTTTACGGCTCTATCTCGATTCTTGTCCCGATCGGGAGACAAGTGTCTTCCCTTCTTCCAAGTCTTGAAAGATCCGAAGAACTCGAAAGGTTGGCATTAGTGCTCATCTTGGCAGCTCGGAAGCTATGCCCCTATTTCCAGGCCTATACAATCGAGGTAATGACTGACCAACCACTGCGTCAAGTTCTTTCTAAATTTGACGTGGTAGGGCGTCTCCTCAAATGGTCAGTGGAACTATCCGAATTTGATCTCCACTACAAACCAAGGACGACCATCAAAGCACGGCCTGGCGATTTCATCTCGGAGTTAGCTCAACAGAGGCGGAAGGTGCGAGCAAGTTCACCAAGGCCCAGGTCCTGGCGTCGGGTCATCAGGCTCAAGGGTGCGGGCCGGACTTATCTTGGAAGACCCGGGGACACTCTTTTGGCGTTCTCTCGCCTCGGCCGAGGCCACAAACAATGAGGCGGAATGAAGCCCTCTTAGCCTTCGCGGTGAGATCTGAAGCGATCCACGTCCTCACGACTCCCAGCGTTGCCGAACAAGTTGGCGAGAATATCGGGGGACTATGTCGAAATACCTAATGGAGGTAAAGCCCGGACCACTAATTTCTCTCGCTTCACTCTATCTAGAATCCCGGGTCCCGCGGCGGTGGACCGGCTGTGAAGTTAGCCTCGGGGCGAACTTGGGAGCATCCCAGTGGAGGAGCTCACACGGTCGGTGGCTACTACGAGGGTAGGGAGCCGGGGTCGGTGCCTCGCTCACGTGGAACGGAGATGCGGAGATAGCGCGAGCATCCTTCCTGCGGATGACATCAGGCGGCGCCTCGCCGAACCAGCGTGGTCTGCGAAATCGGCGATCGGCTCTGAAGGTCATTCTCTACTGTTCGATGCTTGGATCCGGCGAGGCGGAGTAATCCTCGCGAGGTCCGCGCGGGACTGCGGGAGCATATGGGTGGCGGGCGTTGGCCTTCAAGAATCTGCGTCAAGGCTATTGCGGCCCACGTTGCGCAGGCGCAAGGCCTACGCGCGGCGGTCGGCGCATGCGCCATGCGAGCCCCGCACCCGCGGTCCGCTCACTTCCATGGATTGCGCTGGCCCTTCGCAATGGGAATGGACCTCCTAGGACCATTCCCCGCGTCGACGGCGAAGATATCGTGCTCGTGAGTTGATTATTTCACCAAGTGGGTGGAAGGCGAGCCGTTGGCGGCCGTTCTGGCCGTCGGGTCGGCGATTCGTATGGAAATATTGTGACCCGATTCGGCCTTCCAGCGTCATCATCGATAATGGAACCCGGTTGCCGGTTCGAGAATTTTGTGCAGTCGGATTGATTGAGGTTTAGCTCGGCCCACCCTCGGACAGCGCTCGCGAGGTGACCAACGATCTATTCTTGATGGGCTTAAGAAAAGAACTGCGAGAGCCCGATCAAGCTGATCGGCGAGCTACCGAGCATCCTATGGTCTTTGCGAACCACCAGCGGCAGGCGAGTCACCATCTGATCGGCGTTGCGAGCGATTACGCGGTGAGTTGGTCATTCTGACCCCCCGGGTAGAAACCTATGAAGGCGTCAACCGGGGAGTTCGGCGGTGGACCTGCTCGAAGAAGCGGGCAGCGCACACCTAAAAATCTTAGCCTGGAAGTGTCGCGAAACTACAACGAAGCCTTCGCCTCGGCCTCGGGATGGGAGATGCGGTATTGCGCAAGGCGAGGTAAGTGACCCCCCCGCGAGAGCAAACTTGCACCTAAGTGGGAAGGCCCCTACCGTCACTAAGATCGTCCGAGACGCGTTACTTCGCAAATGTCGGGACAACAAGTGCGAGGACACGGAACATCGAACCTCAAAAAGTATTTTGTTTAAAGTTTTTATAACGAGTGCAGACCAGCGAAGTGCTAGCATTGGATTCAAAGTATTAAAGGTAACTTGCAGAATTGTATTACCAAAGTTTCAAAGTACAAAATCCTAGAAAGGAAAAAGCAATACATAACCCAAAAAGTAAAAACAAAAGAACAAAGACGTCCCTTAAGAATTGGCCCCGGTGGGTTGTCATCAAAGAACCTCTTGGGCATCTGGCCCCGGATCCTCGGGGAGAGGTGAAGGATCTTCCTCGGCAGTGGAACCGGAGGCAGAAATCGAGCTAGGGCCACCTTGTATCCGTATTCGTAGGATACCCTGCCCTCGGTCAAGCGAGAAAGCCCTTCGACTTCTTGTAATGCTCGATTGCCTCCCGATCCCTCTCTGGTCGGCGGCGTTCTTCCGCCGCAAGTGCCTCCTGAGAAGCTGCCGCCTCGGCCTCCTTGGAAGCCAGCCCGCGGCGGAGGCCTCATTCTTGCGAGCGGTTCTCGGCCTCTCGGTCCCGCGATTTGCGGCCCGGCTGCGAGGCGGCCTCGAGCTCGGAGGTTAGGCGTGCCACTTCCCGTCGGTCGGCGCCCGCTTCGGCGCGGCAGCCGAGGCGGACCGGCGAACCTCCTCTAATTGCGCGAGTGAGATTGCGCTCACGAGCCGCCTACGACGGCCGACGCATCGTGCACCCGATCGATCGAGCGGTGGTGTAGTGGAGATTCTGCATAGGAGGGACACGGTAAACAACGACAAAGGAAGAAATTTGAAAAAGACATCAGAGGCGATGCTTACCGGCACCAATTTGACTTGCGGATGAGGGCCTCGAAGGAGCGTGTACAAATCGAGCCATATCGGGATGGGCGCCCGGAGTAGGCGGCGAGGATTTCGCTTGTCCACACCTTGTCCCCTCGGGACAAACCTATCAGCAGCAAGTCGCTCGCCCCTCGGGAGGATCTCACCCATTACGGGAAAGGAAGGGCTCATCCCTGCCGGGGACCGGCACAAGTCCTTCATGGCGGAGGCGAGGCCCTTCGGTCGCCTGGTGGGCCCGGCACCCTCGATTGGCGGGCGCATCCGGTCGATCGGCGTGCTGATCTGTCGCCCCTGCAGGAAGAGTCGGGCGCCTCGAGGTCCAGAACTTCCTTCGCCTTTGATCTCTTCTTTGGTCGTCCTCCCTCGACCTCCAGCGGGGAATCTCCCCCCGCTCGCTTAGGGACTACCGGTGCGGGGGCGAGCTCTGAAGTACGCAGTGGAATGATCGCGAGTTCACCATTTCTGCGAGAAATAAAAGACCGATCAGTGAAAAGCGGCCATAGCCCCAAGCAATGAACAACGATAACCTACCCGAGAACTCGGGCTAAGTCCGCTTCCACAAGCCACCGCTCCGACATATTACGGATGGCACGAGAGGAAGGAAGGATTGCCCTCGGCCTCTCGGTGTATGCGCTCTTGCGTTAAGCGGGGCTATGTTATCAATGGTCCTTGAGGACCATCGAACCCGAAACCCTAGTCTTTTTCGAGCGTAAAGCGCCTCTTCCATCCCTTGTTATTGGTAGGGCTAATGGAACCCTGCCGGGCGAGAAATATCCCCGACCCCTTGAAGAGGCGAAAACACGAGAGGAAAAGGTTTCGGGTCGGGGTGATATCGGCGTAATGGCATTACCCCAGGAAGGCCACCATATAGCGTCTAGAGTTGGGTGTTTGTGGCGTGATTCGCCACGAGATATCTGAGGACACGATGATAGGATGTAGGGAGATCTGGCCTCGGGCGTCGAGTCGGGAAGCCCTTGGGAAGCCGGTCGAAGGCCGTTGCCCCTGCAGGGCGCAAGGATGTATTCCTCCGGAATCTTTGTAGCGCTTCGGAGGATCCTCTGAAGACTCGTCTAGGGTGGAATCTTGATCGTGCGGCCACATTATGGCCTCCAGCGCCGCGCGCCTCCCCCATCGAAGAAACGATTGGAAGGCGGAGAAGGTGGAGAGGCAACAACACAGTAGTGACGGAAGGAGGAAGAAGAAGAAGTAGAGGAGGAAGAAGTAGAAGAAGGAGTCATTTTTGCCGACCTCGAATGGGGTCGGGGAGGTGGCAAGAGCCAGAGGTCAGGAAAGCTCGAAGGAAGGAAGCGGCGGGACCAGACAGAAAAACTCCGCTGATAAAAGTTGTAGAGTGTCATAGCGCGCTATTTAAAGGAAGAAAGGCTCCCTTTCACCTCCAAGTGGCGGCGACATGTCGCACCACCCGCATCGCATCGGGCGGTCAAGCAGCGGCGATATTAATGGGGCGTGGCGTGTCCATCATCTGACGGGTAACTTGTCGACGCGACCCCTCGATTCCCACAGCCGCTTGTGCGAGCGGTTTCAAGCGACCTTATCCGAGGCGGTTGGTTTTATGATCTTGGCGGCTCGACCACGTCTTACGGGTCTTGGCGGCGACCCCCCGAGCGGTTGGTTTTATGGTCTTGGCGGCGACCACGGTCTTAGGTCTTGGCGGCGGCTCGACCCCTTATCGAATGGCGGTTTGGTTTTATGGTCTTGTGGCTCGACCGGTCTTCGTCTGGCGGCTACCCCTTATCGACGGCGGTTCAATTTTATGGTCTTGTGGCGGCTCGACCACGTCTCTGGTCTCGGCGGCTCGACCCTTATCGAGCGGTTCGGTTTTATAGTCTTGGCGGCTCGACCACCGTCTTACAGGTCGGCGTGGCTCGACTTATCCCGCGATGGTTGGTTTTATGGTCTTGGCGGTGGCGACCACCGATCTTTGGGTCTTGGCGGCTCGACCCCCTTATCGCGGCGGCTCGACCACATCTTCGGGTCTTGGCGGTGTTGTAGACAACTTTTACCGTGACCGGGCGCGCGGCGTCGAAGCGAAATCGTCGGCGGTTGGGCCGTCGATGGCTCTGCTCGCCTCGACCCCTCCTCGGCTGGCTCAAGTCCGAGCGAGACTGCGGCAAGCGGGTCGGATGCTCCGCGCCCTCGACGCTCAAGTCGATCCTCGCGGAGAGCTCCCGAGAAAATGGTGTCGGTGTTAGTCTACTCACCTCTCAGTGTTCCTCCTCCTGTTCTCTTGCCCATTCGGCTTAAATAGGTCGGACGGATGGCATGCTTAGGTCTGCGGGTGGCGTCGACCTAACCTCGAGGCGTGGTCAACTTAGCGGGTAGTTGAGGCGTCACGGAGGAGAAGCGGCGTCGGACGATCAAATCGTGGGAGTAATGGAGCGCGGAGGCGATGGCGTCATCCGGTGTCGACCCAAGACCGGTGTTACGTCATACTTAATACCTAACACTACCCCCTCAGCCACTCTGCGGGGCGATCTTGAGGATTGGGGTGGTGCTCGGGAAAATCCGGTTGCCGTGAGATCTCGGGCGGAGGTTACCGTGTCGTGACATAATTGGCCGAATCGTGCGGGATAAAGAGGCAGCTCCGGAAAACCGATGATCGAAGCTCGAGACCATGTGGAACCGATTCGGGATAAAGGGGTCGGAGCCTCGACCCAAAACCATAGTCGAGGCGTCGTTCGGGATAAAGGCCGCGCTCGAGCCTAGAAAGTCGATGGTCGCTCAGACCATGAAGCGCGTTCGGGATAAAGGATCGGCGGCCCTCAATCCCCGTTATGCCAATCGTCCGTGTCGGTGAGACAAGGCCACAAAACCAATGGTGAACCTCGAGAGCCAATGCGCTGTTGGGGTAAAGCAGCGATGTTCAACTCCTATTGAGAATCGTACGTAATAAGAGTCGAGAGTCACGCACAGAAAACCATAATAATGACGCCGTTGGATATGGCCGGCGTGCTCGGACCCGGAAAACGATGGTCGAGCTCAGACACGGAACATATCACCGAACGGGATAAGATCGGCCATCCCGCTTCGTCGTCCGTGTCGAGCGAGACGCTCGAGCCTGAAAACATGGTCGAGACGGTATGTGAACCGTTCAAGTAAAGGAGCGCGATGTTCAACTCACACCCGTTATCGTAATAAGGAGTCGGTTCGCCGAGACACGGAAAACCATAATAGCAAGCCGTTGGATGTGAGGCGCTAGCCTAGAACGATGTCGGCCGCTTGTTAGTATTAAGTATGGCGTGACACGGTCTTGGTCGTACCGGATGATGTCATCGCCCCTCCTGCGCTCCATTACTCCGCGATTTGATCGCGGCGTCGCTTCTCCTCTGCATCGCCCCAACTACTCGCCAAGTTGACCACGGCAGACTGCGAGTCGAGCCGTCACCGGTGCGACGAAGCATGCCATCCGTCGACCTATTTGGCGAATGGGTAAGGCAGGCATGAAGGATGGACACTCAGGAAGGTGAGTAGATCGAACAACCCGCCGCACATTTTGCGGGAGCTCGGTGCAATGAGGCGGGCGCGTCGGAGGTGAGACGCCTCTGCTGTCGGCAGCCGAGTGCGCCGCCTTCGGAGCGGTCGGGAGGCGGGAGCGGGCCATCGGCGGGCGAACCATCGAGAGCGACCCCGGTTCGGATTCAGCGCGCCAGTCCGAGTAAAAGTTGTTTCCCCTAACAGTTGGCGCTAGAAGGAGGCCTCACGAGAGTCTGCTCCACCTTTAACGACACATGGGCGAAGGTGGCTTCTCGCGGAGTCCGGCCTCGAACCACGGAGGGCGACCTGCCGCGGCTGCGGTCGCTCTCGGAGTATGTTAGCGCGCGGACTCTACCCGCCGTCGGGTTCCCCGCTCTCGTCACGGCGGAGGCTTTTAGACCTTTCCCACAGTCGGACCGCAAATCTTGTCGCCGTCCTCCCTCGCCTACTCCGAGGCGCGGAAACCTCAGGCGGAACCCCTCCCGGCATCATGAGCGATCGCGGTACCATCTTGACCTCCCGGATCGGGGCGGAACCGGGCTCTTGAAACTGGGCGTCCGGAACACGGCGGTGTCCTCTTCGGCGGACTTATTTGGGCTCAAATCCGTTCCATCGCGGTATGGATGAGTGCAAAGGGCGTCGTAAGTCAGAAAGCGGAGAAGTGTCCCCTTTAGGAGTGTTAAGCGACATAGAAATTGGTGCCCGGAACCGTCTCCCCTCCGGACCTTTATGATGGGTCGATCCGGCCGATCACGCGCTCGGCTCAAATGGCCCTATATGGACCTCGGGCGCCTTGATGTGCGGCGTTCCCACCACGTTGAAAGGATCGCGCGTCGTGTACGGCTTTAAAAAGCGGGACGGTGACATCCTTTGAACAGCTCGCCAGGACTTGAGCTCGTTTTTGGCGTTTGCGCGACCAAAGCCTTCTATCGCACTCCTCACGGGTTTGAAGCAAAAGAAGATGAACCCCTCCGTGCGAAGGTTTACCACAGTGCAGGAGTTATCGGATGCTCACCCGCCGTTATTGATGCGGCGTTTATGACTGCGGCCGTCGAGATTTTCTTTGGTCCTTGGTGGAGCGACCGCGTCCATCGCGAGAGATGTTTGGGGAAAATCTATGTGGCTGAGTCACGGATGTCGGGAAGGAAGGAAGAGCGGCCAGGGCATCCTAATCCATCCGTCGGGAGCGACAACGGCGAGTCACGAGCCGCATGCCACCCAAACATCTGCGCCCGAGCGCCACCTCCCCCTTGGCGTCTCGGGCGCAAATATTCCTCGGATAAAGGGCGGGAATGCTCGGCCGCGCGATGAAGAGCGGAGTGGCGATAACACCATATTGTGCTTCCATGAAAGCGGACGTAAAGCGATACCCACGGTAGGCGACAAATTGAGGAGGCGATCGAAGAGTCACCAGATCAGTACCTCCGGCATCGCGGGAATCCCTGCGTCGAAGGGCGAGCAACATATCGGCGTGATTACAGGGGCCCTTGGAGGCATAGTGCTTCGGTCGAAGAGCTTACGCCCCGTTTGTGGCCAGAATACCACCCTCCTCAGGCAGTTACATTCCCCTCGGACATGGGCGGCGAGCATGATCTTGTGGTGGTGTCGGCCCGAATAATAGCAGTCAGGATTATGGTCGACAACGGCGGCTCGGCGTTTATTCGAGGCCTTTTGGCGTTAGGGTTGCGAAGAAGCCACAAGCCCCTTGCACTCGGCACTCCGGCTACCGACTCGATCGCCCGGCGGGGCGGTGACCCTCATTGACTCGGGGATTCCCGAGGCAAAAACTCTCTGGTAACCTCGTGGTGACCTCCCTGCGTACAGCGCCATCTGGGCCGACCCACCCTCAGCGAGCTAAGGCCATTATATCCACATACCGCCGTTGAAGTTCACCGGTCTCGAGGAGGTTGGAGATCTCGAGTCGAGCGGTGTTAGCGACCTCCGGAGTAAGAAAAAGGCGGAACAGCCCAGAAGACCCACGCGGGCGCGGCGAGAAGCATGGCGACCGGTTAATATTCGCCGTGACCGTCCGTCGGCGTCGGGATCGGCGGACCTAGATGCTTCTGCAGGCGCCTTATCAGCTGCCTTATCTCGGTCTGCGCGGAAAAGCTTACTCTAAGCGGCATCAACATGGTGATCGATGCGAAGAAGCCCCGTGGCGCCTTTTTACTACGCCATGTGTTGCGGGCGAGCGCTACCCTCCATTGAAAGGTTGGCATTGGCACTTGTCTGCGGCCGGAAGCTACTTCCCCATACGATTGAGGTAATAATGAACCAACCCCTAAAGTTCTTTCTAAGTTTGGTGGCGTCTCCTAAAATGGTCGTGGAGCTATCAGAGTTGACCTCTGCTACAAGCCAGAATAGCCATCAAGGCCCGGGCCTTGGCATTTCATCTCGGAGTTTACACGCGAGCGAGAATCGTTGAGAAATCCGACCATGCCGTGGATGGTCTTCTCAAGTGCGGCGCGGACTCATTTTGGAGGACCCGAGGACACGCATTATTCCCTCGCCTTGCCACGAGATAGATGCGCTCGAGCCTGGTTTGATCTTGAAACATGTTCTCACGGATTCCCAACTCGGAGCAAGTTGGCGAAGTATCGGGAGATTGACCATGTCCAAATACGACCAAGGTAAAAGCCCAAACCTCTAACTTTCTCGCCACTATCAGGGTCCCGTCCCCAGCGGGGGAGCTTGAATGGCCTCGGAGCGATCGAGGAACTCCAGGGTGAAACACACGGTGTGGCCATCCGATAGGATCTCGACCTCTCCTCGTGGATTTCTTGTATAAGCGCGATGGGATCTGTAAGGATGAGTCGGCGGCGGCGCTCCGAGCGTGAGCTGATTGGCGGCAAACCTCAAAGGTCATTTTCCCATCCCCTACTGCGATGTTTAGATCCCGAGGCGAGTATTCGCGGTGATAAGGATATTAAGTATGGCGAGACACGGTCTTACTGCGTACAAATGGTGCGTCATCGCCCCTCCTGCGCTCCAACGCGATGTGACGGCCGGCGTCGCTTCTCCTCGGCATCGCCCCAACTACCGCCCGGTTGACCCGCGGCACCGACCTGCGTGGTCGACCCGTCGCACTTACTGCGATCGGAAGCACACCCTCCGTCAACCTATTTAAGCAGGTAGGGCGGGATGGAGATCGATCCACTGGATCTCTCATCCTTGCTCTCACCCTTCACGGCACGCTCAGGTGAGTAGACTCGGACACCGCAATTCCCTCTCGAGGAACTCCGGCGAGCCGGCGGACAGGCGTCGGAGGGTGGGCGGAGCATCGACCGCCTTGCTGCAGGACTCGTCCCGGGCCGAGGGCGCGCGCCGGAGAGCTTCGGCGAGCGCGGCGAGCCATCGGCGGGCGAACCACGAGGCGACCCGGTTTCCGGATTCGCCGTGCGCCCGAGTCACGGTAAAGTTGTTTCCCCTAGCAGTTGGCGCTAGAAGGAGGGCCTCTCTGTGAAAGAACTACCTGCTCCGCCCTAAGCGACACATGGGCGAAAGGTCGTTTCCGGTGGCACCTCGGCGGAGGTCGCGGACCTCCGAACCCGGAGGGCGATACGCGGCAACTATAGACCGCTATTGGAACATATTTAGCGGCGCGGGCTCTACCCGCCTAGTCGTGTTCCACCGCTTCCCCCACCGTCACGGTGGAGGCCTTCGAGACCTCTCCCAGCAGTCGGACCACAGCGAGCTCTTGTCGGTGTCCTCCTCGCCTCCTCGGGAGGCGGCGAGCCGACCCCGAATGCGGAACCTCTCCCCCGGCATCACGAGCGATGCCGCGGCACCATCTTCTCCGGCCTCCCGCGGGTTCGGCCCACGGAACCCGGGCTCTTGAAAACTTGGGCGTCACCACTTTGAACTTCGGCGGTGTCTTGAACTCGGCGGACTGTTTGAGCTCAGATCCGGTCCATCGCCGCAGCGTTTGGAGGAGAGTGCAAAGGGGCGTCCGAAGTCAAGAAGAGCAGAGGAAGTGTCCCCTTTGAGAGTCCCGTTCGCCAGACATGCAGGAATACCCGGTGCCCACGAACTTCCGTCTCCCCTCCATCGACCTCTATGATGGGGTCGGTGATCGGCCGATCACGTCGCGCCTTCCGGGCTCAAATGGCCCTATATGGAACCGGGACGCCTTGATGTGCGGGCGTTCCCCACCCGCGTTGAAAGGATCGCGCGTGCATTGGTACGATTACCTTGAAAAGCGGGTCGGTGACATCCTTGAGCGGCTCGCCAAGGACTTGAGCTACGCTTTTTGGCGTTTGCGCGACCAAAGCCCTCTGTCGCACTCCTCACGGGTTTGAAGCGAGAAGGAGGGCGAACCCCTCTCCGCCGTGCGAAGGTTCACCACGGAGAATGCAGGAGTTATCGGATGCTCACCGTCGCTATTGGTGCGAGCATTCATGATGGGGCTGCGGCCGTCGAGGTTCTGGTCCTTGGTGGAAGCGACCCCCATGTCCATCGCGAAATGTTCCGGCGAGCAAGTCGATGCGTGGCGGCGAGTCTGGATGTCGGGAAGGAAGGAAGAGCGGCCAGGGCATCCTACTCCATCCCGTCGGGACCGGCACCCGGGGCGGAGTCCCGCACCAAGGGCGCGCATGGGCCGCCCCGACCCATCTGCGGCCGAGCCGCCACCTCCCCCTTGAAGGCGTCTCGGACACAAATATTCCTCCCGGATCAGGCGGGGAATGCTCAAGCCGCCACCACGGATGAAGGGCGGCGACAAGCGGTGGCGGCACTCCGGTACTGCTGCGCTTTCGCCGGCAAAGCGGACATGACGCGGGCAATGCTACGGTAGGCGGCAAATTGAAGAGCGATCCGAAGAGGTCACCTCGATCAATACCTCCGGCATCCGCGGGCACCATCCACTGCACCCGAAGGCCGGTCGAGCAACATATCGGCGTAATCACCGGGGACCACCATTTGGAGGACCACGGCGCCTCGGGCGAAGGGCTTATGCGAGCCGTCGCGGCCAGAATATCACCCTCCTCGGCGGAGATTACATTCCCCCTCGGGGATAAAGGGAACAACGAGCATGGCGATGCTGGTGGTGTCGGCCGAATTGCCAGCGCCGAGTTCGGCGGATTATGATGACAACGGCGGCTCGCCGACATCCTCTACCGAGGCCTTTACGAAAGTGCCGAAGGAAGCCCTAAAGCCTTGCACTCGGCGCTCACCGGCTTCATGGCGACTCGATCTCGCGCGAGTGCGATAACCCTACCATTGACCCTCGGCGACTCCCGAAGGCCAAAACTCTGCTGGTAACTTTTACGGTGGTCGACCTCCCCACTGCGTACAACGCCATCACTGGCGACCCACCCTCAACCGGCTAAGGGCCGTTCTATCCACATACCACCGGACGAAGTTCCCCACCCGGTAGCCGGGTCGAGAAGGTGCGGGGAGATCCTCAAGAGTCGAGCGGTGTTACTTGGCGACCTCCACAGGTAAGAGGAAAAGGCGGAACCGCCCCTCGAAGACCAGCGGTAGCGCGGCCCGACCAAGGCATCGAGCCAACAAACCCGGCGGTTAATATTCCGCTACAAGATGGCCGTCCGATCGGACGATCGGGATTAGCCGGACACAGGTGATCAAGGCGGCGCGGCTCTTGACCTCCTCGAGAAAGCGCCGATGTCTTTGCACGGGCGGTGCGACCTCCGGGAATCGACCCGAGGTCTCCCAGCACCACCTACACATCTCCCGACCGTCAGCTCGGTGAGGCGAGACCTCGGCCTCGGTCCCTCGGCGCCAACAAGGCTGTGCGAAGGAAGTTGATAGGCTCTTGGCGTCGGACTTCATTGAGGAGAGTCCGGTTCCCTCGTGGGTCAATGTAGTCCTCGTCAAAAACCTAATGGAAGTGGAGGATGTCGTTGACTACACCGATCTAAATCGGGCTTGCCCAGAAGGATTGCTTCCCCTACCAGGATCGACCAGTGGTCGACTCAACGGCCAGATGCGCCGCTTCTCCTTCATGGGCGCCTACTCGGTTACAACCGGATCGAATGGCCCCAGGATCGTAACATCTGACCTTCCACACACCCCAAGGA
Organism: Musa troglodytarum; assembly: GCA_023547065.1. Taxonomy (NCBI): domain Eukaryota; kingdom Viridiplantae; phylum Streptophyta; class Magnoliopsida; order Zingiberales; family Musaceae; genus Musa; species Musa troglodytarum. Next base: position 24,353,580 of record CP097503.1, on the reverse strand, counting down.
GCCTACTTCTACAAAGTTATGCCATTCGGGCTAAAGAAACGTGGCGCCACCTACCAAAGGATGGTGAACAAGGTGTTAAGCCCAACAAATAGAGGCGAAATATGGAGGTCTATGTGGGCGATATGATCGTGAAAAGCGAGCAGGGCTGCACACCTTGGCGACTTGCGGAAACCTTCGCCACCGAGAAGGTATGGGATGCGCCTAAATCCGGCCAAGTGCGTCTTGGCGTGACATCGGGCAAGTTCCTCGGGTTCATCATACATGAGAGGAATTGATGCCAACCCAGAAGATCCGAGCTCTCAGGACATGAGATCTCCAAGCACGATTAAGGAGCTTCAATGCCTTAACGGAAGGATAAGCGGCTCTATCGGTTTGTCGTCGGGAGATAAGTGCCTCCCTTTCTTGAGTCCTCAAAGACCGAAGAACTTCCAATGGGCGGCGAGTGCGAAGAAGCCTTCGCCTACGAGCGACACCTATCGAGCTACCCGACTTACCTCGGTGTCTGCGCGGAAAAACTCACCCTCTATCTGGCGGCATCGGCATGCGATGAGCTCGGTGCTTGTGAAAGAAGCCTCCGATCGCAACACGATTTACTACACGACCATGTGCTCGTGGGCGGGCGGCGCTATCCTCCCATTGAAAGGCGGCATTGGCACTCATTCTAGCGGCTCGGAAGCTCGCCCTTACTTCCAAGCCCATACGATTGAGGTATTGACCGACCAACCCCTGCGTCAAGTTCTTTCTAAGTTTGGCGTGGCGGCGTCTCCTAAAGTGGTCGGTGGAGCTATCAGAGTTCGACCTCTGCTACAAGCGAGGACAGCCATCAAGGCCCGCCTTGGCGATTTCATCTCGGAGTTGACACCAGGCGAGGCGTTGAGCCAATCCAGTGGATCTTTGCGTGGATGGGTCTTCCGGCTCGAGGGCCGGACTCATTTGGAGGACCCGGCGGACGCGCTTTGGCGTTCCCTCGCCGGCTTCGGCCACAAACAACGAGGCGAATACGGCGCTTTTGGCGAGCCTCGTTTGGCGGCGAGATGCAACTAGGAGCAATCCACATTCTCACGGATTCCCAACATCGCCGAGCAAGTTGGTGGAAATGTCGAGCGCGGGACTCGACCATGTCGGATACTGCCGAGGTAAAAGCCCAAACCTCTAACTTTCCGCTTCACTCTGTCGGGGTGCGGGTCCCGAGCGGCGGCGGAGCCTCATGGCCCGGCCTCGGGGCCGATCGGAGGACATCCGGTCGGAGTGACACACGGTCGGTGGCCATCATGGAGATCGGGGATCCGAGTCGACCACCCCTGCGTGGATCGAATCTTGAAGTACAAGCGAGGATCTGCCGGTGATGAGGCAAGGCACGGCGGCTCGCCGAACTCAGCGTGGTGCTTGTGAAATCGGCTCTACAAAGGTCTTTCTCCCACCCCTACTACGATGCTTAGATCCGAAGAGGCGGGCGATTCGCCGAGGTCACGGCGGGATTTGTGGGGAGCACATGGCGGCGAACTTTGGCCTTCAAAATCTGCGCGGGGCTATGCGGCCTCTGGCCCAGAGCGCCAAGGCTTTCGTGCGGCGTGCGACCCAGCGCCGGGCCGAGCCGCTCCGCGGTCCGCTCGCCTCCATGGATTGCGCTGGCCCTTCGCTCAATGGGAATGGACCTCTTGGGGCCGTTCCCCGTCCGGCGGAGACATATTATGTGGGGATAGATTACTTCACCAAGTGGGTGGAGGCCGAGCCCGGCAGCCATTCAGCCGAGCGGGTGAGCGGTTCGTATGGAAGAACATCGTGACCGATTCGGTCGCCCAGCGTTATCATCGCGATAGCGGGACTCGGTCGCCGGCACTCGGTTCTCGGAGTTACTGCGACCTATCACATCGGTGAGGTTTAGCTCGGTGGCCCCCGGACCAGCGGGCTTGCGAGGTAACCGATCTATCTGGATGGACTTAGGAAAGAACTTTGGAAGCCCGATCGAGTGGGTCGGCGCTCCCGAACATCCTATGGTCTCTGCGGACTACCGAAGGCGGCAGGCGAGTCCCCTCTGACCTTGCATTCGGCGTGAAGCGATCCTGCCGAGTTAGTCATCCCAACATTCGGGTGGAGAACTATGAGAATCCACCTCGGCCCGGGAGTTCGGGCTGGCCTAGACGCTAGAAGAGCGGGCGCCGTAAAAATCTTTGGCGTACAGCGAAGTGTAGCCGGGAGTTACAACAAGAGTGCGCCCTCGACCCTCGGGATGGGCGACTTAGTCCTCATGGCGATGCGACCCGCTCACTCGAGCAAGCTTGCACCAAGTGGGAAGGCCCCTGCAAGTAATCCAAGTAGTCCGGCCAGGAGCGTTAGGCTCGCGACTATGGTAGGCGATTCAGGACTTGGAACGTCCACAACCTCGGAAATATTTTGTCTAAGGACAAAGCGGAGTAAATCGATGTCAAACTCAGGACATTGAAGAAGTCGGAGAATGTATGAAGAAAACATATTTGTATTGCCAAAAGAGTTTTGGATTACAAAATGCCCCTAAGTGGGAAAGATTACAAAAAAGGAAAGCCCTCCAAAAAGAAGAAAGAAGTCTTGAGGCGCGGCTTGGAAGGCTGTCGTCGAAGGAACCTCGCGGGCATGTCGACCCCATGAACTTCGGGGCGTGAGACGAAGGGATCCTCCTCGACCGTCGAGCACGGAGGAGCTCGGGGCGGGCGGGCAACTTTGTACCCATACTGCGATACGGCCCGTCGGTCGGAGAGGAAGCCCTCCGACTTCTTGTATCGTCGGCCTCCGGTCCTTCTGGCGACTCCCTTCCCGCGCGGCAAGGCTTCCTGGCGGCTGCGGCTCGGCCTCCTCGAGTCGGCAGCGGCCAACCGAGGCCTCCTCCATCGGGCGGTTCTCCGGCCGTCGGAGGCCCAGCGGGCCTCTGCGGCGGCCTCGAGCTCAGCGGTCGGGGCGCAACCTCGCGCCCATGTCCGCCGCCCATTGCTCGGCGGCGGCAACGCCTCGGGCCCCGCTCGGGCTTCCTCGGTGGCGGCGCAACTCAAGTTGCGCTCACCAGCGTGCACCAAGCGGCCGGTCGTGCACCGGTCGAGGAGGCGATGGTGTAGTGGAGATTTTGCACATGAAAAAAGGCGAAAGTGATGAACAAAGCTCGGCCAAGAGGATTCAAGCAAAATGGTGCTTACCCACAACGACTTGGCGGACTTGGCGGCAGCGCTTAGGGGCGTGTATAGGTCGAGCCATGTCGGGATGGGCGCCCGGAGGTAGCGGGCGAGGCTCTCCCGACCACACCTTGTCCCCGGGGCAGACCATGCCTGCCGGGCCCACGAGAGTCGCTCGCGGCCCGAAGGACCTCCCCATCGTCGGGAAAGGAATGGCTGATCCTTCCCGGCGTGACCGGCCGAGTCCTGCATGGATGGAGGATGCTGGCCCTTCGGTCGCCCGGCTGGGACCGGCACTCTCGGCGAGTGGTGGCGCGGTGTTGATCGCCCACGGCCCTGGCGTCTCGAGTCCACCACCTCCTTGGCCTTCGCCCTCTTCTTGGGGCGCCCCTCGCCGGTGCGCGAGAGCCACCCCGCGCAGAGACCGCGGAGGCGCGGAGATGGTCCCCTCGGAGCACGAGTCGTGGAAGGATCGCGGGTTCACCATCCGCAAAGAACACGGATATGTCGGAAGATAGAGTATCAAAGAAAGGGCAAGACAACGGCTACGAGCGCGGACTCGGTCCCTCCACCGACTGCTCGACATGTGCGGATGGCTTGCGAGGAAGGAGGATTACCCTCGGTTGCTCGAGGTGAGCGCTCCTCGGCACTCGGGCAGCGTTATCGATGGTCCTTGGCGACCACGAACCCGAAACCCGATCCATCGGCGCTGGACAAAAAGCGCCTCTTCCACCCTTTGTTATTGGTGGGCGCCAACCGGAACCACGTGCGCGGCGAAGTAACCCGACCCCTTGAAGGCGGGGCGGGAGAAGAAGGTTGCGGGTCGGGCGATGTTGGCGTAGTGGCATTCCCCCGGAAAAAACCACGGTACCGCCAAGAGTTGGGGTTATCGGGAAGGCGAAATCGCCACAGGAGATCAGGATCGATGATTGGAGTGCGGGGAAGGCGCGGCCGGCCTCTAGGGCATCGGCGGACGGGGCAAAGCCCTTGGGCGGGTCAAAAGCCTGTCCCGCCGGCGGAGGTTGAACTCCTCGGGATGCGTGGCCGCGGAGAATCCCACCATGCGCTCGTCAAGATAGAGTCTTGGTCGTGCGGCCACATCAAGGCCTCTAACTCACGCGCCCGCTTCGCGGAAGCTGGAAGGAGAGCGATGGGAGAGTGGCGACACGGGTTATGGCGATGGGGAGGAGGAGGAAGAAGCGAGAAGAAGAGGAAGTGGAAGGAAGACCCGCACACTAACCTATAAAGGAAGAAAGCGGTGGAAGAAGCTAAAGGCACGGAGCCTATGGAGAACACTTGAAGGAAGGCAGCGGCGGGACAAGAGATGAAAACTCCGATAAAGTGGTAGAGAGGCCGGGGCTCCTATTTATAGAAAAAGGGAACCTCGACCTTTCGCCTCGGCGGCGGCATGACATACATCGCGCATCACATCGGGCGATCGAGCGGCGTCATATTGATGAAGAGGCGCGTGTACACCCCGGGTAAGAAACTTATCCGCCGCGCGGTATCCTCGATTCGGCAACCGCCTCGCGAGCCGTTTTTGAGCGGCCAGGCGGTTCGGTTTCTAGGTCTTGGCGGTTGCTCGACCCACGTATTCAGGCCTTGGCGGAGCCTCGGCCCCCATCGAGCGGAGGTTCGGCTATTCTCGTGCGGCGGCGGCCCGGCATCTTGGGCACAGGCGAGCCTCGGCCCCCATCGAGCAGCGGTTGCTATTCTTCTCGGTCGTGTGCGTGACCTCGACCTTGCACCAAAATGGCCTGTGGCGGGAGGACGGCGTGTCTTCACGACCGGCGTCGCGCGGAGAATGGCGTCTCCCGACCCCTTATCGACGGCGGATGGTTATTATCTTCGGTCGTGTCGTGACCTCGACCCCTTGTACCAAAATGGCGGGTCGATGGCGAAGGAGGCGTGTAACCCACGACTTCGGACGTCGGCGGCAAGGAGAATCGGCGTCTCCTCGACCCCCTTATCGAGCAGCGGTTCGGCTATTATCCTCGGTCGTGTCGTGACCTCGACCCCTTGTACCAAAATAGCGGGTCGGCGAGGGACTGGCGTGTCTCAACACGACTTCGGACGTCGGCAGCAGAGAATCGGGCGTCTCCTCGACCCCCTTATCCCGAGCAGCGGTTCGGCTACTCGACTTCACCGGCGGCGTCGGCCACATCCCGACGGCGTTCTCTCAACCGCCGGCGCGGCTCGCCACACATCGAGCAGCGGTTCGGCTCACTTCGAGCGGCGGCTCGGCACACCTTCGGTTCGGCTATCGATTTTGCAAGTCGTGCGTGCGACCTCGACCCTAAGCGGCGGGTGTGTGAAGACTTGGACATGGCCCGCCCTTACCTCGGCGTGCTCACACTAGTTCAAGCGGCCCACTCGCGAGTCGATCTCACGATTCGGGCGTCGGCTTGGCGCGGAACTCGGGTCTCCTCGACCCCCTTATCCCGAGCGGTAGTTGGTACATGATCTTGGCGGCGGCTCGATCGCCGGCATCTTAGGCCTTGGCGGTGGCTCGGCACTATATCGAGCAGCGGTTGGTGACATGCTACGGGTCTTGAGGTTCCTCGACCCCTTCATCGAGCGGTAGTTACATGATCTTGGCGGCGGCTCGATCATTGGCATCTTAAAGCCTTGGCGGTGGCTCGGCACTATATCGAGCGAGGTTCGGTGACTATAACTACGGGTCTTGGCGGCGCCTCGACCGTACCACAAGGACTTTGGTCAATCATGACACAACACGGTAGAACCGCGAGATCTCGATCGGCAACGAGTTCTTCAGCACCACCCCAAATTGTCCGCGCGAGTGGCTTTTGAGGGTAGTGATAAGGATATTAAGTATGGAGACACGGTCTTACGTACAAATGGTGCGCGTCATCGCCTCCTGCGCTCCAACCGCCCACGATGTGACCGGCGCTTCTCCTCGGCATCGCCCCAACTACCCCCGTGACCACGGCACTGCGTGGTCGGACCCGTCGCCACTTGCGAGGGCGTCGGAAGCACACCCTCGTCCAACCTATTTAACCCAAGCAGGTAGGCGGGATGGAGGATCTGCGATCCGACTCGGGATCTCTCTCCTTGCTCTCACCCTTCCACGGCTTAAACACTCAGAGGTGAGTAGACTCGGACACCCCGCAATTCCCTCTCGAGAACTCCGGTAAACCGAGCGGCAGGCGTCGGAGGGTGGGCGGAGCATCGACCGCTTGCTGCGAGACTCGTCCCGGAGGAGGGCGCGGCGCCTTCGGAGAGCTCGGCGAGCGGCGAGCCATCGGCGGGCCCGAACCACACGAGCGACCCCGGTTTCCATTTGCGTCGCCCGAGTCACGGTAAAGGTTGTTTCCCTAACACGGGTTCACGGGCGGGACTTGTAGGAGCACATGGGCGGCCGAACTTTGGCCAAATACTCGCCAAGGCTATTGCGCCAATGTTGCGGACGCCAAGGCTTTGTCGACGGTCGACACTTGTGCCGCCGTGTCCGCAGCTCCGTCGCTCTCCTCCATGGATTGCGCTTGGCGCCGCTCGGGAATGGACCTCCGGGGCGTTCCCGGCGTCAGCGGAGACATATCATCGTGGGGATAGATTATTTCACTAAGTGGGTGGAAGCGAGCCCACGGCAACCATTACGGCGGCGGGTCGAGCGATTCGTATGGAAGAACATCGTGACCGATTCGGTCGCCGCGTTATCATCGCGATACGGAACGGTCGCCGGCGCTCGGTTTCACGGAGTTACGTACTTATCACATCGATTGAGGTTTAGCTCGGTGGCCCACCCCGGACCAACGGGCTCGCCGAGGTGACCAACCGATCTATCTGGATGGACTTAGGAAAAGGACTTTGGAAGCGATCGAGTGGTCGGCGAGCTCCGAACATCCTATGGTCTTTGCGGACTACCCGAAGGGGCTCCCCTACACGGCATTCGGCGTGGAAGCAGTCCTACCCGGCCGAGTTGGTCATTCCGACATTCGGGTGGAGAACTATGAGAATCCACCTCGGCCCGGGAGTTCGGTGGCCTAGACCTGTGGAAGAGCGGGGCCAGCGCCGTAAAGATCTTTGGCGTACGAAGTGTTGCGAAGTTATAACAAGAAGGTCGCCTCGACCTCTCGGGATGGGAGACTTGGTATTACGCGGAAGTAAGCGACCCGCCAACTCGAGGGCAAGTTTGCACCTAAGTGGGAAGGCCCCTACGCGTAATCAAAGTCGTCAGGCGGGGCGTTACTCGCGACTATGACCGGGCAGCAATTCGAGGACGCAGGCGTCAGAACCTTAAGAAGTATTTTGTTTAAGGACAAAACAGAAGCAGACCAATATGTGACTCGGGCTATTGGAATGAAGTTGGAAACTTTATTGACAGAAAAAGGAAATTGTATTACCAAAAGATTTGGAGTACAAAAATGGGCCCCTAGAGGGGAAGCAAGGATTACATAGGCAAGGGAAGGCCCTCCAAAAAAGAAGAAAAAACTCTTCAAGCCGCAGCTCCGGGAAGGCTGTCGTCGAAGGGAACCTCGCCGGGCATGTCGACCCCCTGGTCCTCGGGGCAGGAGGTAAAGGGATCCTCCTCGACCGCCGAGCCTGGAGGCGCTGACCGGGCGGGGGCAACCTTACCATACTCGTATGATACCTGCCCGTCCGGTCCAGCCGAGGAGGAAGCCCTCCGACTTCTTATGCGCCTCGGCGCCTCCGGTCCCTCTCCGGCCCGACTGCCTTCCGCGCGGCAAGAGCTTCTGGCGGCCTTCAGCTCGGCCTCTCGAAAGTCGGCTTGGCGGCCAACTCAGCCTCCTTCATCCGGAGGCGGTTCTCGGCTTCTCCGTCGGAGATGTACGCAGCCTCCGGCGCCGGCGTGCCTCGAGCTCGGCGGTCGGTAGCGTGACTTCAGCGCCACGTCGGCCGCCGCGCTGCTTGGCAGCGGCAACGCCTCGGAGTCGGACCCGCTCGGGCCTCTTGGTGGCGGCGCAACTCGAGGTTGCGCTCGCCCGGCAAATCCACCAACCCGGCGTCCTGCACCCGGATCGATAAGGCCGTTGTGTAGTGGAGATTCTGCATAGAAGGAAAAGCTGAAAAGATGAACAAGTGCTTAGCCAGAGAGTACACGCAAGGCGGTGCTTACCCACAACACCGACTTGGCCGACTTGGCGATGAGTGCTTCGAGAGGCGTGTATAGGTCCGGCGATGTCGGGGTGGGCGCCCCGGAGGTAGCTGGCGAGGCTCTCCCGACCCATACCTTGTCCCTCGGGACAGACCATGCCACCGGGCCACGGAGGTCGCTCGGCCCGAAGGACCTCACCCATCACTCGGGAAAGGAATGGTTGATCCTTCCCGGCGTAACTCGGCATAGGTCCTTCATGGCGGAGGCGCTGACCCTTCCAGCCGTCCCCGGCTGGGCCGGCGCTCGGCGAGTGGAGCGCCGCGTCGTTCGGTCGTCTCGGCGGATGGAGCCACGGCGTCTCGAGTCCACCACGACACAGGCCTTGGCCTCTTCTTTGGCGCCCCTCCTCGGTGGTGCGCGGGAACCACCCCGCCGCTTGGGAACTCCGGAGAGCGGGGGCGGTCTGTCGGGCGCCCGAGTCATGGAAGGACCGTAGGTTCACCATCTCTGCAAAGAAAGAGGATGAGTTAGAAACTGGAATGCGGCAGCAAGCCTAAAGACGCGAGACAACAAAAGCCTACCCCGTGAGCACGGACTAAGTCCGGCCTCTACAAGCCACTTCTCCGACATGTTGCGGATGGCTTGCAGGGGAAGGCACAGGCCGGCCTCTAAGGCATCGGCGGTCAGGGCAAAACCCTTAGGTCGCCGGGTGAAAGCCCGCTGCCTTACGCCTTTGGGCGAAAAGGCTGTATTCTTAGGGATGCCGTAGCGCGCGGAGAATCCCTACCATGCACTCATCCAGAGGTGGAATCACTGGTCGTGCGGCCACATTATGGCCTCTAGGCGCCCGCGCCACCGGAGGAAGGGCTGGAAGGAGGAGAGGAGGAGAAGGCGCACGGGTTGTAATAGAGGGGAGGAAGAGGAAGAAGCGGGATGAGGAGGAGGTGGAAGGAAGAGCCATCACGCACTAACCTCATAGTGGAATCCTGGAATCGTGGAAGAAGTCAAGGACACCGCCGAGCCAAGGGAGGAAACTGGAAGGAGATGAGGAGGCGGCGAGGACTAGAGGAGAAAAACTCCGATAAGGAAAGTAGCCAGTGTCGCGGGCTCGCTATTTATAGAAAGGGGGCCTCGGGCTTTCGTCTTCGGCGAGGCGGCGACGCGACACATAACACCGCCCAATGGCATGGCATCAGGCGATCGAGCGCCAGCGTCATAATGAAGAGGTGACATGTCCACGCCCGGGTAAGTAACTTACCCGGCACGCGCGTATCCTCGATTCCGGCAACACTATCGCGAGCCGTTTTTGAAGCGACTGCGGCGGTTGGTTTTCAGTCTTGGCGGCTCGACCACTGTCTTCAGGCCTTGGCGGCTCGGCCCCGTATCGGCAGCGGTTATATCGGCTTTCAGTCTTGGCGGCTCGACCGCGCTTTCTAGGCCTTGGCGGCTCGGCCCTATATCGAGCAGCGGTTGGCGATATCGGCTTTCGAGTCTTGGCGGCTCGACCACCAGTTTCTAGGCCTTGGCGGCTCGGCCCCGGTCGAGCAGCGGTTGGCGATATCGGCTTTCAGTCTTGGCGGCTCGACCCGCGCTCTCTAGGCCTTGGCGGCTCGGCCCTATATCGAGCGGCGGTTGGGTTATTATGGTTTTCAGGTCTGTGCGGACCTCGACCCCTTATTACCAAGCGGCGGGTGTAACGAGGAGTTGGGCGTCGCTGCCCTTTAACCCGAGCAGCGGTTCGGTTACATGGTCTGAGTACCTCAACCATTGGTTTCGAGGGCCTAAGCGGGTCTCGACCCACGATTACGGGCAGCGTTGGATTGGCGGGGATTGGCGTCGCCTCGATCCTATATCCCGAGCAGCGGTTGGCAATCGATTTCAGTCTTGGCGGCGGCTCGACCAGCCAGCTCTCTAGGCCTTGGCGGCTCGGCCTATATCGAGCGGTGGTTCAGCGATATCGGCTTTCGAGTCTTGGCGGCGGCTCGACCAGTTTTCTAGGCCTTGGCGGCGGCTCGGCCCCATATCGAGCAGCGGTTGGCGATATCGGCTTTCAGTCTTGGCGGCTCGACCAGCGTTTTCTAGGCCTTGGCGGCTCGGCCTATATCGAGCGGTTGGTTATTATGGTTTTGGTCTTATGCGGACCTCGACCCCTTATTACCAAACAATTGGTAACGAGGAGTTGGGCGTCGCGCCCTTAACCGACGGCGGTTGGTTACATAGTCTGAGTACCTCAACCATTGGTTTCGGGGCCTAAGCGCGGGTCTCGACCCACGATTACGGATAGCGGATTGGCAGCGAGGATTGGCGTCGCCTCGATCCTATATCGAGCAGCGGTTGATTCGATTTCGTGGTCTTGGCGGCTCGACCGCCGGCTCTCTAGGCCTTGGCGGCGGCTCGGCCTATATCGAGCGGCGGTTCGGTGACTATAACTTTCAGGTCTTGTGCGGGCCTCGACCCCTTATTACCAAGCGGCGGGTTCGAGTTGGGCGTCGCGCCCTTTACCCGATCGCGGTTTTACATGGTCTGAGTACCTCAACCATTGGTTTCGGGGCCTGCGCGATCTCGACCACGATTACGAGCGTCGGATTGGCAAGATTGGCGTCGCCTCAATCCTTCATCGAGCGGCGGGTTACATGGTCTTGAGGGCGGCTCAGCCGGTTTCCTAGGCCTTGGCGGCTCGGCCCTATACGAGCACGGTTCGGTGACTATGGTTTTAGTGCAGGCTCCTCGCCCCCTTATCCCGAGCGGTTCGGTTTTCGCTTCCTCGATCGCCGGTTTTCGGGTCTTGGCTGCCTCGACCCCTTATCCGCCAAGTTGACCGACACGGCGGAACCTGCGAGATCTCGATCGCGAGTCGCAACACCCCAATCCTCAAGATGCCGTCGCGAGTGGCTTTTGAGGGGTAAGGCGAGCATGAAGGATGGACACTCCAGAGGTGAGTAGACTCGAACAACCCGCAACCACCGCTTTTCTGGGGGAGCTCGGCTGGCGGCGACAGCGTCGGAGGGTCGGGCGGAGCATCCGACCGCCCTGCTGTATGCAAACGGCCGGGCGTGCCGCCGCCTTCCGGGCGGTCGGAGGCGGAGGCGAGAGCCATCGGCGGGCGAACCATGCGAGGCGACCCCGGTTCCCAGTTCAGCGCGCGCCAGATCACGGTAAAAAGTTGTTTCCCCTAACACGCTCAAGACCTGGAAAACCCGATATCGCCGATGGATATCGAGCCGCGCTCAAGGCCTAGAACACCGGTGATCGAGCCGCTCAAGACAGGAAAAGCGATATCGCCGAACCGCCATTGGGATATAGGGAGCGGCCGCGAGGCCTAGAACACCGATGGTCGAGCCGCGCTCAGACTGGAAACGATGTCGCCGAACATTCGAGATATGAGAGCGAGCGCGCCGCTCAAGGCCTCGATGGTCGAGCCGCGCTCGACCTAAAACGAACCGCCGTCTTGAGCGGCTCGCGATAGTGCGATTCTTTGGAATCGAGGCGTGGCGTCTTTGGGTAAGTTTCTTACAGGCGGTGGACACGTCACCTCCATTAATATGGCCGGCGCTTTGCCGTCACGATGCTATTGGGCGGTGTTGCGGTGTCATCTTTGTCGCTGCCTCGGGAGGCGAAAGGCGAGCCCCTATAAATAGCGAGCTCCGACACTCTTATCACTTTTATCGTGAGTTTTCCCTCTTTAGTCCTGCCGTCATCTTCCTTGAGTTTTCTCCCTTGGCTCGGTGTTCTTTGACTTCTTCAGTCAATTCCTTCCACTTTGTAGGTTAGTGCATGATGGCTCTTCCTTCCACCTCCTCCTCATCTGCTTCTTCTTCTTCCTCCCCTCTGTCACAACTCGTGTCGCGCTCTCCCCTCATCTCCTCCTTCCAGCCCTTCCTCGGATGCAGGCGGCGCGTGCGCTAGAGGCCATAATGTGGCCGCCACGACCAGGATTCACTCTGGATGAGTGCATGGTAGGGATTCTCGTGGCGTTTGCATCCGGAAGAGTATAGCCTTCGGCCCCGAAGGCTGGGCAGCGGGCTTCGACCAGTTCCTAGGGCTTTGCCACGACCGCCTTAGAGGCCGGCCTGCGTCTTCCCCTGCACCCAATCATAGTATCCTGCATATCCTTGTGGCGTATCTCGCCTTCACAAATAACCTCAAACTCTTTGCGGTATCTGGTGGCCTTCCTGGGGGAATGCCATTACGCCAACATCGCCCCAACCCACAACCTCTTCCTCTCCTGTTTCCGCCTTTTCAAGGGGTCGGGGGGATACTTCCTTGCCGCCCGGACAGGGTTCCGGGTTAGCGGCGCCCCCACCAATAACAAAGGGTGGAAGAGGCGCTTCTTCTTCGTCCAGTGCCAGAAGGACTGGGGTTTCGGGGTTCGGTGGTCGTCAAGGACCATTGATAACACTGCCCGAAACTCAATGCCGAGCGTCGCACCTCGGCGGTTAAGGGTAATCCTCCCTTCCTCGCAAGCCATCCGCAACATGTCGGAGAAGTGGCTTGTGGAGGCCGGACTAAGTCCGCGCTCACGGGGTAGGCTATTTTTGTCTCGCGTCTTTGGGGCTCGCTGCCGCACTCTAGTTTCTAACTCATCCTTGTTCTTTGCAGAGATGGTGAACCTGCGATCCTTCCATGATTCGGGTGCTCCGACAGGACCGTCTCCACGCTCTTCGGGGGTTCCCAAGCGGGCGGGGGGTGGCTCCCCGCGCACTACCGAGGAGGGACGCCTAAAGAAGAGGGCCAAGGCCAAGGACGTGGTGGACCTGGAGGAGCCTGTGGCCCCGTCCGCCGAGACGGTCGAACGACCGGGCGCCTCCGCTCCTACCGAGAGTGCCGGGCCCAGCCAGGGAACGACCGGGAAGGGTGGCGTCCTCCGGCCATGAATGACTTATGCGAGTCACGTCGGGAAGGATCAGCCATTCCTTTCCCGTGTGATGGCGAGGTCCCTTCGGGGCCGCTGGGCGACCCTCTGGTGGCCCGGTGGCATGGTCTTTCCCGAGGGGACAAGGTGTGGGTCGGGGGAGAGCCCTCGGCCAGCTACCTCCGGGGGGCGCTCCATCCCGACATCGCTCGGGACCTATACACGCTCCCCTCGGAAGCACTAATCGCCAAGTCAACCAAGTCGGTGTTGTGGGTAAGCACCGCCTTGCGTGTATTCTCTTGGCTACGCACTGTTCACCATTTTCAGCCTTTCCTCTTTATGCAGAATCTCCACTACACCACGGCCCTCATCGACCGGGTGCACGCCGATCGGTTGGTGGCGATGCAGGCGGCGCAACCTCGAGTTGCGCCGCCAGCTTGAAGAGGCCCGAGCGGGGTCTGGACCCGAGGCGGTTGCTGCTGCCAAGCAGCGTGCGGCCGACATGGGCGCGGAAGTCGCGCGCCTGACCGCCGAGCTCGAGGCTGCCTCGGCGTCGGAGGCCAAGCTGCAGAAGCTTCTCCGGACGGAGAAACTGGAGAACCGCCTCCGCTCCAAGGAGGCCGCGGAGTTGGTTGCCAAGCTGACTTCGAGAGAGGCCGAGGTGAAGGCCGCCCAGGAAGCTCTTGCCGCGGCAGAAGGCAGCCGGCCGGAGAGGGACCGGGAGGCAGTCGAGGCGTACAAGAAGTCGGAGGGCTTCCTCCTCGGGCTGGACCGGACGGGCAGGGTATCATACGAGTATGGGTACAAGGTTGCCCTGGCCCGGTTCCGAGCGTGCCCTCCAGGCTCGGTGGTCGAGGAGGATCCCTTCACCTCTGCCCAGAGGACTAGGGTGACATGCCGGCGAGTTCCCTTCGGCAATGACCTTCCGAACCACGGCTTGAAGAGTTTTTTTCTTCTTTTTTGGAGGGCCTTCCCTTGCCTTTGTAATCCTTCTTTCCCCTCTAGGGGCTCGTTTTGTACTCCAAAGCTTTTGGTAATACAATTCCCTTTTTTATGGTAATACAATTTCCAACTTCATTCCAATAGCCCGAGTCAAATATTGGCCTGCTTCTGTTTGGTCCTTAAACAAAGTACTTCTTAAGGTTCTGGACGTTCCAGGTCCTCGGGAATTGCTGCCCGGTCATAGTCGCGAGTCGGAACGTCCCTGGTCGGACAACCTTGACTACGCGGTAGGGGCCTTCCCACTTAGGTGCAAGCTTGCCCCTTGAGTTGGCGGGGTCGCTTACTTCCGCCTTACGTAATACTAAGTCTCCCATCCCGAGAGGTCGAGGGCGCACCTTCTTGTTATAACCACGGCAACACTCACATGTATGCGCGGCATCTTTACGTGCGCGTCGACCCTGCGTTCTTCCAGCAGGTCTAGGCCAACCCGAACTCCTTGGGCCGAGGTGGATTCCTCATAGTTATCCACCCGGAATGTTGGAATGACCAACTCGGCTGGTAGGACTGCTTCCACGCCGAATGCCGGTGTAGGGGACTCGCCGGCGTCTTGAGGTGATCCACAAAGACCATAGGATGTTCGGGAGCTCGCCGACCCACTCGATCGGGCTTCCAAAGTCCTTTTCCTAAGTCCATCCAGATAGACTGGTCACCTCACGAGCCCGTTGGTCCGTGGGCCACCGAGCTAAACCTCAATCGATGTGATAAGTCGCACGTAACTCCGTAAACCGAGTGCCGCGACCGGGTTCCGCGATCGCGATGATAACGCTGGGCGCATCGACCGGTCACGATGTTCTTCCATACGAATCGCTCACCCGCTCGCCGTAATGGTTGCCGTGGCTCGCCCACCCACTTAGTGAAATAATCTATCCTCACGATGATATGTCTCCGCTGCCGGACGCCGGGGAACGCCCCAAAAGGTCCATTCCCATTGAGCGAAGGGCCAAGCGCAATCCATGGAGGTGAGCGACCGCAGGAGCTGCGGGCCCGGCGCTGCAAGTGTCGCACCGCCGCACGAAAGCCTTGGCGCCTTGCAACGAGGCCGCACAGCCCCGGCGTAGTATTTTGAAGGCCAAAGTTCGCCGCCATGTGCTCCCACAAGTCCCGCCGTGAACCTCACGAGAATCACTTCCGCCATCGGGATCTAAACATCGCAGTAGGGGATGGGAAACGACCTTTGTAGAGCCGGCCGCCAATCTCGCAGCACCACGCCTGGTTCGCGGAGCCGCTGCCTTGACTCATCCTCAGTGCAGATCCCATCGCGCTATACTTCAAAGACTTCGAATCCACGAGGTGGAGAAGTTGGGACCCGGGTCCCCTATCTCCATGATGGCCACCGACCGGCAGTGTGAGCTCTTCGACCTCGGATGTTCCTCCGGATCGGCTCGAGGCTAATTTCATGAGCTGGTCCGCCCGCCGCTTTGGGACCCGCACCCCGGACAGAGTGAAACGAGGAAAGTTAGAGGTTTGGGCTTTTACCTTGGTCGTATTTGACATGGTCAATCTCGCGCTCGATACTTCCGCCAACTTGTTCGGGCGACGAGTTGGGAATCCGTGAGAACATGGATCGCCTCACCGCATCTCGCTTGCCAAACGGAGGCCTGCCAAAGCGCCTCGTATTCCGCCTCATTGTTCGTGGCCTCAAACCGGCGGAGGGAACGCCAAAGCGTGTCCGCCGGGTCCTCTAAATGAGTCCGCGCCGCACTCGAGCCGAAGACCCATCCACGCAGGGTCCAGGGCCTCGGTGGATTTGCTCAACGACTCGCTTCCGGCCATGTCAACTCCGAGATGAAATCGCCAAGGCCCGGGCCTTGATGGCTGTTCTCGGCTTGTAGCAGAGGTCGAACTCGATAGCTCCACCGACCATTTTAGAAGACGCCGCTACGCCAAACTTAGAAAGAACTTGACGCAGAGGTTGATGGTCATTAGGCCAATCGTATGAAGTAGGGGCGTAGCCGAGCCGCTAGGACAAGTGCCAATGCCAACCTTTCAATGGGAGGATAGGCGCGCCCGGCCTTTTCTCTTACCTGCAGGAGGTCGGTCAAGTAACACCGTCGACTTCGAGGATCTCCCGGACCTCCCGACTCCGCGACGGACTTCAACGTCCGGTGGTATGTGGATATAATCGCCTTAGCCTGTGAGGGTGGGTCGCCAGGATGGTGTTGTACGCGGTAGGGAGGTCGACCACCGTAAAGGCCACCAGCAGAGTTTTGCCTTGGAGAATCCCCGAGAGTCAAGGGTCACTGGCGCAAATCAGTCGCCAAAGCCGGTGCGGAGTGCAAGGGCTTCGTGGCTTCCTTCGGCAACCCTAACTTCAAAAGGCCTCGAAATAAAGGATGTCACCGAGCTGCCTGTCGACCATAATCCTGGACCGCTGCTGGCTATTCGGGCCGACACCACCGTCATCATGCTCTCGCTCCCATGTCCCCGCGAGGGGAATGTGATCTCCGGCTTGGAGGGAGGGTGGTATTCCCTGGCCGCAACGGCACGGCGTAAGCTCTTCGACCGAAGCACTATGCCTCCGGGCGGGGCCCCTGTAATCACGCCGATGTGTTGCTCGACAGGCCTTCGGACGCAGGGGATGGTTCCGTGAATGCCGGAGGTACTCGATCGGCGACCTCTGATCAGCCTCTCAATTTGTCGCCACCATGGCATTGCTTCAGATCATGTCCGCTTTTGGCGGAAGCGGCAATACCGTATGATCGGCCAGCTCGCCGCCTTCATCGCGCGGGCGGCCCGAGCATTCCCGCCTTTATTCTGGAGGAATATTTGCGTCCGAGACGCTGGCGGCGCGGGCGCGTATGGGCCTGGGTGCCCCATCCGCGCCCTCGTGGGGACTCCCGCCTAGTTGTCGCTCCTGATCGGATGGAGTAGAATGCCCCTCGGTCGTTCTTCCTTTCTTCCCGACATCCAGACTCGGCCACATATTGACTTGCCCGCTGAAACATTTCCGCGATGGACGCGGGGGGTCGCTCCACCAAGGACTAGCAAAACCTCGATGGTCGCAGCCCCATCATAAACGCCTGCATCAATAAAGATGGGTGAGCGTCCGATAACTCTCGTACCTCCGTGGTAAACCTTCGCACAAAGTGGGAGAGGGGTTCATCCTCTTTTGCTTCAAACCCGTGAGGAGTGCGACAGTATAGGCTTTGGTCGCAAGAACGCCAAAAATGTAGCTCGAAATCCTGAGCTGTTCAAAGCGATGTTACCTCCCCACTTTTTAAGGTGCTGTACCACGGACGGGCGGAGCCTTTCAACATGGCTGGGAACGCCGCACATCAAGGCGTCCGAGGTTCCATATAGGGCCATCCGAGCCCGGAAAGCGGCGGCGTGATCCGGCCGATCACCGACTCCATCATAAAGGTCGATGGAGGGAGACGGAAGTTCAAGGGCACCGGTATTCCCGCATGTCGCTGCGAACGGGGACTCAGCTGGGACACTTCTTGCTCTTCTTTGAACTTACTGACGCCCTTTGCACTCTCATCCAGCGCCATGCGATGGAACGGATTTGAGCTTCAAATAAGTCACTGCTGACCGAGGACCAGCCGTTCGGGCGTGGACGCCCAGTGTTTTCGAACCTGGGCTCATCCTAAACCCGGCGGGAGGGAAGATGGTGCCGTGGGAATGCCTCATGATGTCAGAAGGGTTCCGGCCCTTGGAGGGTCGCTCGCCGCCTCGGAGTAGGCGGGGAGGACAGGCGATGCGTGGTTCGACTGCTGGGAAAGGTCCTGAAAGGCCTCCGTCGTGACGGGGGGAAGAAGCGGGGGAACCCGACTCACGGGTGGAGTCCGGCCGCTAAATATACTCCAAAGAGCGACCCTGCGGTCGCGCAGGATCGTCCTCCGTGTTCGGAGGTTCAGGGGACTCTCCGCCGAGGTGCCGCTGGCGACCTGGCCCATGTGTCGTTAAAGGTGGAGCAGGCAGACCCTCGACAGAGTGGCCCTCCTTCTAGCGCCAATCTATTATGGGAAACAACTTTTTACCGTGACCCCGGGGCGCGCGGCGTGGAATCCGGGAACCGGGGGGTCGTCTCAGTACGGTTCGGGCCCGTCGATGGCTCCTGCTCCCGCCTCCCGACCCCTCCTCAAAGGCGGCTGCACGCTCAAGTCGTCGGGAACGAGACCTGCAGCAAGGCGGGTCGGATGCACCGCCGACCCTCCGACTCAAGTCGATCCCGCCTCGCCGGGCCGAGCTCCCCAGAAAATGGTGTCAGGGTGTTCGAGTCTACTCACCTCTCCGAGTGTTCCTCCCTCCTTCTTCTTCTATGCCTGTCTTACCCATTCGGCTTAAATAGGTCAGACGGATGGCATGCTTCCTGCTGTGTCTGCGGGTGGCGTACGGGCCTGACCTCGCAGGCCGGTGCCGTGGTCAACTTGGCGGGTGTTAGGGGAAACAACCTTTTACCGTGACCCCGGGGCGCACGGCGCGAAATCCGGAAACCGGGGGGTCGTCTCGGTGCAGTTCGGGCCCGTCGATGGCTCCTGCTCGCGCCCGTCGAGCTCTCCGAAAGGCGGCTGCGCTTCCTCGTCGAGGACGAGACTGCAGCAAGGCGGGTGGATGTCCGGCTTCGACCCCTCCGACGCCCAAGTCAGTGTCGGATGGGAGTGAGTGAGTGTTTTATAGAGAGAGAGAGAGGTAGAGAGAGAGATCCTTTGGGTGCTGGCCCGTCGGCCGGAGTTCCCCAGAGAGTTGCGGGGGTGTCCGAGTCTACTCACCTCTCGGAGTGTGTTAAGCCAGGAAAGGGTTCAGAGAGCAAGGATGAGAGAGATCCTGAGTCGGATCCCAGATCCTCCATCTTGTCCTACCTGTTCGGGTTAAATAGGTTGACGAGGGTGTGCTTCCATACCGCAAGTGGCGACGGGGCCTCGACCACGCAGTCGGTGCCGTGGCCACCGGGCGGGTAGTTGGGGCGAGCCGAGGAGAAGCGACGCCGTGTCACATCAGGGGCGTTGGAGCGCAGGAGGGGCGATGACGCCACCGCTTGTACGCAGAAGACCAGGTGTCTCGCCATACTTAATATCCTTACCACTACCCCCTCAAAAGCCACTCCTCGCGATAATTTGGGGGTGGTGCTCGGAAGAACTCGATTGTCGATCGAGATCTCGCGTAAGTTCTACCGTGTTGTGTCATGATTGACCAAAGTCCTTGTGGTACGGGTCGAGGCGCCTCAAGACCCGTAGTTATAGTCGCCGAACCGCTGCTCGGGATATAGTGCCGAGCCACCGCCAAGGCCTAAGATGCCGGCGATCGAGCCGCCGCCAAGATCATGTACCGAACTACCGCTCGGGATAAAGGGGGTCGAGGAACCTCAAGACCCGCAGCCGCTCACCGAACCGTCGATATAGTGCCGAGCCACCGCCAAGGCCTAGGATGCCGGCGATCGAGCCGCCGCCAAGATCATGCCGAACTACCGTCGGGATAATGGGGTCGCAGGAGACGCCCGAGTTCCGCTTGCTGCCGACGTCCCGTAATCGTGAGGTTGAGACTCGCGAGGCCGGGCCGCTTGAACTGGCAGCAGCCGCCGAGGTAAGGGCCGGCGATGTCCAAGTTCGCGACCCGTCGTTGGGTACTAGGGGTCGAGGTCACGCACACGACTTGCAAAATTGTGATAGCCGAACTGCCGTTCGGAAGGTGTGTGGCCGAGCTGCCACTCAAGGCCTGGGAAGTCCGAGTAGCCGAACTGCCGTTCGGGGTGTGTGTGGCCGAGCTGCCGCTCAGGGCCTATGAAACCAGAATAGCCGAACTGCCGTTCGGGGTAAGGGGGTCGAGGAGGCGCTCGATTCTCCTTGCCAAGCCGTCGTCCGGCAGTCAGGGGTTGAGACACGCTAGGTCCTCCCTGCTTACCGACCCGTCATTTTGGTACAAGGGGTCGAGGTCACGCATACGACCGCGGAGCATAGTAACCGCCGTGGATAAGGGGGTCGAGGACGCCCGATTCTCCTTGCCAAGCCGACGTCGGAAGTCGTGGGTTGAGACACGCCGTCCTCCGCCATCGACCCGTCATTTTGGTACAAGGGGTCGAGGTCACGCACACGACCGAAACCATATACAGCCGAACCGCTGCTCGGATAAGGGGGTCGAGGAGACGCCGATTCTCCTGCCAAGCCGACGCCCTAAGTCGTGGTTGAGACGCCAGTCCTCCGCCATACCGACCCGCTATTTTGGTACAAAGGGGTCCGAGGTCACGCACACGACCGAGAAGCTATAATAGCCGAACCTCCGCTCGAGGTGTGTGGCCGAGCTGCCGCTCAAGGCCCAAAATACGGTGGTCGAGCAAACGGCTCAAGACCTAAAATTGTAATAGCCGAACCTGCTTCGATGAGCCGAGGCTCCGCCAAGGCCTAGAATAATACCAAAGTGGTCGAGCAACCGCCAAGACCTAGAAAACCAATCACGCCGCGCCGTGCGCTTGAAAAATGGCTCGCGATAGTGCGTTGCTGGAATTGAGGATACGCAGCGTGCGGATAAGTTTCTTACCCGGGAGGGGTGTACACGCCGCTCTTCATCAATATGACGCCGCGCTTGACCGCCCGATGTGATGCTATTGGGCGATGTGGCGTGTCATGCTGTACCGCCGCTCGGGAGGCGAAAGCGTCGAGGTTCCCTTTTTCTATAAATAGGAGCCCTGCCTCTCAACCACTTTATCAACGGAGTTTTCATCTCTTGTCCCGCCGCTGCCTTCCTTCAAGTATTCTCCATAGGCTCCGGTGCCTTTTAGCTTCTTCCACCGCTTTCTTCCTTTATAGGTTAGTAAAGTGCGATGGGTCTTCCTTCCACTTCCTCTTCTTCTCGCTTCTTCCTCCTCCTCCCCATCGGGCTACCACCCGTGTCGCCGCTCTCCCTTCGTCCTCCTCCTTCCAGCCCTTCCTCGATGCTGAAGGCGCGTGAGTTAGAGGCCTGATGTGGGCCGCACGACCAAGACTCTATCTTGACGAGCGCATGGTGGGGATTCTCGCGGCGCCACGGCATCCCGAGGAGTTCAACTCTGGCCACTGCCAAGCGGGACAGCGGGCTTTTGACCCGGTTCCCAAGGGCTTTGCCTGTCCGCCGATGCCCTAGAGGCCGGCCTGCGCCTTCCCCGCACTCCAACCATCGATCCTGCATCTCCCGTGGCGTATTTCGCCTTCCTGCATAACCCCAACTCTTGGCGGTACCGGTGGTTTTTCCGGGGAATGCCACTACGCCAACATCGCCCGACCCGCAACCTTTTTCTCTCGCCCGCCTCTTCAAGGGGTCGGGGTTACTTCGCCGCACGACTGTGGTTCCGTTAGCGCGCCCACCAATAACAAAGGGTGGAAGAGGCGCTTTTTGTCCAAAGGCCGCACGGATCGGGTTTCGGGTTCGTGGTCGCTGGCGACCATCGATAACGCTGCCCCGGCCGAGTGCCGAGGAGCGTGCTCACCTCGAGCACCGAGGGTAATCCTCCTTCCTCGCAAGCCATCCGCAAAATGCTCGAGCAGTTGGTCGGGTGGAGGCCGACCGAGTCCGCGCCTCGGGTAGGCTGCCGTTGTCTCGCTTCCTTTAGATTGCTGCCATACTCTATCTTCTCGACATATCCGCCGCTTTTTGCGTGGATGGTGAACTCCGCGATCCTTCCACGACTCGGGTGCTCCGAGGGGACCATCTCCGCGCTTCTCCGGCGGTTCTGCCGGGCGGGGTGGCTCTCGCGCACCGCCGGCGAGGGGCGCCCCAAGAAGAGGGCGGGCGCTGGAGGTGGTGGACTCGAGTGGCCAGGGGCCGGGCGATCAACAACCGGGCGCCACCACTCCTCGCCGAGAGTGCTGGTCCCGCCAGGGGCGACCGGAAGGGCCAGCCCTCCATCCATGCAGGACCTGTAAGCTGGTCACGCCGGGAAGGATCAGCCGCTTCCTTTCCCGAATGATGGGGAGGTCCTTCGGCCGCGGAGCGACCCTCT
The DNA here is from genome assembly GCA_023547065.1 of Musa troglodytarum. NCBI lineage: Eukaryota > Viridiplantae > Streptophyta > Magnoliopsida > Zingiberales > Musaceae > Musa > Musa troglodytarum. The sequence goes on along the minus strand of CP097503.1, from coordinate 24,331,597 downwards.
CGTGGCCCTGGCATGGTCCGTCCCGGGACAAGGTGTGGTGGGAGAGCCTCGCCCACTACCCGGGCGCCCATCCCGACATGGCTCGGGACCTATACACGCCCTCGGAAGCGCTGCCGCCAAGTCCGCCAAGTCGGCGTTGTGGGTAAGCACCATTTTGCTTGAATCCTCTTGGCCGAGCTGCTCATCACTTTCAGCGCTTTTTTCTTGTGCAGAATCTCCACTCCACCCCGGCCCTCCTCGACCGGGTGCACGATCCCGGCCGCCTGGTGCATGGCCGGGGTGAGCGCAACTTGGAGTTGCCCCGCCAGCTCGAGGAGGCCCGAGCGGGGTCGGGACCCGAGGCGGTTGCTGCTGCCGAGCAGCGGGCGGCGGACATGGGCGCGGAAGTTGCGCGTCTGACCGCTGAGCCGAGGCCGCCGCGATGCAGGCCGGGCTGCAGAAGTTCTCCGACGGGCGGCCGAGAACCGCCCGATGGAGGAGGCCTCGGGTTGGCTGCCAAGCTGACCTCGAGGGAGGCCGGGCTGCAGGCCGCCAGGGAAGCCCTTGCCGCGCTGGGAGGGAGTCGGCCGCAGAAGGACCGGAGGCGCCGACGATACAAGAAGTCGGAGGGCTTCTCCTCGCCCGACCGGACGGGCCGTGTGTCCTACGAGTATGGGTACAAAGTTGCCCGCCCGCCCGAGCGTGTCCTCCGTGCTCGATGGTCGAGGAGGATCCTTCGCCTCATGCCCCGAGGATCGGGGTCGACATGCCCGGCGAGGTTCCTTCGACGACGCCTTCCCAAGCCGCGGCCTCAAGACTTCTTTTCTTCTTTTTGGAGGGCTTTCCCTTGCTTTTTGTAATGCTACTTCCCCACTTAGGGGCACATTTTGTAATCCAAAACTCTTTTGGTAATACAAATATGTTTTCTTCATACATCCTCCGACTTCCTTCCAATGTCCTGAGTTTGACATCGATTTACTACCGTCTTGTCCTTAAACAAAATATTTCCGAGGTTGTGGACGCCAAGTCCTCGAACTGCTGCCTACCATAGTCGCGAGCCTAACGCTCCTGGCCGGACTACTTGGATTACTCGTAGGGGCCTTCCCACTTAGGTGCAAGCTTGCCCTTGAGTGAGCGGGTCGCTACTTCGCCTTGCGAGGACTAAGTCGCCTATCCCGAGGGGTCGAGGGCGCACCCTCTGTTGTAACTCCCGGCTACACTTCGTTGTACGCCAAAGCATTTTTACGCGCGCTGCTGGCCCCATGCTCTTCTAGCAGGTCTAGGCCAGCCCGAACTCCTCGGGCCGAGGTGGATTCTCAGTTCTCCACCCGGAATGTTGGGATGACTAACTCGCAGTAGGACTGCTTCCACGCCGAATGCAAGGTCTGTAGGGGACTCGCCTGCCGCCTTCGGGTAGTCCGCAGAGACCATAGGATGTTCGGGAGCTCGCCGACCCAGCTCGATCGGGCTTCCAAAGTTCTTTCCTAAGTCCATCCAGATAGATCGTTGGTTACCTCGGCAAGCCCGCTGGTCCGGGGGTGGGCCACCGAGCTAAACCTCACCGATGTGATAGGTCGCAGAACTCCGAGAACCGAGTGTCGGGCGACCGGGTCCCGCTATCGCTGATGATAACGCTGGGCAGACCAATCGGGTCACGATGTTCTTCCATACGAACTGCTCGACCCGCTCGGCTGTAATGGTTGCCGTGGCTCGCCTCCACCCACTTGGTGAAGTAATCTATCCCCACACAATATGTCTCCGCCGTCGGACGCCGGGGAACGCCCCAAGAGGTCCATTCCCATTGAGCGAAGGGCCAGCGCAATCCATGGAGGCGAGCGACCGCGGGAGCTGCGGGCTCGGGCCCGGGCGCTGCAGTATCGCACTGACCGCCGCACGAAAGCCTTGGCGCCTCGGTGCAGCAGAGGCCGCAATAGCCCCGGCGCAGTATTTTGAAGGCCAAAGTTCGGCCGCCATGTGCTCCCACAAATCCCGCCGTGGACCTCGGCGAGAATCGGGCCCGCCTCTTCGGGATCTAAGCATCGAGTAGGGGTGGGAAAAGACCTTTGTAGAGTCCGCCGATTTCACAAAGACCACGCTCGAGTTCGGCGGAGCCGCCGTGCCTTGCCCTCATCACCGCAGGATCCTCGCGCTTGTACTTCATTTCCCGGATCCACGTTGGTGGGGTGGTCGACCGATCCCCGATCTCCATGATGGCCACCGACCGTGTGTCACCTCGACCGACTCGGATGTCCTCCGATCGGCTCCGAGGCCGGGCCATGAGCTGGTCCGCCTGCTCGGGACCCGCACCGGACAGAGGAAGCGGGAAAGTTAGAGGTTTGGGCTTTTACTCTGGCCGTATCCGACATGGTCGAGTCCCGCGCTCGACATTTCCACCAACTTGCTCGGCGACAAGTTGGGAATCCGTGAGAATGTGGATTGCTCCTAGTTGCATCTCGCCGCCAAACGGAGGCTCGCCAAAAGCGCCTCGTATTCGCCTCGTTGTTTGTGGCCGAAGCCGGCGAGGGAACGCCGAAAGCGTGTCCGCCGGGGTCCTCCAAAATGAGTCCGCGCCGCCTCGGGAGCCGGAAGACCCATCCACGCAAAGCATCCAGCCGGTGGATTGGCTCAACGCCTTCGCTCCGGTGGTGTCAACTCCGAGATGAAATCGCCAAGGCCTCGGCCTTGATGGCTGTCCTCGCTTGTAGCAGAGGTCGAACTCGATAGCTCCACCGACCACTTTAGAGACGCCCGCTACGCCAAACTTAGAAAGAACTTGACGCAGGGGTTGGTCGGTCAATACCTCAATCGTATGGGCTTGGAAGTAAGGGCGAGCTTCCGAGCCGCTAGAATGAGTGCCAATGCCGCCTTTCAATGGGAGGATAGCGCTGTTCCGCCCACGAGCACATGGCTGGTGTAGTAAATCGGTGTTGCGATCGGAGGCTTCTTTCACAAGCACCGAGCTCACCGCATGCCGGGATGCCGCCAGATAGAGGGTGAGTTTTTCCGCGCAGACACGAGGTAAGTCGGGTAGCTGATAGGTGCTGCTTCGTGGCGCGAAGGCTTCCTCGCACTCGCCCATTGGAAGTTCTTCGGTCTTTGAGGACTCGGAAGAAAGGGAGGCACTTATCTCCGATCGACAGAAACCGATAGAGCCGCTATCCTTCCGTTAAGGCATTGAAGCTCCTTAATCGTGCTTGGAGATCTCATGTCGGTGAGAGCTCGGATCTTCTGGGTTGGCATCAATTCCTCTCTCGTATGATGAACCCGAGGAACTTGCCCGATGTCACGCCAAGACGCACTTGGCCGGATTTAGGCGCATCCCATACCTTCTCGGTGGCGAAGGTTTCCCGCAAGTCGCCAAGGTGTGCAGCCCTGCGGCGACTTTTCACGATCATATCGCCCACATAGACCTCCATATTTCGCCCTATTTGTTGGGCTAACACCTTGTTCACCATCCTTTGGTATGTGGTGCCCGCGTTCTTTTACCCGAATGGCATAACTTTGTAGAAGTAGCCTCCTTGGGGGGTGTGGAAGCCATTTTGATGCCGATCCTCGGGGGCCATTCGGATCTGGTTGTAACCGGAGTAGGCGTCCATGAAGGAGAAGCGGCGCATCTAGCGTTGAGTCGACTACTGGTCGATCCTGGTAGGGGAAGCAATCCTTCGGGCAAGCACGGTTTAGATCGGTGTAGTCAACACACATCCTCCAGCTTCCATTAGGCTTCTTGACGAGGACTACATTGGACAGCCACTGAGGGTACCGGACCTCCTCAATGAAGTCAGACGCCAAGAGCCTGTCAACTTCCTTCTGCACAGCTTGTTGGCGCTCGAGGGACTGAGGCCGAGGTCTCTGTCTCACCGAGCGGGCGGTCGGGGAGATGTGCAGATGGTGTTGGGAGACCTCGGAGTCGATTCCCGGGAGGTCGGCAGCTGTCCAGGCGAAGACATCGGCGCTTTCCTGGAGGAGGCTGATGAGCTGCGCCCGCTTGATCACCTGTGTCCGCCAATCCCGATCGTCCGATCGGACGGTCATCTTGCAGCCGGAATATTAACCGCCGGGTTTGTTGGCTCGATGCTCGGTCGGGCGCCGCGCTTCGCTGGTCTTCGAGGGGCGGTTCCGCCTTTTCCTCTTACCTGTGGAGGTCGCCAAGTAACACCGCTCGACTCTGAGGATCTCCCGCACCTTCGACCCGGCTACCGTGGGGAACTTCGTCCGGTGGTATGTGGATAGAACGGCCCTTAGCCGGTTGAGGGTGGGTCGGCCCTGTGATGGCGCGCACGCAGTGGGAGGTCGACCACCGTAAAAGTTACCAGCAGAGTTTTGGCCTTCGGGAGTCGCCGAGGGTCAATGGTAGGGTTACGCACTCGCGCGAGATCGAGTCGCCAGTGAAGCCGTGAGCGCCGAGTGCAAGGCTTTAGGGCTTCCTTCGGCAGCCCTTTAAAGGCCTCGGCAGAGAGGATGTCGGCGAGCCGCCTGTCGATCATAATCCTTCGGACTGCGCGTTGGCAATTCGGCCGACACCACCAACAAGATCGTCATGCTCTGTTGCTCCCTTATCCCCGAGGGGAATGTGATCTCCGCTCGGAGGAGGGTGATATTCCTGTCGCGACGGCTCGCATAAGCCCTTCGGCCCGAGGCGCTGTGTCCTCCAGCGGCGGGTCCCCCGGTGATTACGTCGATATGTTGCTCGACCGGACCTTCGGGGCGCAGGGATGGTGCCCGCGGATGCTGGAGGTATTGATCGAGGTGACCTCTTCGGATCAGCTCTTCAATTTGCCGCCTACCGTAGCATTGTTCGCGTCATGTCCGCTTTGCCGGCGAAAGCGGCAGCGGCGGTGCCGCCGCCGCCCTTCATCTGTGGTGGCGGCGTGGGCATTCCCCGCTCCTTGGTTTGGAGGGATATGTGCGTCCCAGACGCCTTCAAGGGGGGAGGGGGGGGCTCGGCCGGGTATGGGTCGGGGCGGCCCACGCGGCGCCTCTTGCGCGGGGACTCCGCCGGGTGCCGGTCCCGACGGATGGAGTAGGATGCCCTCGGTCGTTCTTCCTTCCTTCCCGACATCCGTGACTCGCCGCCGCCACGCATCGACTTGCTCGCTGAAATATTTCTGCGATGGACATGGGGGGTCGCTCCACCAAGGACCAGCAGAACCTCGACGGTCGCAGCCCCATCATGAATGCCTGCACCAATAGCGACGGGTGAGCATCCGATAACTCCCGTACCTCCGTGGTGAACCTTCGCACGGCGGAGAGGGTTCGCCCTCCTTCCGCTTCAAACCCGTGAGGAGCGACAGAGGGCTTTGGTCGCGCAAACGCCAAAAAGCGTAGCTCAAGTCCTTGGCGAGCTGTTCAAAGGATGTACCAGGTACCGCATCACGCACGCGGATCCTTTCAACGCGTGGGGAACGCCCGCACATCAAGGCGCCCAAGTTCCATATAGGGCCATTTGAGCCCGGAAGGCGCGACGTGATCGGCCGATCACCGACCCCATCATAAAGGTCGATGGAGGGGAGACGGAAGTTCAGGGGCACCGGGTATTCCCGCATGTCGGTGGCTTAACGGGGACTCTGGGACACTTCCTCTGCGTTCTTCTTGGACTTACGGACGCCCTTTGCACCTCCTCCAAACGCTGGCGATGGACCGGATCGAGCCCAAATAGGTCCGCTGAGTTCAAGACACCGCCGAGTTCAAAGTGGACGCCCAAGTTTTCAAGAGCCCGGGTTCCGGCTGGACCCGGCGGAGGCCGGAGAAGATGGTGCCGCGCATCGCTCGTGATGCTGGGGGAGAGGTTCCGGCGTTTGGAGGGTCGGCTCTGCCGCCTCCTGGAGCAGCGAGGAGGACAGCCGACAAGATTGCCGTGGTCCGGACTGCTGGGAGAGGTCTGAAAGCCTCCACCGTGACGGTGGGGGGAAGCGGTGGAACCCGACTAGGCGGGTAGAGCCCGGCGTCGCTAAATATGTTCCAATAGCGATCTATAGTTGCCGCGGTGTCGTCCCTCCGGGGTTCGGAGGTCTGCGGGACCTCCGCCGAGGTGCCAGCCGGAAACGACCTTTCGTCCATGTGTCGCTTAGGGCGGAGGTAGTTCTTCGGCAGAGAGGCCCTCCTTCTAGCGCCAATCTGTTAGGGGAAACAACCTTTACCGTGACCCGGCGCACGGCGAATCCGAAACCGGGGTCGCTCGGTGCGATTCGGGCCGTCCGATGGCTCGCCGCGCCTTCGTCGAGCTCTCGAAGGCGGCTGCGCTCCTCGGCCGCCGGGCGAGACTGCAGCAAGGCGGGTCGGATGCTCCGCCCGACCCTCCGACGCCTTAAGTCGATGTCGGATGGGAGTGAGTGAGTGTTTTATAGAGAGAGAGATCCTTTGCGCCTTGGCGTCGGCCGGAGTTCCCCAGAGAGTTGCGGGGGTGTCCGAGTCTACTCACCTCTCGGAGTGTGTTAAGCCAGGAAAGGGTTCAGAGAGCAAGGATGAGAGAGATCCTGAGTCGGATCGCAGATCCTCCATCCTGTCCTACCTGTTCGGGTTAAATAGGTTGGACGGAGGGTGTGCTTCCGACAGTCTGCAAGTGGCGTACGGGCCTGACCACGCAGGTCGGTGCCGTGGTCAGCTGGGCGGGTAGTTGGGGCGATGCTGAGGAGAAGCGACGTCGGGCTGTCACATCGTGGGCGGTTGGTGCGCAGGAGGGGCGATGACGTCAGCCAGTTGTACGACAGAAGACCAGGTGTCTCGTCATACTTAATATCCTTATCAGCGGGTAGTTGGGGCGATGCAAAGGAGAAGCGACGTCGGGCGATCAAATCGTGGGAGTAATGGAGCACAGGAGGAGCGATGATGTCATCCGGGTGTACGACCCAAGACCAGGTGTCACGTCATACTTAATACCCCTAACAAGCGGCGGCTCGACCCCTTATCCCGAACGGCGGTTCGATTTTTATGGTCTTGAGGGCGGCTCGACCACCGGTCTATGGACCAGATACACTATTGGGACTACGGAATCACCGTCTGACATGAGGTATCAATAACCATCCAGCATTTCGTAGGCGGATCAATCAGTGATCTCATTCTCCAATGAGCACCTGTACTGTACCCTTAGTGTCCCCACACGAGTAACTATGAGACCAGCTACCTCCATCATATGAACGGGTATACAGCACACCAGTCTATCCGGTTATCTCGATGTCTGTTAGGGGAAACAACTTTTTACCGTGACTCGAGCGCGGTGCGGAATCGAACCGGGAGTCGCGTCTGCACGATTCGGGCCCGTCGATGGCTCCCGCTCCGCCTCCCGATCGCTCCGAAGCGGCCGCACGCTCGAGCCGTCGAACGAGACTCGCAGGCAAGGCGGGTCGGATGCTCCGCCCGACCCCTCCGATGCTCAAGTCAGTTCTCGCCCGTCGGCCGAGCTCCCCAGAAAATGGCGGCAGGGTGTTCGAGTCTACTCACCTCTCGGAGTGTTCTTCCCCGCCTGTCTTACCCATTTGGCTTAAATAGGTCGGACGGATGGCATGCTTCCGGCTGTGTCTGCGGGTGGCGTACGGGCCTGACCTCGCAGGCCGGTGCCGTGGTCAACTTGGCGGGTAGTTGGGGCGATGCAGAGGAGAAGCGACGTCGGGCGATCAAATCGTGGGAGTAATGGAGCACAGGAGGGGCGATGACGTCATCCGGGTGTACGACCCAAGACCAGGTGTCACGTCATACTTAATACCCCTAACAAGCGGCGGCTCGACCACCGGTCTTCTGGGTCTTGAGTGGCGGCTCGACCCCTTATCCCGAATGACGGTTCAGTCATTTATGCCACGACAGGCCAGCCCTCTGGCTGAAGTCTCTACCGGCTGCCTACGCGCAACCGGCTTCCCCCCGAAACACCACCTCCTGCCCCCGAGGTTAGTCCCGCAGGAGTGGCTTTTCGAGGGGGATAGTGTTAGGGGTATTAAATGTGACGCGACACCCGGTCCTGAGTATTACGCCCGGATGACATCATCGCCCCTCCTGCGCCCATTTACTCCTAAGACTGACCGCCCTACGTCACTTCTCCTCTGCCTCGCCCCCTGTCCGTGCGGGAGTTGACCACGGCACCAGCCTTCGAAGCCAGGTTTGTATATCACCCTCAGACGCAACCAGGAACGCGCCATCCGCCTGACATATTTAAGCTACCAAGGAGTAAGGTGAGATGGGGGAAAAAAAGGGAGGTGGTCTTCTCTGAACTCTTCAATTGGTTTTTCGACTAAGAGCTAGGACCGGTGGAGGTCGGGAGCCTTCGTGAAAGGGGCTGACTTGAGCGTCGGAGGGGTCGAGCGGAGCACCCTACGACCCGCCTTTGCGTAGGTACTGTTCCCCGTGACGGCGCGCACGATCGATCGGGACCCAACTGGAGCAGGAGACATCGACGAGCCCCGAACCTTACCGAGACGACCCCGAAACTTCAAAGCCTTCATCGCACACCCCTGGGTCACGATAAAAAGTTGTTTGAACTAACAAGAGGCAGCTTCACAAGATCACAGCGCTTTCGGTGCAGAGGGTTGCAAATGCAATCCCATTTCTTGCGAGTTGCCAAGCCAGAAAGGACGACAATGACTATGATATTTATTCTTGAGATACTTAGATTAAACCAGGATCATAGTCGTAGCCGAGCAACAATATATGAGTTCTACTGGAAATAAAACCACAGAAGTTGGTGACAGCCCAACTATTGCTATCGTTACAAATTGTATCTAAGCTGCTGCTAATAATATAAATGATAGATTGGGGGGCTTAACGCCACGCGGAGGACACGGTGAGGACTCGACCCATCCAACCGAACCCGAGCGCGACCCCGCCGGCCTCATCCTTGATCGTGAACCCAGGATTGGACCGGAAAGCCGCGAGCCGCGCCTTCACCGGTCCCGAAACTTCTGGTCCGACCGGGACGGGTTGGAACCCGGCCATGCCCATCCGCGCCCGCCACTTCCCTAACACCTCGCACCGCTCGACCCGGTCCGCGCCCTCCCGGGCTACCGAGTTCACCGCCCGCCGAGCCAACCCGGCCTCCACCCGCTCGCGCTCGCTGTTCTCCCGCGCCACCGTCGCGTCCAGCGACTCCAGCAGCGCCCCCAAGTGCCCGCACGCCTCAGCGAACCGCCCGGAGAAGGCGGCGGTGTTGGTGTTGATCTCCTGCTCCACCAGCGTCACCACAGCCGGGCGGAGAGCGCGCAAACGCCGGAGAAGCTCGTCGCGGGGGTTCGCCGGCGATACGCTCTCGTCCGCCACACGCGAGAGGACGAACGCCAGGTTAACAGCCAGGGCCTCGCCGGGCTCGTGCCCAAGCGACGCCGCGTCCAGCTCAGACGCCCGCCGGGAGACGACGGTGAAACGGAGCCCCACGCCCGCTCCGCCAGCTTAGCGATCCGACCGCCAACTTCGCTCAGGCTAGAGGAGTCGTAGTTGCCGTAAAGCAAGGTTGTGGGATCGGCGACGGCGGTGATCTTAACGGCTGGAGGGCGGGCGGAGGAGGGCCGGCAGCGATGGCGGTCGGCAAGGGCGTGGATGAGGGCGTCGTACTGCCGGCCCTGGCCAACATCCAAATCGACGATATGGATCTTGGGTTGGTCCTTGACGGCCTCCAGAATTGCAAAATTGGCGGCGATCAGGCTGAGCTTAAAGCAGGGCGAAAGGTCGTAGAGCATCTGGGTGGCGGCCAAGTGCTCCCCGCTGCACAGCTCCGCGATCGCTTTAGATCTCCCAGTTCGAGGAGGATTGAGTCGAGCAAGGAGAGTGGCGAACATCATTGCAGTCAACCGCTGTTCTGCGTCGCCCCGTGGGTTGGCTGAGCGCTTCAGCACGGCGAGGTTCGCCTCCGCAGCCTCGAGGTTACCGTCGGCGATGGACGCCGCCGCGTCGAGGAGCACGTGCCGTGAAGAGGAAGAGGATGATGACGGAGGAGGAGGCGTGAACGAAGGCGGTGGAGGGGAGGACGAGGCGGAGGAAGAGACAGTGGAGGAGGCCGAGTTGGTCGGCGACGGCAAGAGCTTCTTCGCGGCTGCCAGGCCCGGCGGCGGCGGTGGAAAGATGATCTGCTGCACCGCCTGGCCCCTCCATTCGGCGCCGGTCAGGGCGGAACCGGAGTTGGAGGTCTCGTCCTCCTCCTCGTCCAGTAGGAGCCGCCGCTCCAGCTCCTGGAGCCGGTTCCTCATCGCGTCCGGCCCCTTATCCGGCCCGAAATCGGCTCTCCTCTGGGGCGCAAGCTCGGAGGAGACGGTGGTCAGAGAGGAAGTCGACTTCAACGGAGTGGGAAGACGAGCGGGTGAAGCGAGGAGGCCAACGGGGGAGGGGAGATGAGTTCGCTGCTTCACCGAGCGGAGGAACAGCATCTGCTGCAACTGTTGCCGCCTCCGCTCCTCCATTTCCGTGAGGGAGCGCTTCAGGAGGCCCGCGTCCTCCGGTCGGTTCCCGGGTTCGGCTTCAAACCCGAACCCGAGCTCGCGAGTGGGAGGGAACCCAGACGCCATAACTCAGCGTAGCAAGCAAAGGGGGAGGGTGACGGTGGCGACCAACGAGTTCCTCCCCTCAAGAGGTGGCTATTCTGCCCCTCATATTCATCTGGAACAGCTTTCTCTCCGCAACAAAAGTTCCACCCGGAAGGCCCTCTCCCTGTCTCCCTCTCCTCCCTAAATAATAGAGAGACAGAGAGGGGTTGGCTGCTTTTGCCCGGTATCACATCATCATCATGATGTGGCTGCCCTTGCCTGCTCCGTCGTCTCCCTCCCCGCTTCGAAGATGCCATGACAATAAATAATAACGCGTAAACGACGGAAACGCAAGCCGCATACTGTGATTAGCCACTCTACGATCCATCATCCTGACTCCGACCATTTTTACGACGCACCGAAAGACTAAACCGAGTTCTGCGAGCTCGGGTTACGGCACGGCTCGCATGCCGCGGCCCTGCCCTGGCAGCGTCCACCGTCTGAGTCGAGCAAGGCAGGGCTTCGTCGGTCAGCGACGCGGGACCCACCTCTGCGGCGGTGAGACCCATGCGGCCGTGCCTGGGGATGGGGGCTCACATGTTGAACCCACTACCCGATACAAAGGCCGGTGGACGGCGAGGTCAAGAAAAGTAGCACTGGTGGCGTGCTTTCCTCCCACCCCCGGCTGCGTATTGTATCACGATACGCTGCGTCGCTGGAACATTGCGTTATGATGACCGCTGCCTTTTAGAACACCCACAATGTGCCAAGAAATTAGCAAATCAAGTACATGATGACTTCGCTTCACGACGACGCACGGTTAACTTATCCGCCGTTCGGTGGCGTTTGACCGCGGTGGCATGGACTGCTTTGAACGGAGTCCGAGGGTTGGTAAAATGGGTCGACGATCTAACGATGGCGACTCGCCAAAATTTTGTGTCATCGGAAATGGATCAACGACGTTTAAATATTAATTTTTAATATTTAAACATTATAATCATAAATCTTTATCCATATTATACAATACATAATAATTTTTAAAAGTTAAACACTAAATATATAATTTAATTATTTAAATAAAAATATTGATGTGAAAAAAATATGTGTTGACACCTTGATATTATTATATCAAAGAAAAATGCTTGAATCGACAAGGAATCGTTAAATAACTCTAATATGTTTGAATTCGACGCATAATTAAATGCACAATCCAAATAACTAGGGTTATTGTTTGGAACATTGGTTCTCATGGACACTTTCCATATTCTCAAAATCATCTGTTCTACTATATAAACCCCCCATAAGTATAATCTAATCTTTGATCTACTCAACTTCTCTTTGGATTCAGTTTTAATTGAATCTTTCGAATCCTATTGCTGAATTAAGTATCAAAGGGGCCTTATTGAGCTTTGTTCCCAATAAAATCTTGTAAAGTCTTTTAGGAAAGGATCACGATTGATCTTTGTCACTTTCTAGATTGAACAACTAGAATTTAACATTACAGAAAAAATTACAAATGTATGTTGAAGGTTAAAACGAAAATGAAATGGAGTAAAAAGAGATAGCAACGAGAAGATGACGTTAGGAACAGGAACGATCATTGGAAGAGGAATAGATCATAAATAATCAAATAAAATAAAGTAAAACAAGCACAATATAATAAAAGATGTAAATAAATATATAAAAACACATAATAAATGAAAAAATTATAAATTTTAAAAAAAAAGAGGTGATTCAAGAAGAGAGATGAAAACAAACATGGTGGGAGGACTAGAGGATGACAAAAGTCGAAGCAATTGATGTAAATATTCTATAAAAGAAATAATACGAAAGATTAATCTAAAAATCGCATGATTCTTTCTAATCGATTAACCCAATCAATTATCATAAGTTAATAGCAATAAAGTAATCTTAAATATATCATAAAACTGAATCAATTAATCTGGTCGATTCATGTGAATTGGTCAACTAATTCTTTTGGCTTTTTTTTTTTTTTAGCACAATCGATCCATCAAGTCAATCGAACTAATTAATGACCCGGTTCTCACTCAAACGGTCACTCAGGTTAGGTCTAATAACTATGATCGAAAGGAATTAATAAGTTAAATCCTAACAAAATAGATAAATTAAATAACTAAGAAATTGAAAAAAAAAGAAGTACCGATATCAAGTCCACTAAATTCTTTTTTATTCCTCAAATATCTCTACGTTGAGTCTAACTTGTTCAAGCCTATAATCATGGCTTTTTATGGGTATTGTCACTCTTTTTACAAAAATAATTATTTGAGAACAGAATGTTTGGAATTAGTCTATTGATGTACGAGTATATGTTTAACCACAAATTATATATTCACTTGGAATATGCTTCTCTTATCAAATCGATCTTAGCAAATATGAGACGATTGTGTTTAGTAGTGGCAGTATTAGTGATAGACATAATGATGGCAATTACAACGAAGAATATAGCAATGGCAACATCCATAAATCAAATGATGGTGTTAGTTGGTGACAATGATATGCAACAACAGCGATCATTATCATGGCAGTAAAATTGGTAATAAGTTACCATAATTATTATAATGATGATGATGATGATCGATAATCATAATTATTATTGTAATAATAATAATAATAATGATAAAGGTAAAAGAGAAGATAATGAGTTTGACGATGTTGAAACTAGAAAATGTGTTTAACGATAATAAAAGAAATGACGATAGATATCGGTAATTATAGGATACAGAGGTGACACAATATCTTAACGAATAATGATAATAGTGATGATATTGAATATTATAGTGACAAAGTGATATTGATGTTTGTTGGGGTTATTAGGAATTCCGATATTTCTAGAAGGACAAAAAAATTCTAGATTGAAAAGAAGAAATCTTAAAAATTAAAGATTGAAAAGAAGAAATCTCAATGAAAAAGAAAGACGAGAGAAAATATAAATTTTTTTAAAAGATTTATATGAGAAGGTGTATAAGTACTTGAATTAGGGTTTACTCAGATAAAAGAATGTCTAATAACATCAATCATGCATTTAGCTTTTATGATCTCTCTTGTAGTTGGTTTCAAAGTTCTTTTTCTCCTCTCCTAACAAATGCGACAGTATTAATTTAATGCGGACAGTCGTAAGAATATGATTATAAAAACATATTTTCTTCTAAAAACTTGGAGGATCTTTTAGTACATCCACTATTTGTATTTAAAATTATATCAGCCAATCACACTATCTTTATGATTTCTCAGACGAAATTTAGATCGATATACATTTTATTTCAAATTGGAAATCCAACATATGAATGGTGTCGGCAAGAAGCATCGAACAGCAAAGGCATGATGATGATGATGATTATTATTATTACGATTAATTGCTCGTTCTCCATGTTATAATAATTGACGTCCTTCGTGGCAGCTGCTTAGACGCGGTACCCGTGACAACATTTAGGTTATAAATTTCAATGCTAGCAATATACAGTCATCATTCATCACGATCGATGTTACATAGCGTCGATAGTTGATGTCTTTGGATGCGGACATCATTCATAAAAATAAAAAAAAAAAAGAGGAAAAAAGAAAAGAAAAGAAAAGAAAGAAAGATGCATGCCTTCCAATTGCCCACGACTTAAAAGCTGGTCTCTCCCGATCTAACCTAATCAAAGAGCAACCAAGGCGAATCAAACTCGATAACATCGCCTCCACTGAGCATGTAAATGTTCAAGACAAATGTTCCCGAGCATGTAAATGGTCCCCTAAACAAAAGAACCCATGCTGCCATACGAGGTCTCTTTCGGTCATCGTCCTCTTTAGTTTGAGCTCATGTGAAGTCTCTTTCACTTCCTACCTCCTTAGACTTCATTTATGCTGTACGATGAGGTATTGCAGATTTGGGACCATGCTTTGGGTTTGCCTCGTTGTTTCACGGGAGCGGGACGTCTTTCCGCCATCATCGCCTCCACTGAGGCGTAGCTTTTGGCCATTCGCTCACGACTCTTGTTTCGTCTGGACTCTGCGGTGCCTCGCTTGACCGTAAAGCTAAGCAGATATGATCGAAACAAAGACCGTCAATCCAACTTCGATCCGCCAGCACTCGAGGAATCCACATTGCTTCGACGTCCACAACTTTACCGTGGAGTCGTCGTCCTATCCGCAAACGAGGCAGACACTGTTCCCTTTCCCGCATGAAAATTCTCATTACAAGGAGGAAAGAGCCAAAGCGGCATCCCTTGACAAGCCATGCTCCTCGAGAGTGTCTAATGCCTGCCCAGCATCAGCGCATACATGGGAGCCCCATTGCTGATCCCACACTCGTTCGCCATCTCCATGAAACCACTCTTGTCCGACAAGCTCGCTTGTGCAACTAGAAGTTGTTCGCTCGTCATAAGACAGCCTCGAGGAAGTTGTCCTCCCTGCCCCTTCGGCAGCGGATCGGCTACTCCGGCATGTCAACAAACATCGGATTCGCATCACAACGCACGCCAAGACGATGATACGATGGTTGTGTTCACGTCTGCTTTCTGCCATATTGCAGACTTGAATCGCGCACAAAAACACAGAAATAAGAGGATGGAAAAAGGCCGGCCCAGCACAAACATGTAGCAATCTACGGCTTCCAATTCCTGGAGCGACGCTTTCACAAACTGCCATCGGCCGGTTCACCATTTGTGAAGACAACTATCTGTTCAAATCATTTCTGGGTCGAAGCTCCACTGAACATTGCTATGGATCAAACCATTTATGAGAGAGTAGTGTTGCACGCAAACAGTGTATGTCGTCCAACATATGCCTTTCGTTTTATAGCAAGTCATGCCTACAGTGGCGTAAAGGTTTTCTGTGACAAGTTTAATTGAAAAAAAATTCTACGGCATAAAATGAATATTTTTTTGATATTCTATATTAAATTAATATTCACGCGATCAGTAATGGGGACTTGCTTTTTTTACTAAATTAACATGGTTTGAGTCATAATTAGGATAAATATTTCTGTGTCAACCTTGAAAGGACAAGAAAAATAAATTATTTTCAAGAAGAAAAAAAAGTCAAAGGAATAGGAGAAGAATAGTCTATTAAACATACTAAGCTTCTAGAAATAAAAAAAAATTTATTAAATATAGTTAACATGACATCCAAAACAATGTTCTCTAATTAGATTAATAGTTACAATTTTTTTTTCAAATTATATATATTCATTTTGAACTTATTGAATTGGAGTTGAGTTCTTAAAGTTCTTGAATAACAATGTGAGAGCTATTTTGTTTATATGTTATTTAAATAAATTTAATTAGTTTAGAGGTATTATGCATAAGTTTTCAACATCTACTCGAAAGAAAAAAAAATAAATATAGAAAAAATAAAAGAAATCATATTTATTCTCGATTGATGATTAATCTCTATTGATTAAAGTTTATTAGTAAAATATAGAGGAGGGTTGTTCTTTGAATCAAGTTAGAGTTATTACTTCTTCAAAAGAAAATATCATATATTTGATTTGATATAATTATAATATTTTATTTTTATGTTTTTTATTCTTATATTTGAGTCTATAAAAAGAGATTAAAATATTTTTTATAAAGAAAAAAAATGACAAGGACAAGAATCAAGCCTATGTGATAATCTATCAAAGTTGTTACTTGCTAAGCTAAATACTTTTAAAATATAATAGAAAAAAAAATCGAACTCTCAATCTTTGTAAGTTAGTTTGGTATATTATTACCATTACCGGATCAATATTCAAGGTGTAATTATATCTCAAATAAAAATTTCAATCTTTAGTCGTTTGGGAAACTAGAACATTATAGCCAACCTATGTGAGTGGTGTGAGGCTATAATTATATTTTCAATGGTACAATTCCATAACCCCGAGACCTTCATCATAATATTATAATTCGACAATCTTGAGACATTGTGTATTATATTTCCAATGATATGATTCTATTATCCTGAAACCTTCTTCATATTTTATTTTTGGAGTAGAGAGATCGATAATTATCTTTTTATTTATTATTATTATTATTTATTATTTTCTCTTTATTATAAATAAAAAAATATTGCGTTCTACATCGCATAATATTTTTCCGCTAATCCGGTGCATCCCGATATAATATTTTATAAAATGAGTTAAAATACGAGATCACCATATATTCTTCTTTGACCGAATTCTGCAGTATTTTTTATTTTTATTTTTGACTTTTGGAGACATGATAACATCCAAACAAGATCAACAAATAAAAATTGACCTATTCTATATATTTGTAGTCTTATCTAACATTCAACAAAAACGGATGGAGTGACTCATTGTGGGCTCAGCCAGGCCACTCTCATCTCCTTCCCATTGCTTTAACCTAAATGCATGTTGCAGGTTTCCTACCACTTGAGCCGAGCCTCCTTTTCATCCCCACCTTCCCTCCTTTTTCCATTTGGAACCTCTGTATTGTCTTCGTGAACTCGTACAAGTCCGCATGGCATAACACATCCCATACAATCGCATCGGAACTGGCCCGTTGTTTGCGTTCAGCGATGCAGTGTTTAGTACTCTACCTCTGGGGAAGCATCCAAGCGAACTGAACCATCATGATGCAACTTGCAATGCTGCAAGCTCTGAGAGGGGACAGACGCATTGGTCCCGGAACCATGGCCATGAGAAAAGGGAAGCCCAACAACCTAAACCCACCACCAAAATGGCAACAAACCCATCACCACCACCCACGGGACGACACAGAGAGGCGAAACAAGAGAGCAGCTTAACACCAGGGGAAAGGGTGCTTGCCTGCATGTTTGAAAGCAATAACAAGAGCACTGGAGGCCGTCAGCCGGGTAAAGTCGCTTCGAAAAGTCGGGGGAGAAAGAGAGAGACAGAGAGAGAGACAGGAGTGGGTGGTGTACGTGGCGTGGTTCCCACCCGGCTGCTGTAGCCCAATTGGACGACCGGCGGATCCCGATGAGCCCCTCCGGAGGGAGTGATGACGAAGGTGTCTTCGTCACCGTCCGTTTCAATCCCGTTAATTTGGATCGTTCATCTTCCAGGAAAAATAGACGGCTTGATGGGGGTTTCCCGTGGAATTCACGTCGCTCGCGGACTGCTGCTACCAGCCGGATAGACTCGCTCGATGCTGGGGAAACGACGGGCATATCCAGCGCTGCTGAAAGAGACAAATGGCTCTTTGCCATTTCCTTAACCCCCTCTCCTCCCTACAGCAGCTACATCCAACCGCAATGCAACGACAGCTTGGGATACAAATGGATGGATCCTTTCCCTATCTCGGGCTTGATCTACTACTTCAGCTAGAATGGAATGGGCTACCTTTTCTTCGCCCCAGCATTGCTTTTTATTTCTTCCGAGTCGTCTCACAGTAGGCAAAGGTGAAAGGGGAAAACACCGCCTGCCTTCTTCTCGTCCTTGCCATTTCCGGTGAGATCCTCCCTTTCCATCTCTCTTTGGGAGTTCATCTACTTCTGCAACCTCTCTCTCTCTCTCTCTCTCTAGGTATCTTCTTGTGTGGGTTGGTATGCACACTTCTCTTCATCTCAGTTAAAAAAAAAAAGAAGAGGAGAGATCATCATGGTGAGAGGGAAGAGGGAGATGAAGCGGATAGAGAACGCAACGAGCCGGCAGGTGACCTTCTCGAAGCGGAGGAAGGGGCTGCTGAAGAAGGCCTTCGAGCTGTCGGTGCTTTGCGACGTCGAGGTCGCGCTCATCATCTTCTCTTCCGGGGGCAAGCTCTACGAGTTCGCCAGCTCCAGGTGAGATGCCATGCCCTTCCCCACCCCCCTCCCCTTCCTCCTCCTCTATCTTTCATTTTCTTTTCAGTTTCGAGGCCGGAAAACCAGTATCTCGTTCTAGATTCCTCCCCTATTGTGAATATTCCATGGGGATCTATGCACCTGCTTCCTTCGTCAGCTTCAGGCCTAGATTCCCATCATCATTTACGATATCATGATCTCATGGTAGAAGAATCTCCATGAAAGAAACATTTCAGACTTGGTTTCTCAGGCACCTCCGACTTGGATTTCCTATACTTTTTTTTGCTTCGAGATATAAAATGGTTCTCATTCGATGTCACTTCCTTCAAGGATAAGTGGTCTAGCTTGCTAGGTTTTTGTTGGTTCATGTCCGTCCTTTGAGTAAAGTGGCCTTTATTCACAGATCTACATATGGAACAGCAAATTAGCATGCCAGATAAAATGTACACAAAGTCGTCCCTCATAAATATATCAAGTGAACATATAAGACGGAAAATATGGAAATGAACAATAGCATATAGCACTTGTTCCCTCGTTAATTAAACAAGTGAACATGCACCATCTGTTCAAATTGTTGCAGCATTAATAATTTCTTGTCTCAATTTTCTTCTGGATATATCATCACAAACGAATCAGGAGACCTCAGTTGGTGGACTATATAGCCAAAGGCATCATTTAGTACATGTTGGGTCACCTATGCCTCATGTATCTTACAGTAGGCCTGCAGCTATCCTAGAAATTGAAACTCTCATAAATATAATCCGAAGATTATATCACTCTATCATGCGTCTGTACTGTCCATGATGAAAGACACTAAACAATGTATACTATATATATAATAACTTCTTTAAATTGGTAGCTGTTAGGGGAAACAACTTTTTACCGCGGATCGGCGCTGCGAACTGAACCGGGATCATCTCGACGGTTCGGGCTCGTCGATGGCTCCTGCTCCCGCCTCCCGACCGGTCGAGGCGGCCACGCCCGGCTGCCGAGACTGGAACTGCAGCAGGCGGGTCGGATGTTCCCACCCTCCGACGCCTCCGCCCGCCTGGCCGAGCTCCCCAAAAGATGGTTGCGGGTTGTTCGAGTCACTCACCTCCCTGAGTGTTCATTCTTCATGCCCGCCTTACCCATTCGCTTAAATAGGTCGGACGGATGGCATGCTTCCTGCGTCATGGGTGGCGACTGGACTCGACCTCGCAGCCGTGCCGTGGTCAACTTGGCGTAGGCGAGGCGCAGAGAGAAGCGACGCCGGCGTAATCAAATCGCGGAGTAATGGAGCGCAGAGGGGCGATGACGCCATCCGACGACCCAAGACCGTGTCACGCCATACTTAATACCCTAACACTATCCCCTCAAAAGCCACTCGCGGACGATCTTGAGGATTGGGGGGTGTTGCTCGGAAACCGTTGTCGATCGAGATCTCGTGGAGGTTCTCGCCGTGTCGCGGTCATAATTGATGTAATCTCGCAGATAAGGGTCGAGGCGCCGCCAAGACCCGAAAACCGGCGATCGAGGAAGCTCGAGATCATGTAACCAACCGCTCGATAAAGGGGGTCGAGGAGCCTCAAGACCCGTAAAACCATAGTCACCAACCGCTGCTCGGTATAGGGCCGAGCCGCCGCCAAGGCCTAGGAAGCCGATGGTCGAGCCGCCGCCAAGTTCATGTAAATCAACCGCTGCTCGATAAAGGATCGAGGCGACACCCAACTCGCCGCCAATCCAACGCCCGTAATCGTGGGTCGAGACCCGCGCAAGGCCCCGAAACCAATGGTTGAGGAGCTCAGATCATGTAACCAACCGCCGCTCGGGTAAAGGGCGCGACGCCCAACTCCTCGTTATCAATTCCCGCCGCTTGGTAATAAGGGGTCGAGGTCCGCATAAGACCTGAAAACTATAATAACCAACCGCTGCTCGATATGGGGCCGAGCCGCCAAGGCCTAAGACCGCTGGTCGAGCCGCCAAGACTTGGAAAACCGAGATCGCCGAACCGCTGCTCGATAAGGATCGAGGCGACGCCAATCCCCGCTGCCAATCCGCTGTCCGAATCGTGGGTCGAGACCCGCGCAAGGCCCCGAAACCAATGGTTGAGGTATCAGACTATGTAACCAACCGCCGCTCGGTAAAGGGCGCGACGCCCAACTCTGTTACCACCCGCCGCTTGGTAATAAGGGGTCGAGGTCCGCACAAGACCGAAAATATAATAACCAACCGCTGCTCGATATGGGGCCGAGCCGCCGCCAAGGCCAAGACCGCGTGGTCGAGCCGCCGCCAAGACTGGACACCACACCAACCGCCGTCGGGATATGGGGCCGAGCCGCCAAGGCCCAAGACCGCGGTCGAGCCGCCAAGACTACACCACCGAACCGCTGCTCGATAAGGATCGAGGCGACGCCAATCCCGCTGCCAATCCGCCGCCCGTAATCGTGGTCGACCGCCGCAAGGCCCCGGAAACCAATGGTTGAGGTACTCAGACCATGTAACCGAACCGCCGCTCGGGTAAAGGGCGCGACGCCCAACTCCCCATCACCCGCTGCTTGGTAATAAGGGGTCGAGGTCCGCACAAGACCTGAAAATAATAACCGAACCGCCGCTCGATATGGGGCCGAGCCGCGCCAAGGCCTAAGACCGCGGTCGAGCCGCCAAGACTGGGACACCACTCGAACCGCTGCTCGATATGGGGCCGCCGCCAAGGCCCGAAGACTGGTCGAGCCGCCAAGACTGACACCATCGCCAACCGCTGCTCGGGATATGGGGCCGAGCCGCCGAAGGCCCAAGACTGGTCGAGCCGCCGCCAAGACTGAAAACCGAACCGCCGCCGCCGCCAAAAACGGCTCGCGATAGTGCGGTTGCCGGAATCGAGGAGCCGGGCGTGCCGGGTAAGTTACTTACCCGGCGGTGGACACGCCACCTCTTCATTAATATGACGCCGGCGCTCGATCGCCTGATGCGATGCTTTGGGCGGTGTTGCGTGTCATGCGTCGCCGCCTCGGAGGCGAAGGTCGAGGCCCCCTTTCTATAAATAGCGAGCCCGCGACACTCTACTTTTTATCAGCGAGTTTTTCTCTCTAGTCCCGCCGCTGCCTTCCTTCGAGTTTTCTCCTTGGCTCCGGTGTTCTTTGACTTCTTCCAATGATTCCTTCCACTATAGGTTAGTGCGTGATGGCTCTTCCTTCCACCTCCTCCTCATCCGCTTCTTCCTCTTCCTCCTCTCATTACAACCCGTGTCACCGCTCTCCTCATCTCCTCCTTCCAGCCCTTCCTCAAAGTGCGGAAGCGCGCGCGCGCTAGAGGCCATAATGTGGCCGCATCGACCAGGATTCCACTGGATGAGCGCATGGTAGGGATTCTCCGGCGGCGCCACGGCATCCCGAAGAATACAGCCTTCGCCCCGGCAGGGCAGCGGCTGACCCGGCCTTCCTAAGGGCTTTGCCTCGACCGCCGATGCCTTAGAGGCCGGCCCGCGCTTTCCCCGCACTCCAATCATAGTATCCTCGCATCTCCCCGTGGGCGATTTCGCCTTCACAAATAACTCCCAACTCTTGGCGGTATCCGTGGCTTTCCTGGGGATAATGCCATTACGCCAACATCGCCCGACCCGCAACCTCTTCCTCTCGCTCCGCCTTTTCAAGGGGTCGGGGGATACTTTCCTTGCCGCCTGCAGGTTCCGGTTAGCGCGCCCCACCAATAATAAAGGGTGGAAGAGCTTTTTTCGCCCAGCCGTAAGGACTGGGGTTTCGGGGTTCGTGGTCGCTGG
The DNA here is from genome assembly GCA_023547065.1 of Musa troglodytarum. Classification (NCBI taxonomy): domain Eukaryota; kingdom Viridiplantae; phylum Streptophyta; class Magnoliopsida; order Zingiberales; family Musaceae; genus Musa; species Musa troglodytarum. Next base: position 24,309,682 of record CP097503.1, on the reverse strand, counting down.
CGACCATTGATAACACCGCCTCAAACTCAATGCCGAGGAGCGTGCTCACCTCGAAGCGTTAAGGGTAATCCTCCTTCCTCGCAAGCCATCCGAAACATGTCGGAGAAGTGGCTTGTGGAGGCCGGACTTAGTCCGTGCTCACGGGGTAGGCTATTGTTGTCTCGCATCTTTAGGCTTGCTTGCCGCACTCTAGTTTCTAACTCATCCTCATTCTTTGCAGAGATGGTGAACCTGCGGTCCTTCCATGACTCGGCCCGACAGATCGCCCCCCGCGCTTCTCCGGGGTTCCTGCGGCGGTGGTTCCTCGCGCACCACTGAGGAGGGGCGCCCAAAGAAGAGGGCCAAGGCCCAAGTCGTGGTGGACCTGGAGATGCCTGTGGCTCCATCCGCCGAGACGACCGAACGACCGGGCGCCTTCGCTCCTGCCGAGCGCCGGCCCACTGGGGACGACTGGAAGGGCCAGCGCCCTCCGCCATGAATGACTTATGCCGAGTTACGCTGGGGAAGGATCAGCCATTCCTTTCCCGAAAGTGATGGGCGAGGTCCTTCGGCCGCCGAGCGACCCTCCGTGGCCCGGTGGCATGGTCTGCCCCGAGGGGACAAGGTGTGGTCGGGAGAGCCTCGCCGCCTATCTCCGGGGCGCCCATCCCGACATTGCTCGACCTATACACGCTCCTGAAGCACTCATCGCCAAGTCGCCAAGTCGGTGTTGTGGGTAAGCACCGCCTTGCGTACTCTCTGGCTAAGCACTTGTTCATCTTTTCCAGCCTTTTCCATTCTATGCAGAATCTCCACTACACAACGTTCTTATCGATCGTGCAGGACGCCGGTTGGTGGACCCGGCGAGCGCAACTCGAATTGCGCGCCGCCACTTGAAGAGGCCCGAGCGGGTCTGACTCGAGGCGTTGCCGCCGCCGAGCAGCGCGGCGCCGACGTGGGCGCGAAGTCACGCGCTCGACCGCCGAGCTCGAGGCCACGCGGCCGGAGGCTGCCGCGCAAGCATCTCCGACGGAGAAGCCGAGAACCGCCTCCGATGAAGGAGGCTTCGAGTTGGCCACTGTCGACTTTCGAGAGGCCGAGCCAAGGCCGCCAGAAGCTCTTGCCGCGGAAGGCCGGCCGGAGAGGGACCGAGGCGCCGAGGCGCATAAGAAGTCGGAGGGCTTCCTGGGCCGACCGGACGCAGTGGTATCATACGAGTATGGGTACAAGGTTGCCCTCGCCCGGCCCGAGCGTGCCCTCTAGGCTCGGGCGGTCGAGGAGGATCCTTTACCTCCCGCCCCGAGGACCGGGGTCGACATGCCCGGCGAGGTTCCTTCGACGACAGCCTTCCCCAAGCGCCTCAAGAGTTTTTTTCTTCTTGGAGGGCCTTCCTGCCTTTGTAATATTTCCTTCCCCTCTAGGGGCCCATTTTTGTACTCCAAATCTTTTGGTAATACAATCTCCTCTTTTATGGCAATATAATCTCCAACTTCATTCCAATAGCCCGAGTCACATATTGGCCTGCTTCTGTTTTGTTCTTAAACAAAATACTTCTTAAGGTTCTGGACGTTCCAGGTCCTCGGGAATTGCTGCCCGGTCATAGTCACGAGTCGGAACGTCCCCTGGGACGACTTTGATTACGCGGTAGGGGCCTTCCCACTTAGGTGCAAACTTGCCCTCGAGTTGGCGGGTCGCCACTTCCGCCTGCGTAATACTAAGTCTCCCATCCCGAGAGGTCGAGGGCACACCTTCTGTTATAACTTCCGCAACACTTCGTTGTACGCCAAAGATCTTTACGCGCGCTGCTGGCCTCGCGCTCTTCCAAAGGTTCAGGCCAGCCCGAACTCCCGGGCCGAGGTGGATTCTCATAGTTCTCCACCCGAATGCTCGGAATGACCAACTCGGCCGGTAGGATCGCTTCCACGCCGAATGCCAGTCAGTAGGGGACTCGCCGAGGCCGCCTTCGGGTAGTCCGCAAAGACCATAGGATGTTCGGAGCTCGCCGACCCACTCGATCGGGCTTCCAAAGTCCTTTTCCTAAGTCCATCCGTGATAGATCGCTGGTCACCTCAACGAGCCCGTTGGTCCGGGTGGGCCACCGAGCTAAACCTCAATCGATGTGATAAGTCGCACGTAACTCCGTGAAACCGAAAGCCGGGCGACCGGGTTCCGCGATCGCGAATGATAACGCTGGGCAAACCGGAATCGGGTCACGTATGTTCTTCCATACGAACTGCTCGACCCGCTCGCCGTAATGGTTGCCGTGGCTCGCCCACCCACTTAGTGAAATAATCTATCCCCACGATGATATGTCTCCGCCGTCGGATGCCGGGGAATGGCCCTCAGAGGTCCATTCCCCATTGAGCGAAGGGCCAAGCGCAATCCATGGAGAGCTGACCGCAGGAGCCGCGGACACGGGCCCGGCGTCAGTAAGTGTCGCACCGCCGCACGAAAGCCTTGGCGCTCTTGGCAACGCTGGCCGTTCTCGGCGTAGTATTTTGAAGGCCAAAGTTCGCCGCCATGTGCTCCCCACAAGTCCCGCTGCGGAACCTCGGCGAATCACTCCGCCTCATCGGATCTAAACATCGCAGAGGGGATGGGAAAATGACCTTTGTAGAGCCGATCGCCAATCTCGCAGCATCACGTGGTTCGGGCGGAGCCTGCCTTGACCTCATCCGCAGCAGGATCCCATCGCGTTATACTTAAGCACTTCTTGAATCCACGAGGTGGAGAGGTCGACTCGGTCCCCTATCTCCATGATGGCCACCGACCGTGTGTGAGCTCTCGACCTCGGATGTTCTCGATCGGCCCCGAGGCTAATTTCTGAGCTGGTCCGCCCGCCGCTTTGGGACCGGGGGACCCGGACAGAGTGAAGCGAGGAAAGTTAGAGGTTTGGGCTTTTACCTTGATCGTGTATTTGGACATGGTCGAATCTCGCTACGATACTCCGCCAACTTGTTCTGGCGACGAGTTGGGAATCCGTGAGAACATGGATCGCTCTCAATCGCATCTCGCCGCCAAAGCGGAGGCCGCCAAAGCGCCTCGTATTCCGCCTCATTGTTCGTGGCCTCAAATCAAGCGAAGGAACGCCACGCGTGTCCGTCGGGGTCCTCCAAAATGAGCCCGGCGCCAGCTCCCCTGGGGCTGGAAGGCCCATCCACGTGCAGGGTCCAGTCTCGGTGGATTTGCTCAACGCATTCCGTTTCCGACTGTGTCAACTCCGAGATGAAATCGGCCAAGGCCTGGGCCTTGATGGCTGTTCTCGGCTTGTAGCAGAGGTCGAACTCGGATAGCTCCACCGACCATTTTAGGAGATGCCTGCGCTACGCCAAACTTAGAAAGAACTTGACGCAGGGTTGGTCGGCCATTACCTCAATCGTTTAGGCTTGGAAGTAAGGGCGTAGCTTCCGAGCCGCTAGGACAAGTGCCAATGCCAACCTTTCAATGGGAGGGTAGCGCTGCTCTGGCCCGCGCAACACATGGCTGATGTAGTAAACCGGATGTTGCGCGTCGGGGGCTTCCTTCAGCAGTACTGAGCTCACTGCATGCTGAGATGCCGCTAGGTAGAGGGTAAGCTTTTATTCTGCCGTCCATTGGAAGTTCTTTGGATCTTTGAGGACTCTGAAGAAAGGAAGGCACTTATCTCCCGACCGGGACAAAAACCGGGACAGAGCCGCTATCCTTCCGTTAAGGCACTGAAGCTCCTTGGGGTGTATGGAAGGCCGTATGTTGCTGATCCTCGGGGGCCATCCGGATCTGGTTGTAACCGGAGTAGGCGTCCATGAAGGAAAAACGGGCGTGCCCCGCGGTTGAGTCGACCAGTTGGTCGATCCTAGGCAAGGGGAAGCAATCCTTCGCAAGCACGATTTAGATCGGTGTAGTCGACACACATCCTCCAGCTTCCATTTGGCTTCTGACGAGGACTACATTGGATACCATCGAGGATACCGGACTTCTCAATGAAGTCGACGCCAAGAGCTCGCCGACTTCCATTTACACTTGGCGCCGAGGGACCGAGGCCGGGTTCTGCCTTACCGAGCGCGGTCGGGGAAATGTGCGATGGTGTTGAGAGACTTCGAGTCGATTCCCGAGGTCGCGCACCGCCCAGCGAAGACATCGGTGCTTTCCCCGAGGAGGCGATGAGCTGCCCGCTCTTGATCATCCAGTCCGGGCCGATTCCGACCGTCCGATCGGGCGGCCACCTTGCGTGGAATATTAACCGCCGGGCTTGTCGGCTCGGGATGCTCGGCCGGGCGCTACGCCCCGCTGGGGTCTTCGAGGGCTGTTCCGGCCTTTTTCTCTTACCGGGAGGTCGCAAGTAGCACCGCTCGACTCGAGGATCTCCCGAACCTCCCCGACTCAAGACCGGCCTGAACTTCAACGTCCGGTGGTATGTGGATATAATGGCCCTTAGCTCGCTGAGGGTGGGTCGGCCCAGTGATGGCGTTGTACGCAGGGAGGTCACCACCAAAAAGTCACCGGCCAGAGTTTTTGCCTTCTGGGAATCCCCGAGAGTCAACGGTAGGGTCACCGCACTCGCGGCGAAATCGAGTCAGAAAGCCGGTGAGTGCCGAGTGCAAGGGCTTCGTGGCTTCCTTCGCAACCCTAACTTCAAAAAAGCCTCAAATAAAGGATGTGGCCGAGCTGCCGTTGTTTCGACTCATAATCCTTCTGGACTGCAGATTGGCTATTCGGGCCGACACCACCAGCGTCATCATGCTCGTCGCTCCCATGTCCCCGAGGGGAATGTGATCTCCGGCTCGGGAGGGTGGTATTCCCGGCCGCAACGGGCGCGCGTAAGCTCTTCGACCGAAGCGCTATGCCCTCCAGGCGGGCCCCTGTAATCACGCCGATGTGCTGCTCGACAGTGGCCTTCGGACGCAGGATGGTTCCCGTGGATGCCGGAGGTACCGATCTAAGTGACCTCTTCGGATCCCTCAATTTGTCGCCTACCGTGTGGCATTACTCCGTATCATGTCCGCTTTGCCGATGGAAGCGTAATACGTATGATCGGCCAGCTCGTCGGCTTCATCGGGCGGGCGGCCTGAGCATTCCCCGCTCCTTTATCTGGAGGAATATTTGCGCCCGAGACGCGTTCAAGGGGGGAGGTGGCAGCGCGGGCGTGTATGGGTCGGGGTGGCCCATGCGCGCTTCTTGCGTGGACTCCGCCTAGTTGTCGCTCCCGATCGGGATGGATTAGAATGCCCTGGCTGCGTTCTTCCTTCCTTCCCGACATCCAGACTCGCCACACGCATTGACTTGCCCGCCGAAACATCTCCGCGATGGACGCGGGGTCGCTTCCACCAAGGACCAAGAAAAACTCGACGGCCGCAAATTTCATCATAAACGCCGCATCAATAACGATGGGTGAGCATCCGATAACTCCTGCACCTCGTGGTAAACCTTCGCACAAAGTGGGAGAGGGGTTCGCCTTCTTTTTGCTTCGCACCCGTGAGGAGTGCGACAGGCTTTGGTCGCGCAAAACGCCAAAAATGTAGCTCAAGTCCTCGGTGAGTCGCTCAAAGGATGTCACCGCCCCGCTTTTTAAGGTGTACGCATTTGAGCGGATCCTTTCAACGTGGGGAACGCCCGCACATCAAGGCGCCCGAGGTTCTATATAGGGCCATTTGAGCCCGGAAAGTGGCGACGTGATCCACTGGATCACTGACTCCATCATAAAGGTCGATGGAGGGGAGACAGAAGTTCAAGGGCACTGGGTATTCCCGGTTGTCGCTAGCCGACGGGGGCTCCCAGTGGGACACTTCTCCGCTTCTTCTTTGGACTTACGGACGCCCTTTGCACTCTCATCCAGACATGCGATGGAACGGATTTGAGCTCAAATAAGTCCGCTGACCGAGGACACCGCCTGCCCGGGCGACGTCCCAGTTTTCGAGCCCGGTTCCGCCTGCCCGGAGGTCGGGAAGATGGTACCGGCGTGATTGCCTCATGATGCCGGGGAGGGGTTCCGCCTGAGGGTCGGCTCACGCCTCCCGGAGTAGGCGGGAGGACGGCTCGACAAGATTTGCCAGGGTCCGGACCTGTTGAGAAAGGTCCTGAAAAGCCTCCGCCGTGACGGTGGGAGGGAGCGGGGGAACCCGATTTGGCGGGTAGAGTCCGGCGTCGCTAAATATACTCCAGTAGCGATCTGCAGTCGCGGCAGGATCGTCCCTCCAGGGTTCGGAGGTCTGTGGGACCTCTGCGGAGGTGCCAGCCGGAAGCGACCTTTCGGCCCATGTGTCGCTGAAGGCGGGCGGACACTCGGCAAGGGGCCTCCTTCTAGCGCCAATATGTTAGGGGAAACAACTTTTACCGCGTGACTTGGCGCTACGCGCCGGAACTGAACCGGGTCGCTCTGCACGTTCGGGCCCGTCGATGGCTCGCCCCGCCTCCCGACCGCTCCGAAAGGCGGCTGCCACGCCCGGCTGCCGAGACTCGCAGGCGTGGTCGGATGCTCCGCCCACCTTCTCCGACGCCAAGTCGGGCCCCGCCGTCACGAGCTCCCAGAAAAAAGATGGTCGCGGGGTTGTTCGAGTCTACTCACCTCCCGGAGTGTTCATCCTTCATGCCTGTCTTACCCATTCGGCTTAAATAGGTCGGACGGATGGCATGCTTCCGGCTGCGTCTGCGGGTGGCGTACGAGCCTGACCTCGCAGGCCGGTGCCGTGGTCAACTTGGCGAGTAGTTGGGGCGATGCAGAGGAGAAGCGACGTCGGGCGATCAAATCGTGGGAGTAATGGAGCGCAGGAGGGGCGATGACGTCATCCGGGTGTACGACCCAAGACCAGGTGTCACGTCATACTTAATACCCCTAACAGTAGCTATTTTAGAACTTTATAGCAATATATTTGGACAAGGCTGTTAAATGAATGTCCAAAATACCAAAGTTTGGAACAAGACAACAATAATGTATCAAATTTGATGTACCCAAAATTAGAAAAGGTGTGGTTTTTGTTGATCACCTTCAGTGATGCAAACCACAAGATCTGAATACTACATATAAGTGGATACACCTTTATGGATGCAGTTAATAAACATGTAGGTAAAATTTGCTGTGATGAGAGGGTATTTGTTAGCTCACAAAAAAAGATCTATTTAGCCTAAATTTTGTTTCACAATCGTCAAAAACATTCCGTGTTGAGGTTGGCCTGTGTTTTGGCTGTCATATCCATGGGAAATTTGACAGAGCCCAAACATAATCCACCTTCACTTGGAACAAAAAAATAATGAGAAGCAGTGGTATGAAAACATGAGAAAAATTCCTTCCTTGGATGAAATATAATTTCTACATGGGAACTTTTAGACATTGCAGCTCATAACTATAATAAACATAAAATAGATTTAAGTTTTCATGACGCTTCTGTTTCAGCAACGCCATATGCAGTCCCAAAATTTTCTTTTTCTTTGTTCTTTTGGCATAGTTCTATAAGTCTCATACTGTGACACTACCTACTATATTGTAGTATTTATTTGCTCTACCGTGTAGTTGTTGCATATTGATTGAGGTGGATGTTCAGTGTGATGTCTTCATTGCTGTTGGATTTAGAAGAGCCAAATCCTGAAACCTCTTATGTATTTGACCTTTACATCTAATGAGGCCAAGCTAGCTTCATCAAGTTTGAGCTAAGCTCAATCTTTTCCAAATATATTTTGAGCTTTAATGATTAGAGTAAAGTTATTAGCTGTAGAGCATACCAATAACAAATCAAGCTGTTTGGGAATGAGTGTGGGAGTTCCATGTATGTCAATCCTTTAATCATGTTTACCTTCAATCTCAAATACCAATGAAAGGTTAATCTCATCCAGGTTGATTACATTCTAATCTAAAATTTAATCACTCAGATCGTGAAGAAACAATCTTATCATCATATAACTTTGACAACTTGATTCGATATAATTTTTTTTATGGCATGTGTTAGTATCAAAAAATAATTTTAATGATTTCACATGTAAAAATTAGGAAACATAACAAGGAGAACACATAATTTATGCTTTTATGTATTTTATGGTCTCCGATAATTGAAGAATTGACAAAATATAAACATCAGACGTTTAGATGTGGAATTTCTTGTGGTACTGTAAATACTATCAAAATGTTGTTTCCCCCATTTTATATCTGCAAGCTTGATGTGATCTGAGATTGGTGAGTTTGCTTATTTTCTAACACTCAGAGTGGCTGTCCGACTACCTGACAACAGTAGGTCGTCACTCTGCTCATAGTAGTGTCAAGCAACACGACAATAGGAAATTATTTTATTCTATATGCACGGTAACATTGGATTATCTTTTCATTAATAGTTATCATATTGATCACAGAAACTAATATGCTTTTCTTGTGGTATTGTACATTCACATACTTTATCTGTATTAATTTCTCATTTTGCAACTCAATTCTTTACCAGCTTTTGTTTCATCTTTCGATTCTTCAGTATGCTAAGTGCAATCGAGCGCTACAGAGCACATTCAAGAGAATATAGCAGCAGCACAAAAATGGAACAAGATATCGAGGTGCAGCATTTGTTCCTTTGTGAACCTACATCTAGTTTCTATTGTTTTATCTGTCGCCAGAGTGGGACCCTATCTTTTGTGGTATTTTTACATATAATTCTCTGTCATAAAGTTCATTATGGTACTTTATGAAATATATTTATCTCAGATTCTATATGTTGAAGGAAGATTTTAATCGTATGTAGTTTAATGAAGATGGTTTTGTACTTGGAGCTAATGACATGAAAGGATTGCACAGTTCTTTGCGCTGGAAAAAATATTTTACAGTTGGAAAAATTTCTTATAGATTTTAATAAGTGGTTGAATCATTTTAATTGCCATAAAGGTGAGAGGATTTTCCATTTCTTAATATTCTCTAAAATGCAAGTAGAACAGTGCATATGCAATGAAGTCTGGTGCATATATCACCAGAGACTTCTATCAGTGGCTAAAAGCTAAGAGTTAGATTGATTCAGTTGAAGGGAGGGGAATATGAAGCATCATGGATGTCAAAGAGGTAGATTACTTGAATTGCTAGTTAGCTTTATGACATTTAAGCCAATATTATCAGATCACCATGTTTAACTAAGGAAAATGAATCACTGTGAAAAGGTATATCTAAGTCCATGCACGTTGTATACTTTTCTCTAATGGCATAGTTTGGCAAGTGACTTGATATCTATTATAAAATTAATTTCCTACTTTAAATACACAATTAACAAGCGATGTAGAGACAAAGCCGTGCATTAGATGTGCAGGAAGAGGAAATGTAATTGATCAGCGACTACAGGCCTTATTCACTTATTCCTTTCTCAGCTGATGTTGTTTTCCTTATTTCGAATTCAGAAAGATTTAGAAATTAATCGACTGAATAACTCAAATTCTGCCAGTTTTAATTGGAAGAAATTTAAGATTTCTTTGATTCTAAAGCATTTGAATTTGTGTCATAAACAGCTCGGATGAGGATTTGATATTTAATTTTTTTAAAAATTATATAAAAAGATACAAGAAGACTTGTACTTTGTCAAAGCCATGTCACTAATCAATTATTTATATGATAAATTTATTAGAAGATTTTATATTCATTTAGATATTGAGTTATCAAACCAAGATCTTAATATGTAAGATTTCTCTATGATCTCATTTTGAATTTGATATTTTATAAAATATTATTTTTTAAAAAATTATATAAAAAGATCTAAGAAGACTTGTACTGAGTGTCAAAAGCCATGTAATTAATTTTAAGATGATAAATAGTTTAAATTTTTATATTCATTTAGATATTGAGTTATCAAACCAATTTTTGATATTAAGAATGATTTATGATCTCATTTTGAATTTGATATTTTATAAAATATTAATTTTTAAAAATTTATATAAAAAGATACAAGAAGACTTGTACTTGAGTATCGATAACTCAAAAGCCATGTAATTAATTTTATATGATAAATAGTTTAGATTTTTATATTCATTTAGATATTGAGTTATCAAACCAATTTTTTGATCTTAATATGTAAGATTTCTCATGATCTCATTTTGAATTTGATATTTTATAAAATATTAATTTTTAAAAATTATATAAAAAAGATACAAGAAGACTTGTACTTGAGTGTCAAAAGCCATGTAATTAATTTTATATGATAAATAGTTTAGATTTTTATATTCATTTAGATATTGAGTTATCAAACCAATTTTTTGATCTTAATATGTAAGATTTCTCATGATCTCATTTTGAATTTGATATTTTATAAAATATTAATTTTTTTAAAAAATTTATATAAAAAAGATACAAGAAGACTTGTACTTGAGTGTCAAAAGCCATGTAATTAATTTTATATGATAAATAGTTTAAATTTTTATATTCATTTAGATATTGAGTTATCAAACCAATTTTTTGATCTTAATATGTAAGATTTCTTATGATCTCATTTTGAATTTTGAATCCGTAGACCAAGTGTGGAGTGAAAATGGCCCCATCAAATATTTTATAAAATAACTAAAATGCCTCCATCAAATGGCTCCTATATGCTATATGGGAGGGGAGGTATACGATTCAAAGTTCATCCCTATTTAAATATATTTTCAGGGGCCGCCTCCCCCTAGAAAAAAAATTCCATGGGTACGGTTTGCCATTTTTGTAAACCTAATCGGACGTCGTCCGACCTGTGATAAGTTTTGTCGGTGCATTTGGAAGTGGTTCCCGTCCCGACTTACGTCATAACTCATGTCGCACCTCTGATATATCCTGTGACGCAACCGGAGGTGAGTCCAGGCGGCCGGCAGTCCACTTCTTTATGTGCGCCATATCCTCCAAATGTGAGGTAGGTAATAGCTCTGATATTGCAATGGATAAGAAGCGTGGTGGTTAACACAGCTTTGCTTCAGCTGGCCAACATAGAAAAGTTGGGAGGAACTTGAGAAGATGTGCGGACTCCGCCGGGCCAATAGTTCCTTCCCCGATTCTTTAAACAAAAGCTTTGTTGTGAGTTCTTTCCCCACCCACCACCAATAGGCCCAAACGTCTCTTGGCATCCCCACAAGTCACAACGAACCAAGTTTCCGTCACTCTAATTTATCTTAACGCCCACCTCCTTATGGGATGCCGAGATAAGCGACTACGAAAGAGATACCTAGGTGTCATCCTCGTGCTCTCACCCTCTCATCCTCGGCCACCGGCTGTCGTCGAAACTTTGCTAAGCCACCAGTGGCAATAGGCCGAAATTATGGTGGAATGACGCTGCAGCGTCCTCTGCGACGCTGACAGTCGCTTTGGTCCCGAGACTGGTGGCGACGGAGAGGGGAAAGCTGAACGACCTAACAACACCACCTCCTCACAGGACAAAGATGAGAGGAAGAGGAGCTGCTTCATATATATAAGACGAGCATTTACCAGCAAAGGAGACGGTCTTCTTCTTACCTGTGGCCCCGTGAACCCAACTCGCGGGGCGGCTTTGCTTAGCCGTCGGGAGGAGGAAGACGGAGGAGGCACGTGACGTGCGTCCCGTCTCGTGCACCCATTGGTCGGGCGACGGCCCTTCCGGACGCCCAACGTGTCGGGCATCTTGCACTCCGCTCCCAAGCGCTCTGCGCTTTTGCTGTCTTGCGTCCGGTGAGGGAACATGGTTTCTGGTTGCCACGGACGATGGGACCCGGAAGCGTCCTCTGCCCGTTCTCAATTTGGTGTTTCCTGGGTCGACCAAGACGGGCGAGCCGGGGCGGAGGTGGCCCCCGAGGCCCAGCCACTGCGATTGGCTAATTCCTCGACAGACCGAACCGGCAACCTATCTCGACGCTGTAGGAAGAATCGAAAGCATCTCGAGATTAATTAGGAAAAGTAAAACTCCAATTGTTCCTTTCCTTCTTATTTTGGAGCTTGATTGCTTTCTTTCCTTTTAGTTTGACCAGCGTTTAACCGTGGGGAAGAGTGATGGGGAAGGGGACGGTCGCTCTTTTTCTGGCCCGCCGTCCGTTCCCACTACTACCGTTGTTTCATTTTCGGGGTCTCGTCACAAAATAGGGAAAGGGGGTGGTCATGTGGTTCCTAGCCGCCTTTCTTTTCCTCTGAGAGAAATAAATACAAGGTTTCCTTCTCTTTTCATTTTTCAGGTAAACGCCGCTGGTCTCACTCTCGTACTTGCTAATTCCTGTGAGATCATCTCTTTGGTAGCTCATGTGATCCATGTTTAGTCTGGTCGTCTCGAGATCATCCGAGCTTATTTTGCTTGATCGCCTCAGGGAGGCAGAAGGAGAGGGGCTGGGGGGAGGGGAGATCGATCATCGGTCGTCATGGTGAGGGGAAGACACAGCTGAAGCGGATAGAGAACGCGACGAGCCGGCAGGTGACCTTCTCCAAGCGGAGGAGCGGGCTGCTGAAGAAGGCCTTGGAGCTGTCGGTGCTTTGCGACGTCGAGGTCGCGCTCATCATCTTCTCTTCCCGGGGGAAGCTCCACCAGTTCTCCAGCTCCAGGTTCCATTAACCTCCTCTCCCACCCGCCCTCTCTATGCTTCTCTTTGGCACTTGCCTCTGGTGCTTGTCTTCTAGGATTTCTTGGTGATCAATAAGCAAACCCTTTAACCAAAGCCAGCAAAATAGATGTTCACTATCGGTAGTCTTCGCGTATAACGGTATTGCGCTTGGCAACATCGAGGCAGCTGCTGCTCTCGACTGTGATCACAAGGTGAAGCTGAGAAAGCGATCTGATTAAATGAGCCGAACATACATCGCCTCCCTTTGCGATCATCTTCTAATCTCTTTGTCCTCCTACTTAGGTCATCTTCTAAACCTAGCCAAAACCACGTTTTCTGGAGAGTTGTCCAGTTGATTTGGCTTCGATGGTGGCCCATCCAGATTCACAGACTCTTGTCTTCAATTTGCTCTTCATCGGTGCCATGAGTCCCATTCATGGCTTCCCTACAAGAAGATGTTGGGAAAGTTTTCTTACTTGACTAACGTACATCCATATGTAGTATTTCCTTCAGACGGAGTGCAATGCTTTGGTTGTCTCAGTGTCTGTCCTTTTTGCAAAAGTGCTATAAATTAGCGTACGTACAGATCCAACATAATGTCACACAAATTCCTCGAGAGAAAATTCCTCAAAAATGATTCGTAGAAATCCAATAATCCTAGTGGCATGTGACAGCCTAGCTAGCCAGTAGGTGTGGATTTCAACACAATTATTGGCGTATTAATTTATGAGACTATTAACATCTACTTGTTTCTTCTCTCACTTACCTGAAAAATTGAACCACCTGAACAGTATCCTTCCTGCACTATCTTCTTCTTCTCCTGCCATCGCATGCTTCATGTATGTTAGATGGTCGACCCTCCATGTATAAAATTTTGTCGCAGATGCAGCACTTAGTGTGAGTTATCTACATATCTTTTATGACATGGTTAAGGCTAGTGATGACAGGAATCATAATCTTCGTGAATATAATATAAAGTTTTACATGTTTCAATTACTTCTTTTCTGCCGTATATCTTCCAAATGATAGTTACAACTTTGGCTTGTGCGATCCATAGAGTAAGACATATAAACTCAATGATTGTTCGAGCTATGTATAATTGCACAAAGACATCGCAACTTCTTTTTCCTTGATGATGTTGATATATTAATATGCATTTGCCATAGTGAGAAGAAAAGCATTTGTTATTCGTGAACTTGAATTAAAATTTCCTGTGCTCATGTCCACTGAGAAAACTTAATGCGGCTGAACTTGAAATAAATAAGAGGTTAGGATTCATCTTCATGGTTGCTATATGTTACGTGAATTTGAGACGCAAATCCATGATTGTAGCTTTGGTAGACATGTAAAGTTACATTTTGAGTCACACATGTAAGTTTGAAACAAGTGAGACAAGAAGTACAGTAGGAGAATTGCTTTTCACTCTTCAGTTTTGGTTATATGGAAGACTTTATGCCAGTATATTGGCCGATAAGAGCACACATAGGATTAATGTGTCCTTTCTACCTTATCCCAGAATTATAAACCATTCTCTGGATTTTAGATTATTTAGAAAATTATTACTCCTCGTCCTCTTAAGACAGATTTCATGTCTAATTGCAGAGTCTGAAATGGTTCAGAAGCACTATATATCCATTGAGAAACCCCTTAATTTTGTTCCTAACTACTTAACTTTGATGGAATCAAGGTTCTTGATGTATTCTTGGGTCTTAATGATTTCTATTGTCTGATCTTAATCAATGTTCTTATGAGTTTATTTTTAGCTTTAACATGTTTTTCAGCTCATAAATTGTTTTATTTCGAGTGATGCCATCAATCATTATCTTGACTTCCATTAGTATTATCACTATCTTATACTTAAAAAATAATAGGACCAGTATGTCCTCCTTCCTTGTTTGGGCTTAAGACCAATAATGAAAAAAAAATTAAGATGGGAATTGAGAAATATTAGAGTTTCGAATATATAACAAGCAACTATAAAAGAAAATTTGATTTTATTAAGGATTTAAAGATAAAACCTTAGTCCATCTTGACTAATTAACATATTTGTCTTAAATGAAGGAAAGAACAAGATCATGAGATGCATGCATGCAATGGGTAAATCTAATGGGTTGCCTCATTCACGAATAAAGATAGCATTGTTCTTTACATGTTTCGTATCATTAGAGTTAATACATATATAAAACTCTCAACATCATGATAAAATGAAGTTACCAGGTCCTACGACACATCATTTTAACATGATGAAAGCAAAACAATGCACTCCTCTATGGAGTTTATGGGCTTCGAAAGAATGACTTGAAGATTGTGACTCTTCAAAAGTAGATCTGATGTGCCTTCTAAAAATGTCGAAGCATTGGCTTGATAAATACCAGTGTTGCTGTGGCAGCATGATGATCGATCCTTCACAAAATCATGTCTAGTTTGTCATACGAGAAACCAAATATAGAGTTAGCTGAGTGCATGTGTCGCATCTCTTTGGTAGGTATGGATTTGAGGACTTCGCTATCACGCATACCAAGAGCTGCATCTGATTAAATCGATGAATGTAAGCCTTGAACAACTTACAAATCATACTTGTCAAATGTATACACATGACCACAATATAAAAGCAAATAGAAAATAATAATTGGCATAGGATTGACATAGCTCGACGCTTCTAATCACGTACCAAATCTTTCATATATTTTATCTCATAAGCCTACAAGAATTTTTTTCCATTAGCCTTTCTGATCTACTAGAGGGAGTTCATATAAGTACTCAAAGGTTTGCTATTCTAGATTTTCCTCGTGTATTAATCAAACAACAAAACCCTAATATCTATGAGTTTCTTTCCATGCTATTTTTTTTTTCCATCCAAGTAACCCGTTCTCCGAGTAATTTGGTTTTTTTATTATGAATCAAAAATACTTACCGACTCTGATACTTTACTATCGATGATGATTAGAAGGAATGCAATAATATTTTGCTATAACATAAGCCTTGATCTATTAGAGAGAAACTAGACAAGTACCCAAGGTTTTTTTTTTTTTTTCTACACTTTCCTCGTATAAAAACCATGAGTTACATATAATATTTGTTGAACAATAAAAACTATAAAGTCCCTGGGTATCTTTGGACACTAAAATATTTTTTCAATTAAGTAACTTGATTCTCTAAAGAATTTGATTCCTGCTATCAATGATACTTATCAACTCTAATACTTTACTATTTCTAATAGCAAGGAAGGCAGTAAACATATCCTTCAAAAAAAACTTAGCAATGAATTATGGACCATTAACTAGTTTTGTTAATGAAAACTCTATTAGAACACTGTAAAATTTTGGGATCAAATCTTACCTATGTTGGAAATGACAGGTTAAGTATATTTGACTATGATCATTTCCAAATGAATTGAGAATTTTTAGTTTTTGGCTTGAATGGATATGACTTTTTGATTGAGTAGACATGATCTTTCGTCCATATAGTTGTGACTTTTCACCGAACCGGACATGGCCTTTCCTCCAACAAGTCTCCCCATCATGTATAAATAAACCTCATCCCATTCATTCATTCATTCTATGGAAACTTGGATTTCATTCTTACATTCATATGGCATCAGTCAAAAGAGAGTATAGAAGTTCAATTGTTGTAATTTGGAGTATTACTATTGTAAGAAGTAATCGTTTTAACTTGGGGGATGATTGCTGCTACTTGTGAGTATCAATGCGAGAAAATTCATTTTAATAAGAAAGAGTTCAACTCTTCTCTTAATCAAATCCTTTGTTATTTAACCTAAGTTCTCTTTTCAGGTTAATCTTTGTCTTTCAGTCAAATTTTTTTTTTTTAAAGGATAAGTGTCAAAAGAAGGATTCAAGCCTCTGACCTTGCTGTACACTGTCAAAAATTTTTTGGTCAAATTATTTTTAACAAAAGAAATTTAACTTCTTTCTACAATCTTCACTATCTATCTTTTAGAAGAAAAATTATCGATCACCGATAGAAAGAATACATTAGACTTTATGATTTCCTTTAACAAGGATAACTTGTATCATATATGCTACCTTGTTGTTTTTAGGACCACATAACTTTTATTTTTTTATTATTTAATTACTCATAGTGACCATAAATAGAGATCGGATACCATGATCATTTTAAAGATTAGGCTTATTATCTCTTTTAATCTGGGACGAATATTATTCTAATCTCTATTTCTAGCTTTTTAGAATTTTGTCCACTCAATCGAATGTACTTGTGGCTGTGTGGGCATCTCATGTCAATTCAATCAAAATATACTTTGACCATCACTTTGGTTGCCTAATACATTTAGCTCACTTTGGTTGTCTGCTTTAGTTTCATCCAGCTTGAGTTTTTTTATTTTTTTATTTTTATGATTTTGACTTATTTTATAAATATGTAAATTTATGCACAAATAAAACATCACAGTGCATAATATAAATCTCAGGATCCTTACAAACTTAGATAGATAGAATTCTGATTTCTCTCTTAACCCTTTTCTTTGACATATGTTGTTGATGAAAATATTATATTCTGCTCTATGGGTGAAGAGATTATCAGGTTTAGAATTTATAGTGACAAAAAGATACATTCCATTAAAATATCAATTCAGAATTAATACGTAAATGATATGTCAATTATGAAGACAATTGAAATTAGGTTTGTCTTCCTCATTAACAAATAGGATTTAAGTTATTTGTTAGATCACCATTAATATTACAGGAATTAAAAGGTCATATAGGCAGCACTAATTCCAAAATTCTCCCATTTGACTTTGATTCAATAAATCATAATGCGCAAATTGTCATGACAAATCCTTTTCAAATAATGGTTAAAATCATTCATCATTATTAAGTAAATTACTAATGTGACTCATGATAGTAATATATCATTAATTTGATATATTTCTTTTCATGTATCACAATATTAGAATTCTACTCGACATGATCCATAATAATATTTTTCATAGTTGTCTAATGATAATATCTTTGTTAGAGGCAATCCTATCAATTTTTATATACTTTAATCATAAGAAACATATACGTGATGTCAAGTGTCATATAATCATTCATGAATATAACATAATATCAATAATGATTTCCAGTAAATACTAATGCTTAATTTTTCTATAAGAGTGATAATCCTTTAGTTAATGAATCTACAACAATAAAGGCAATGCTAATATGTTCAATTGGCACTCTTTATTTCTGAACTTTTTTTTTCATAGCTAAGTATTTTATTTTCATATGTTTAGTATGTTATAATACTTATTTTTTAGAAGAATATTGCTACAAAATTATCATAATAAATTTTCAATAACTTAGCAATCCTATTGATTATCCCAAGTCTTGAAATAAATTTCTATAATTATAATCTATAAACTATGGCCTCAAAGTATGGCACAGACTCAGCTTTTATAGTGGATGCAGCAATAATGGACCAATTTATAATCCTTCACAAAATTGCTCCTCTAGCTAAAAGGAATAAAATTTGAGTCTGAATATCTAATTACTTCCGGATCATTTGATCCCCCTATAAGTGAGCATATAGTTTTTCGTTTCTTACAAGTATCTTAGAA
>CP097503.1:24062478-24290478 GCA_023547065.1 Musa troglodytarum | reverse complement strand
ACGCAAAAAGTGTTTCCCACAACAGATTGGGCGCTTAGAAGGAGGGCCTCATGGTCGCAAGGTCGCACCATCTAATCTCCAAAGCCCGAGCTAAGCGTTCTCGCAATTATGTTCGGGCCACGCATGGTTCATTGTTCCTCAGCGCACCGCCAGCCAACTGAGTCCGAGGGCCGCCGGCCAAAGCCCGAGCCGCGATGCTCGCAACATCGCTGCGTGGTTTGCCGCATTCGCAAACGCTCGGCAGAAAAAGCCCGAGCCGCAATGCTCGAACCCTCGCGGCGTTTCATCGCCGCTCATGCAGCCAAAATCGAGTCCGAGCTGGCAAAGCTCGAGCCAGCTCGCACCCACGCTCAAGATTTCACAGGTGGTTTGCACCGCACGCGCTGCCGGCAGTTGAAAGCCCGAGCTGCAATGCTCGCAACCCTCGCCAGAGCCATCACCGCCTCACGCAGCAGCCGCCAAAACTAAGCCCGAGTGTGCCGCTACCGGCCCGAAGCTAGCAGCTCGCACTCCACGCCCGTGATTTCATCAGGTGGTTTGCAACAGCACTGGCAGCCGACAAATGAAAGCCCGAAATGCTCGCAACCTCACGCCTCATCGCCGCTCACGCAGCACGCCAAAATCGAGCCCGAGTGTGCTCGCCGGCAAGCCACATGCTGACCCACGCTCAGCATTTCACGTGGGCTCGGGTGGCACAGTTTCTGCAGCAAAAGCCCGAGTCAGATGCTCGCAATCACAGGCGGCGCGACGCTTTCATGCCCGCCACAAGGTTCAGTGCGGCCGGCAAACCAAGACCGAGCTATAGTGCTCGCAGACACGCGGCAAGATTGGCCGTGGTTTGCAAGACCGCACCGCCGCAGCCAAAGCCCGAATGCAATGCTCGCAACACGCAGAGTTTCATCGCTGCTCACGCAGCAGCCAAATTTGAGCCCGAGCGCGCCGGTGGCGCCCGAGCTACAGGTTTCGGCAACCATGTTCAGCTGGCCACGCATGGTTCATTGTTGCCTCATGCACCGCCGCCAAACTGAGTCCGAGTGCGCGGCAGCAAAGCCCGAGCCGCGATGCGTTCGGCAACGTCCGTGCATCGCTGCCTCATGCACCGCCGCCAAATTTGAGCCCGAAAGGTCGCCGGCAGCAGGCGTCGAGCTACGCGTTTCGCAACCATGTTCGGGCCGCATGGTTCATCGCTGTTCATGCGCGCCGCCAAAATCGAGTCCGAGTGCCGCCGGCACTGGCGAAGCTACAGGCACCACTCCACGCTCAAAGATTTCATTGGCGTTTGCACGACTGCAAATGCCTGCAAAGCCCGAGCCGTAATGCTCGCAAACCGCGCGGCCGCGCCGCCGCCTCATGCACCGCTTGGTCACCCGAGTGCATCGCCGCAAAGCCCGAGCTGGCGCGCTCAAGATAAATACGCTCAAGACTTCGCTCGCGCGTGGTTCGTACCGCACCGAGCAACATCACCAAGCCCGAGCTAAGCGCGTTGCTCGCCACCCATGCTCAAACATCGCTGGGTGGTTTATCGCGCAACAAGCGCTCGCTAACGCCGAGCCGACGCCGGCCACATGCCGAGCCGCGACGCCGAATCCTTCGAGATGGTTCACGCACACGTTTCGCCAAAGCGAGCGGACGCCCACCACGCTCGCAATCTTCGCCGCATTTATCAGAGCGCACCATACCGCCAAAAACTACCCGAGCCATCCACGGACGTTCGATTGTCGTTACTCCTTTGCAATATCTGATTCCCACCGACCGGGCCATATGCAACTTAATCCTCATGGACCTCTCGAGCACACCTCAAGGGGAAAATGTCGCAGCAGATCGAACCGTCACCGCGGAAGGTTGCTTGGGCACTAACTTGTCGCGATGCCACCATCGCGTTGATTTCACCAGCCGACTGGCAACAACGGCGCTCGAGAAGCTCCTCACGAGCCGACTCCTCATACATAAGCCATTCGAATGGGCGTATGCGTAAAGAATCCGAACAGAGTCAATCGATCTTCTATATGCTACTGATCTATGTTAGAACGAGAAGCTCACAGTCTTCCGGGTCTTGAGGTTCCGCCTCATATCCCAACTACGGTTCGGTTATTATGGTTTTCCGTGTCAGTGACTCACTTATTACCGAACGACGGGACGGCAAGGAGTTGAGCATCGCCGCTCTTTACCCCAACGGCGGGCATGGTCTCGAGGTTCCCCACCATCGCCGTGGCTGCGCGCCTCACCCCGATGGAACTACGGGCAACGGGATTGAGTGTCACCGATCCTTTATCCCGAACCGGTTCGATATCGCTTTTGTGTCTGAGCGCGCTCGACCATCCGGGTCCAGAGCGCGCCGGCCATATCCCGAACGGCGGTTCGGCGATTTCCAGTCTTGAGCGGGCCGACCATCGTTCTCTGGGTCCGAGCGGCGGCTCGGCCTATATCCCGAACGCGTTGGCGATACGCTTCGTGTCTCAGCGGCGCCGACCACGGTTTTTCTCGAGCGGCGGCTTTATCCCGAACGCGCTCGGCGATATTTCCTGTGTCTTGAGCGGCCACCACGGGTTCTAGGCTCGAGGCGGCCGCTCATATCCCGAACGGCGGCACGATATCGTTTTCCGTCGAGCCGCCGACCACGTGTTAGCGCGGCGGCTATATCCCGAACGCGCTCAGATATCGCTTTTCCGTGTCTGAGCACGCTTAATCGGCTTTCTAGGCGAGCGGCCGCCATATCCAACGGCGTTCGATTATTATGGTTTTCGTGTCTGTTTCTAATTTATTACCGAGACGATGCTCGCAGGAGTTGAACATCGCCGCTTCTTTACCCCGAACAACGCGCATGGTCTCGAGGTTCTCGACCATCGCCGTGGCCTTGCGCGTCTCGACATTACGACACGGATTGGCAACGGGATTGAGCGCCGCCGATCTTCATCCCAACGACGCTCGGCGATATCGGTTTCCGTGTCTTGAGCGCTCGACCATCGTTCTCGGTCCGAGCGCGCTTCTATATCCCAACGACGCTTATATATGGTTTTCCGTGTCTCAGGCGACTCGACCCTTATTACCAAACGACGCGCAGTGGAGTTGAACATCGCCGCTCTATACCTAACGGCGGTTCGGCATGGTCTCGAGGTTCTCGACCATCGCTGGTTCGCGCGTCTCACCGACACGGACGACGGATTGGCAACGGGGATTGAGCGCCGCCGATCTTCATCCCGAACGCGTTCGGCGATATCGCCAGGTCTTCGAGCCGGCCTATATCCAACGGCTTTTCTATGGTTTAGGCCTGAGCGCGGGCCGCCTATATCCCGAACACGTCGGCCACTATGGTTTTCTGGTCTTGAGGCTCGACTTTATCCCGAACGCGTTCGGCCACATGGTCTCGAGCTTCTCGATCATCTTTTCGGGTCTTGAGCGCGCCTCGACCCTTTATCCCGCACAGGACTCTCAATTATGTCACGACACGCAGTAACCTCCACCGAGATCTCACCGAACCGTTTCTAAGCACCACCCAACCTCAAAGACCGCCCCGCAGAGTGGCTTTTGAGGGGGTAATGTTAGGGTATTAAGTACGACGTGACACCGGTCTTAGGTCGACACCGATGACGCCATCGCCTCTCCGCGCTCCATTACTCCTACGATTTGATCGCCCGACGTCGCTTCTCCTCTGCATCACCCCAACTACTCGCCAAGTTGACCACGGCACCGGCCTACGGGGTTAGGTCCGTACCCCACCCGCAGACGTGACCGGAAGCATGCCATCCGTCCGACCTATTTAAGCTGAATGGGTAAGACAGGCAAAAAGGGGGGGACGAACACTTAGGGGGAGATGAGAGAACACTCAGGTGGAGAGGAACCAGACTGAGGAGGAGAAGAAGGAGGAGAAGGAGGAGAAGGAGGAGGAGGGGAAACAAACTCTCTTAGCCACTAATCGCCGCATGGCAAAGACCAGAGCTCCCACGCGCATGGCAAAGACCGAGCTATCACCGCATGGCGACCGAGCTCCTCGCCGCATGGCAGACCGAGCTCCTCGCCGCATGGCAGCACCGAGCTCCCATCGCTGCATGGCAAGACCGAGCTCCTCGCCGCATGGCACTCGAGCTCCTCGCCGCATGGCAAAGACCCGAGCTCCATCGCCGCATGGCGAGCCGAGCTCCTCATCGCATGGCAGCACTGAGTTCTATCGCCGCATGGCAGCACCCGAGCTCCCATCGCCGCATGACAAAGACCCAAGCTCCCATCGCTGTACGGCGTAACCGACTTTCCATCGCGGAGGCGCAAGATTGACCTCGAGACCCTGCAGCCAAAGGATCTCTCTCTACCTCTCTATACGAAACACTCTACTCACTCCTCCGACACGACTTAGCATCGAGGGGTGGATGGGAAACCCCGACCACGGTGGAACCGAGGGGCATGCAGAGCCGCCACCATGAAGGAACCACCGCCGAGCGATGATTAGCTTCTCCCGACCTAACGCCGCTTCGCCCGAGATCGACGAGGCGACTTCGCGCATTCGACCAACCCACCACGACGGCCCGAGGTCACGCAAAGCCGTTTCACAACACCGGCGCGAATGGGGACTCCTGGGGACGCCTCGCTTCTTCGACTTACTGACGCCCCTTTGCACCTCATCCAGCGCTGGGCGATGGAACGGATTTGAGCGAAATAAATTGCCGACCGAGGACACCGCCTGGTTCGGGCGGACGCCCAGTTTCGAGCCCGAGTTCCGGCCCGAACCCGGTGAGGTCAAGATGGTGCCGGGGAATGCCTCATGATGCCGGGGAGGGGTTCCGCCTGAGGGTCGGCTCGCCGCCTCGGCGGGGAGGACGGCCGACAAAGACTTGCCGTGGTTCGACTGGGAAAGGTCCCAAAAGCCTCCGTGACAGGAAGAAGTGGGAACCCGACTCGAGTGGAGTCCTGGCCGCTAAATAAACTCCGAGCGACCGCGGCCGCGGCAGATCGCCCCTCCGTGGTTCGAGGTCTGTGGGGACCTCCGCCGAGGTGCCACCGGAGCGACCTTTCGCCCATGTGTCGTTAAAGGCGAGCAGTAGACTGTGAGTGGCCCCTTCTAGCGCCTATGGGAAACAACTTTACCGTGACCGGGCGTGCGCTGGGAATCCGGAGCCGAGGGTCGCCTGCATGGTTCGCCCGCTGATGGCTCCGCCCCGCCTCCGACCTCGAAGGCGCCACGCCAAGTCGCTGAACGACTCGCAGAGCGGGTTTGATGCCCACCGACCTCCGACGCCAAGTCACCGCGGCCGCACGAGCTCCCGTAAATGTGTCAGGGTGTTCGAGTCTACTCCCCTCTCGGAGTGTTCATTCCCATGCTTGTCTTACCCATTCGCCTTAAATAGGTCGGACGGATGGCCTGCTTCCACGGTCATGGTGGCGACGGCCGACTCGCAGCGGCGCGCATGGTCAACTCATGTATGGGGCGATGCAGAGAAGGACGCCGCGATCAAATCGTAGGAGTAATGGAGCGCAGGAGGGGCGATGACGTCATCCGGGTATACGACCCAGGACCAGGTATCACGTCATACTTAATACCCCTAACATCATCGATACCGGGATTTCTCTTATCAAGACTCTTTTGAGTGAATACGCACCCCCACACCATACACCTTCATAGATGACGAGTCACCCATGGAATTTGATGCTACATGCCACGTGTCGAAGCAATTGGAAGGCCCCAAGTCCGGTCGTCGTCCCCGTAATTGACCGACGCCTCCTCTCCTCTCACGGCGTGCGCCAAGGCAAAGCGAGGCTTCCAGGTAATTAACGTTCGTGTCGTGCTTACGCGCGGGGTCCACTTCTCCACCCACCAATCCCACCCTTCCCTTTGGCTATAATAAATCGTTTGCCGTCGACGGGTGAGGGAACGGCGTCCTCCTCCGCCCCCACTCGTTCCAGAAAGAGGGGAGAGAGAGGGTGGAAGACGATCGGGTGCAGAGTGACAGAGGGAATACGGAGGGGTGGGGGTTTGATGCCGAAGACATCGTCGTCGCCCTCGCCGACCATCACGCCCATGAACCCCAGCGTCAAACCCCAGCCACCCCGATCGCTCTCCCACCAAACCCTAACCGCCAATCCTCCGCCTCCTTGTGGCGCGGCGACCGTCGTGGACCACGTCGATTTCCTCCACTCCTCCTTCCATCACCATCAGTCCCTCCTCATGGACGACGGCTACGACGACGGCGGCTGCGGCCCCAGTCCCCGCCTCTCCGGGACCCTAGCCCCCTCCCGGTCCCCTTTCCTCACACCTCCGCGACGATGACGAGGACGACGAGGATCCTGACGAGGAGGACGAGGTCGACCACGAGGAAGCGCTGATCGAAGACCAGAAGCCCTTCGACTGCTGCCACCCCTCCGCTCGGTTCTTCTCTGGACGAAGCACCCACCGCCGCCGCCGCCGCCGCCTTTTCCCCGGCCTTGCCTCGCATCGACCCGACCCCCCACGTCTCCTCCCAGTTCTACACTTTTAACCGGGAGTCCCACGCCTTGATGGTGCACTGCATCCTCGAGGCCGGCTCGCGTCCCCCGACGAGATCTTCGGCGCCACTCCCCGGTCCGTGCTCAACTCGTGGCGCTCCGTTTGGAAGGACCGGAACGAGGACACGGCGTACCTCACCGCGTGGAAGCGCATCCAGGACAAGCTCCACGCCCATATGGATGGTGCCGTTCCCGCACTCTTCTTCAAGAACAACCCGGCGCAGCGGGTCTCGCACGTCGACCAGTGGCAGGAGATCGTCACCGCCGCCCACGCGGACCCTGACCTGCTGCGGCACCTCGGTCTGAAGGAGACCGTCGACCGGATTAAGCAGTCCTGGACTGTTGGTGCCAAGTTCTATGGCATCCCCGAATCTTCATCCGCGTTTGTGTAGCGTCCTGCATGGTCTGCTCGTCCGCGTCTTCCTCACTCACGTCCCCTGGGGCAGCAACCTGTCTCGTTCCAAAAGGCGGCGTTTTGAGTACACTGACTCCTTCAAGTGCCCGCCAAGGACGTGCAGCGCTGTCTTCAGCAGCTTGCTGCCAAGCAAGGTGGTGCTTTGCATCCGCCAGAAGTATATAGGTACAAGCCTTTCATGGCTGAAGTGAAGGACTATGCTGCCACCGAGCGGGCGAGCCGTCATCAGCCACTGCTTCAGCCAAGAAAGCCAGAGTGTTGAAGAGGGAGCCATACCAGTCGGCGATGTGGATGTGGGTTCCAGATAAGGGCGATTGTTCCCATAATGAACTACAATGATAAGGACAAGACTTTTGTATATCAGGAGGAGGGCACTGCCATATTCAAGCTATTTGCAATTCATACTGGGCATGAACCTGGCCCACTTGATGGGAATGCTAGGATCATCCACAGGGTGGTTGGGAACAAGGGGGCTTTTGATTTCGATCCAGAGATATATGGGGTTAGGGAGGATATGGAGCCTGAATCATTTGTTGGCCTTATGGGGAAGGATGACACAGGGGATTTACATCGCATCGTTCTGCAGCAGGTCCAGGATCTCAAGGTCGAGACAGTTTTGTTGGAAGGGAGAATTGCAAAAACGAGTCCGGAGATGTTGGGCTCACTGTCACAGGAGTTGTCCAATATCTTGCACAGGTTCAAGAGGCTGCAGGGTGGGGTGCAACAGTCAGATGAGACATTCGTGGTAGGTGATGACGAGGTCACACGATGGAGAGACGAGAGTAATCACCATCTTGATAGACATGATAGTGTTTTAGTAAGGACACTGAGATGATTGAGGAAGAGGATCCAGATTTTGGTTCTGATCTTGTAGCCATTGTGCCATGGGATAGGATGGCAGCTGACTGTCAGGACAGGAAGATGCTTATGAGGGATAGCTTGAAGTCTGATAAGTGGATGTTGAAGGAAGACTGCAGTGATTTTGATGAGAAGATCATTCTCAATTGTGGCGAAGATGAGGACTCCAAGCTGATAAAACCCTTGAGTGATCCGACTCTTGTAACGATGCAGGTGGTGGATGGTTTTTATGCTGACAGTACCAAGTGGTATGATTCACCGGGTGGCTTGGATCCGAGTGCAGATTCCTGAGAGGGTGGTTTTAGGCATGGAGGAATTGTGTGAAGTGAGGGTTTGCTTGTTTTCCCTTCATCAGAGATGGAAGGAAAGGACTTGTAAATTCTGTATACTAAAGAAAAGTTGGGGACCAACATTTTACTATTAGGAGTAAGTTTTAGGTGGATATTCCCTGCAGTTTCCTTTGTTCACAAATACACAGGTTGCCTTTATCAGTTAAAACATGCTTAGTGGTCTAACTTCTGTCGTGTTCCATGATGGAACATTTGCCTATCATTTATCTTTCGAGTTGTTTTTTTCCTCATTTGTATATATCTAAGAATGGTTGATTGGCACTAGATGCTTTATGTCATATCCAAATTACTATCATAACAAGTCCAGAATGGCATTTGATTGTCGTAATATCAATTTCTTGACTGCATGGTTTTCAATGAAATCTTAGTCATGTAGATAAGTGTGGCAATTGGTTTAGTTTGTGGTCCTAAATGTTGTGGACATCTACTGGTTGCTTTATCTAAGCATTCAGACAACCTGCAATAGTGATTTTTGGAATACAATTCTAAAGGTAACTAGGATGCTCCTTTGATTCTTTCATCAAATATTCTGTCATTCACATTTTTATAGTTTTCCAGTTGTCATGTATGTTTTTCAAAAAACTCAGGCACTTGTTGTGTGGCCGATTCTTTTACAATGTCCTAATTTGTATCAATTTGTTTTCTGATGTTGCAGGCTTCTGTTTAGTTTAACTTCCATGGTACTTCTCTATACGTTGTCTTTTACAATTCAAAAAGCAGTAGGATCCATCAATTTCGGGTACTTTCTTCTGATCTTTATCTTATATGTTTGTGAGCTAGGATCAAGGTGTTGTGTGCAATGGCAACCAATGCAGGCATGTAGAGTCATGTGCCACAGCTTCTGGCCAAATATGATACACATGATTGCATGCATTATCCATGCTGTGCACCAGAACAACAGTACATGCTGGCAGTGTGTGCACCTGGATATCCTAAATGCTCAACACTTTAGTCCTACTTTTGAATTTATATGCCATCTTTTAATTTGCATGTCTTGTTTTATCACCTTATTGAGATCAATCTTGAGGTCATATTTGTTACCCAGATTTATCTCTTTAGTTTCACACTTTCCTCTGCTAGTTGTATCCAAGAATTGTCATATCATGGCATATGGGCATGCTGATACCTTTTTGGCATGGTATGATGTCAATACCCTTTTAGCACAATGGCAGCAATGCCTTTCTGGCGAGGGTCATTACTGATCTTTGCTGGTTGTATACGATGCTTATATATCAGCCAACTTTTGCCAAAAAATTTGCTTAGCCATGTGTCAGCACTCAGTTGTAATTCAACATAGGCATTGCTAATATCCTTTTGGCACAACATGTACTGACTCATGCCAACTAACACAATCCTTACTTGCATTATGCCTTTATATTGGTTTGATTATGCCTTTAGAAAACTTGGCCTGCTCAGATTCATGGTTGTGTTTCTTTGTGTTGGTTTCATTGTGCTCTTGAAGCTTGTTCAGACCAGAAACTTCAATTGCTATTGTCTCTTGAATTATGGGATACCACCATGTAGCATAGCAGTAAGCATTTTGTTAGGTACTCCTGATGTCATGTCTGTTTATCATATTGCATTCACGCTATGTTTCTTAACTTGCTTAAGCATGATGCTTTTTTCATTTCATTTGTAAAACTTATCACTAAGATTGGGTCTTGTAACACGTTGGCTTGTGTCAAGTTGGACCCATGAGGTCTGAACATGAAATGATTCTAACAGGATTGAAGTTGTTGTGGAATCCACCATAGAAAAGGAGAAAACATTATACTTAAATTATAAATCGTCAGAATGTCAGTTTAGTATTCTTCCTATTCATGGAGACTTATTCTCTTGTTATGGGCTAAAGATTGCAAACTCTACAATGAGAACAATAACAATAGATTTCAAAGTCCATTAAAAAAAGGAACATGATAACAAGCAAAATATATTTTTCCACAAAAATTTTTCCCAACCAATGAGCTTTATGTAAGCTTATGTTACAAAATAACTCAAAAGGCATCATTTTCCTTTGTACCACTTCTAACCTACTCTTTTTAGGCTTCCTCTACCTTAGCATTAATCTTATAAATTGAATTAGTTAGCCTTGCTGAGCATTTTTTGCTTTCTTTAGGCACGTCCAGGCTACATTTTACAATCGTCACTTTTTGTAAAATGGATGTTACCTTTATCTGTTATTTGATATCCGCTTTGACAGCTTATTTTTGTTACACTATCTTTCCATATATGTTTCCGGTTGTCCAACACTTTGTTCAATAAAACATAATTGATCTTGTTTCTGTCTTTTGAATAACTTCTTCCAATATTTGAAGCAATAGTTAGCAGCATGGTGACATCACACTTCAGATTTAATTCAGCAGTATCTTCTTTGATCTCATTATGTTGTTGAATAACAAGAGGATGCAAGATTTTTGTTGAAAATTTGAGTTTATCTACCTTGATTGTGCCATCTTTTCCTATGATCATGGTGCCATTGTTTTAATATATATGGTCTTGGTCTGATTTATTGTAAAGTGTTCTAAAGTTTGTCTCCTTATATCCTTAATAAGATTTTATCTCTTATATAACCTCAGCCTCTCAATAACAAACGATTTATGTTGTCTTAAAATAAGATATACCTTGAAACTTGAGTTTGAGTATATAAACTGAATCCATCCGTTATTAACACATAGGGCTAATGACTATTATAACTTAAAATTGACTTATAGTTGAAGTATGTCTAATGAATGCTAATTAT
Organism: Musa troglodytarum; assembly: GCA_023547065.1. Lineage (NCBI taxonomy): Eukaryota > Viridiplantae > Streptophyta > Magnoliopsida > Zingiberales > Musaceae > Musa > Musa troglodytarum. Next base: position 24,279,644 of record CP097503.1, on the reverse strand, counting down.
TTATATTGAGATCAGCGATTTCAATAGGTGCTCGGGCGCCTCGTTTCATGTCCAGGCACCTCGCTTCAAAGAGGCGTGCTTGGGCATTCGCCCGGGTTAAACCTGGCAATCGAACCAGCGTTTTTCGTCTGGTACGATCTCCGGTGCTTTAGTTGGTCCAATCAAATCAACTAAAGCACCGATATCAACCTCCCAAAGATCCTCTTGCGACTCCCAACATCCTCTCGCAACTTCCCAACCCTAACCTTGCTCGCAATCTTGCCGCCGACATTTCCTCTCGCCGCTTTGCCTCTCTCCGCCATTACCATCGCTACTCTTCGCTGCTCTTCGCTGCCGCTTACTCATCGTTGCCGCCGCCACCGCCGTCATTGTCGTCTCTTGCCACTCCCGCTCCAGTTGCCGCTGCTCGTTGCTATCGCTGCCACTATCGCTGCTCGCCACTATCATCGCTCTCGCTCCTGCAGTCTCACTTTTGTTATCGTTGCTCGTCGCAACTGTTACTCTTACTCCGTCTTTTCACATCGACTCGATAGTATATTGTTAACAGTATGTTAACATAATATTATTAACTATATACTAGTAACAGTAATTTTTTTATTTATTAGATTAATAATATATTATTTTGATTTTGATATTAATAATTTTTTTATTTATTTGAAATTATGTTATTGTTTTGAATTTTGAGATTTTTTTGTTAATGTGATATTGTGATTTTGTAAGACTTTTAAATTTAATATCATATTTTTATTTAAATAATTATATTTATTAATTATATTTTAGCATCTCGTTTTGCTCGGACGAGTGCCTAGTGCTTTGGGCGTTTTTGGACCTTGGCACCTTTTGACGCTAATGCTTTTTAAATCACTGATTGAGATGAGTATGCTATCTAATGCATCTACTTTGAGCTTAGATTTGGTCAAATATGTCCGGTATGATGCAGAACAAACAGAAAATATATGATTGCATAAATGGCTAGGTTTGCACCTACTGGCAGTTTAGAACAACATAAGTACACATTGCAAACAAATTGATGACATGATGTTCTTGAGGAGCACCTTGTAAAGTTGAGTTTACAGAACAACCCATACAGGTCAACTTTAATATACACAAACCAGACCTCTCTTTTTAATTGCCCCTTCTATCATCCTCTCTTCTCTCCTTTCTTGTTACCATCCTCTCTTATTATTTTTTCTTTATTGTCATCTTCCTCTATTCTTTAGCTTTGGCCCTTCATTTGTCTCTCTCATTACTTCAATTTCTCTTTCTTTTGCTGTTGTACTTTTTGATGCCACTCTCTTTCTCACCATCATTCTTTTTTCTTCTCTTATCACCTAACTTCACATTGTTGCTGACAGCCTGACCTACTTTTTGGTGTCCAGCTTATTGGAGTTGATATTTCTATCTTTTAATAACCAGATTAATCAAATTCATTCTATAACAAAGAGGCACTTCACAACTTTATTTTTGTTATAAAATAAAAATTTTATTATTTTTTATACAAACATATTTTGTATTGAACCTATGGTCCTATTGCTTGATCTACCGGTACAACTAGTGAACTTGTGACCTGAGGTTAGGTTGGTCCAATGTCTGGTGCTGGTTTGATGATTATGGTTTGAATTATCTCAATGAGCCAGTTATGAGGCCGAATGTGCCTTTTATAAATTATTGATTAACATTATTGATATTTATGCAGATATTACAACATGGTGTTAATTTAGTGGCGGGAGACTAAACTATCCCCAAAACCTCCCTTCTAGCCCCAGGCAAGGGCTGTTTGTTTGTTTTTCTTTTATGTTTGCATGTATGGTCATTCATATATACAATCACTATTTTAGATGGAGTTTAGAGTCATACCTTAGGTTGTATAGTTATTTTTGAATTATGTTTTTGTTATAGATACCAGTGGGAGAGTTTATAAATGATTCATGTTTAGAGAATTTTATTGGTGTCTTTATATGATCCAAAGTTATCTTATTTTACAATGTATATGGAATATTGTAAGCCCTTAAGGGCTACATCTTGGTATTGATTATTTTATTGTTGCAATAGATTTATGATTGTTTAATAACGAACTCTCTCTTTTTTCTTATACATTTGGGAGGCCAATTCTCCTTTTCAGATAAGCGTACCTTAATAGCAGGGACATATTCTTTAAACTGATATCAAAGCAGGTAGGTGTTTTACAATAATCCTCTGCAATGCCTACACCGTTGTTCCGTGACTTTATGAAGATTTATGTGAGAACCCTATCATATTTTATTTTATATCTATATGTGATTTTAGGTTCCCCCCATATTAGAAGGAAGAAATCTCAACAATGTATTGAATTATACAGTGCCTTATAATAGCAGTTAACAACTTAATCAACATTTCACTTGCAGATCTTCAGCAGATGGCTTGTCCCATTTATTGATTATGTTTATTATTATTGATCAATAATAATTCCGCTGGATAACATTGGGAACTGTGACTGACTTGGTTGTATCATATGCAACAACAAATATCATTAGGTCCATCTCATGGAATGGGGCCTGCTATCCTTAGAAGGGAGCCTTGGTTTCACTGTGGTTTTCCTGTAAGCAACACTTAATAAAATTCAAACCTTGCTGGTGGGTTTCAGTTAAGAACTAATGCCATTGTGTCTGGATGCTTGTTTTTTGGTGGTTAGATTTCAGTTTTTTGAATTCTATTACTCAAATAGAATATTTTTCTCCCTTGTGGATCTGAAAGGGGCTTCCACTTATTAGGTAAATTGTGTTAAGAAGTGTCCGATGAAGATAATGATTTGGCCTTTTTTTTGTCTCAAGCTTGTAAATGATAGGTAGTAGTGGCATAATTTCTTCTACAACGGCAGCATATGGGAGGTTTGAATAAATTGTTCGAGGCTACTGCCCCAGGGCCACAGCAGAACATAACCTAGTCTCGCAGCAAGAATGATACCCTTTCCATTCTACAAAATCATGTGCTTTTGGATGTGGAGACTCTCCTTTCAAGGTGAATCCTATTACTGTTCTGTTGTACAAAGAGTGATGCTTGTGTGGGCCATGCACATATTTGTCATCTTTGTTAGTATAACTTGTACATGTTGGTTTGGTGTACGAGGGTTTGTGGTCGATTGGTCGAAGTACCTTCCCCCTTTATGTGGGACATTTAATGAGCTTGGGATGTATTAGTTTGCAGTACATGGCTTCTCTGCTATTTGTTGACATTTTTCATTAATTTCACTTTACATAATGGATATTTCACTTGGTTTTCATTGTGGAACAGGGTCAAGGATTTTGCGATTATAAGCGGTACTTTGTTGCTGAACGTGCAAAAGCTGGTTCGGAACTGCAACCACTTCTTTTTCATGGGTTACCTCTGTGAGGCTTCTGATTATTATTTTGTTTCATTGGTTCTGGGCAATTTTAGTCTGGCTGACAAGAATCACCTAATGCTGGGAAGGACAACTATTCGTGAGGCATTCTTGGATATCTCAGGATAAGGTTAAATTACAGTGCAAATAATTTTTACTTATTTAGATTTTATGTCATGTGCTGTACAGAGACTCGAGAGAGTGAAGCGAGGACTAGATGCATTGATCTGGAGTAGAGTCTGCAGGAACCCGACATAGATCTCCCCTAATGCTGGGAAGGACAAAGTTATTTGTGAAGCATTCTTGGATATCTCAAGTTAAGGTTAAATTACTGTTTGAGTAATTTACTTGAGATTTTGTAGTCATGTGCTGTACTGGCTCAACAAAGTGAAGCTTAGGACTAGATGCATTGATTTGGAGTAAAGTCTGCAGGAACCCTTCTAAAAAATGAATTGACTTTGAAAACAAGGATTTGAATTTTGTGTAAGATATTGCTTATACTGTACATGCTCAATTGGATTTTATCTGTCTTAACTATGACTCTGATAAAATGATAGTTGTCTGTGTCTCATGGCAGGATATATAAATGGGCGGAGTAAGTTGTAAAGTTGTAACTCTTGCACTGTGGGTTGACTGGTGAGACCAGTTCATGGGGCATTCAAATGCAAAGAATCGCAAAAGCTTCTACAGGTTTAAACTCCATGCGGCGAAGCTTTTTATGCATAGAGGTGTCGGTAGAATGTTGCTTGCCAGTCACCAAGACCAAAGCAAAAACATTAGATGCTTGTCTATATACAGTTCAATGATGTGCTTATATAATCCTGCACCTGTAGCTGTAAGATTTGGTGAGCCCTGATGTTTGCTTTCCTTTCGTGGTATATATAGGGCTGTACATCTTTCAAAGGCCACAGGTACGATAATGTTTTATCTTATTTGTAAGATTTGGTGAGCCCTGATGTTTGCTTTCCTTTCGAGGTATATATAGGGGCTGTACATCTTTCTCGGACGAAGGCCACAGGTACGATAATGTTTCATCTTATTTGTTGGCTGTGTAGATTTTGATTGTCTAAGTTGGGATAATGTTTTATCTTATTTGTTGGTTGTGTAAATTTTGATTGTCTAAGTTAGAATTATAATTCGAATCCAATAGAGATTCATTTCAAATTAGTCCAAGTTCAAGTTACAGAACATGGAATCTACAAAACTAGGTGGGTGGGGGGGTATTTATGATAAATGTCTTTTCGATGATTAAGTAAGCTTTAGGTTTGTTCCGATTTGATTAGTCGATTGATATTAAGAATGGAGAGTGTGAGCATTCTTGGGGTCCTTTTAGGGATGATTATGTCTAGAATCATTTTGGGTGAAGGCATGGTGTGATATCGGTCGCACTTGATGCCCATGTTGGCTAATTGTGTCAATTATGGGATTTGGTTGTTCAATCATGTATCGCCATGTTGTTAAATTGTCATGTGTCACTCGCGTATGGCCAATGTGACCCATGGCGATCGGCTCGTTGACCATGTGCTATCATGTAGTGGTAACATGCTTGTCACGTCATTTTTTACTTACGTAGAGCCCCATCAAAAGAACATTGTATTCAACTTCATTGTCAGTCATTTTAAATCTAAAGGGGAGGGAGTGCTCAAATGTTTCCCCATTAGGGCTTCGCAAAATGAGCCTCGTAGCTTTTTCTTTCTTTAGTGGTGGCTTATCTGTTGCGGTCATCTTGCAAAGATGAAGTCAACCAGAGCTTGAGCTTTTATGGTGGTGTGTGGTCAGTAGGAGATGTCGAATTCAACCGCACACTTTAGGCGACGTCCAATGGTATCGGGTTTTGATAAGATTTGCCGCATCGATTGAGTTATTATTACAATATGTGTGTTAGGGGAAACAACTTTTTACCGTGACCCCGGGACGCACGGCGCGGAATCCGGAAACCGGGGGGTCGTCTCGGTACGGTTCGGGCCCGTCGATGGCTCCTGCTCCCGCCTGTCGACCGTTCCGAAAGGCGGCCGTGGCGCCCGGACGTCGAACGACTCGCAAAGAAGGCGGTTGATGCTCGCCCGACCCTCCGACGCCTAAGTCAAGATCGCCTGGCTCACGAGTTCCCGCAGAGAATTGCGGGGTATTCGAGTCTACTCACCTCTGAGTGTTCTTGGGATCAATCCAGCCTCAAAAGCCACCCCATCTTCCGCCTTACTGCTCGCTTAAATAGGTCTGACGGAGGGCATGCTTCCGTCATGCGGCGTGCTCCACAAGGCTTATGGGTGGCGTACGGGCCTGACCTCGCAGGTGGGGTGCCGTGGTCAACTTGGTGGGTAGTTGGGGCGATCAAATCGTGGGATTAATGGAGCGCAGGAGGGGCAATGACGTCATCCGGGAGTACGACCGAAGACCAGATGTCACGACATTTTTAATCCCCCTAACATACCCCCCCACAAAAAGCCACTCCTGCGGGACGGTCTTTGAGGGTTGGGGGGTGGTGCTCCAAAACTCGCCGCCGATCGAGATCTCGGGCGAGGTTCCGCCGGCCGTGACATAATTGGTGGAATCCTCGCAGTATTAAGGGGTCGAGCCGCCGCCAAGACCCGGAAACCGGCGATCGAGGAAGCTCGAGATCATGTAACCGAACCGCCGTCGGGATAAAGGGGTCGAGGAGCCTCGACCCGAGAACCATAGTCACCAACCGCCGTCCCGATATAGGGCCGAGCCGCCGCCAAGGCCGAGGAGACCGATGGTCGAGCCGCCGCCAAGACCACGCGGATCAACCGCTGCTCGGAATAAAGGGGTCCGAGGAGACGCCAATCTCGCCGCCAATCCGACGTCCGTAATCGTGGGTGAAGACCGCGCAAGGCCCGTGAAAACCAATGGTTGAGGTACTCAGATCATGTACCAACCGCCGTCGGGTTAAGGGCGCGACGCCCAACTCCTCGCACACCCGCCGTTGGTATAAGGGGTCGAGGTCACGCACACGCACTAAAACCATGATGACCGAACCGCCGTCGATATGAACAGCCGCCGAGGCCCGTGAAGACCGTGGTCGAGCCGCCAAGAACCGAAAATAATAACCGAACCGCCGCTCGGGATAAAGGGGGTCGAGGAGACGCCCGATTTCGCCGCCAATCCGACGTCCGTAATCGTGGGTGAAGACCCGCTAGGCCCGTGAAACCAATGGTTGAGGTATCAGACCATGTACCGAACCGCTGCTCGGGTTAAGGGCAGCGACGCCCAACTCCTCGCACACCCGCCGCTTTGGTAATAAGGGGTCGAGGTCACGCACACGCACTGAAAATTGTAATAACCGAACCGCTCGATGTGGGCCGAGCCGCCAAGGCCTGTACAGTGGTCGAGCCGCCGCCAAGACTCGAAAATGTAATAACCAACCGCTGCTCGATAAAGGGGTCGAGACGCGCCGATTCTCGCCGCCAATCCGACGCCCGAATCGTGGGTGAAGACCCGCCAGGCCCGTGAAAACCAATGGTTGAGGTACTCAGACCATGTACCAACCGCCGTCGGGTTAAGGGCGGCGACGCCCAACTCGCACGACCCGCCGCTTTGGTAATAAGGGGTCGAGGTCACGACACGACCAAAATTATGATGACCAACCACCGTTCGGGATATGGGCCGAGCCGCCGCCGAGGCCCGAAGATCGATATCGCCAACCGCCGTTCGATACGGGGCCGAGCCGCCAAGGCCTGAATACCGATATCGCCAACCGCTGCTCGATATGGGGCCGAGCCGCCAAGGCCTAAGATCGATATCGCCAACCGCTGCTTCGATATGGGCCGAGCCGCCAAGGCCTGTACACGCGGTCGAGCCGCCAAGACCTAGAAAACCGAACCGCCGCTGCCGCCAAAAACGGCCGCGATAGTGCGTTGCCGGAATCGAGGAGCCGCGCGGCGGGTAAGTCTTTACTCGGCGTGGACACGCCACCTCTTCATTAATATGACGCCGCGCGCTCGATCGCCTGATGTGATGCTATTGGGCGGTGTGGTGGTGTCATGCCGCCGCCGCTTCGGAGGCGAAAGGTCGAGGCCCCCTTTCTATAAATAGCGAGCCCGCGACACTCTATCATTTTATGAGTTTTCCTCTCTTGTCCCGCCGCTGCCTTCCTTCGAGTTTTCTCCCTTGGCTCCTGGTGGTGCCTTTTAACTTCTTCCACCGATTTCTTCCATTATAGGTTAGTGCGCGATGGGTCTTCCTTCCACTTCCTCTTCCGCTTCTTCCTCCTCATCCCCATCGCTACAACCCGCCGCCGCTCTCCCTTCATCTCTCCTTCCACTCTTCCTCGGGATGCGGGCGACGCAAGGCGTTAGAGGCCATAATGTGGCCGCACGACCATGACTCCACCTTGACGAGCGCATGGTGGGGATTCTCGGCGCCACGGCATCCCGAGGAATACAACCTCTTGGCCCTCGAGCGACAATGGGCTCGACCGGTTCCCAAGGGCTTTGCCTCGACTGCCGATGCCCTAGAGGCCTACCGCCTCCTCGCATTCAACCATAGTGTCTTGTATATCTCTCGTGGCGGATCTCAGATTCACAGATAACTCCAAACTCTGGCGGTATTTGGTGGCTTTCCGGGGAATGCCATTACGCTAACATCGCCCCGACCCGCAACCTCTTCCTCTCTCGCCCGCCTCTTCAAGGGGTTTGGGATACTTCGCCGCACGCACTGTGGTTTCGGGTTAGCGCGCCCCACCAATAACAAAGGGTGGAAGAGGCGCTTTTTTTGTCCAAAGGCCAAAAGGATCGGGTTTTGGGGTTCGGTGGTCGCCTAGAACCATCGATAACACCGCCTCAAACTCGGCCGAGGAGCGCGCCATCTCGAGCGGTTGAGGGTAATCCTCCTTCCTCGCAAGCCATCCGCAACATGTCGAGAAGTGGCTCGTGGAGGCCGGACTAAGTCCGTGCTCACGGGGTAGGCCGTTGTTGTCTCGCCTCTTTTAGGCTTGCTGTCGTATTCTCGCTTCTAACACATCCTCGGTCTCTGCAGGGGTGGTGGACCTGAGGTCCTTTCATGGCTCCGGTGCTCCGAGAGGACCGCCTCCGCGCTCTCCGGCGGTCTGCGCGGGGGTGGCTCTCGCGCACTATCGAGGAGGGGCGCCAAAGAAGAGGCCAAGGCCAAGGACGTGGTGGACTTGAGACGCCGTGGGCTCCGCCACGGGGCGCCGAACGACCGGCGCCCACCGCCGAGAGGCCGGGTCCCAGCCTGGGACGACCGGAAGGGCCAGCGTCCTCCAGCCATGAAGGACTGTGCCGAGTCACGCCGGGAAGGATCACCTGCCTTTCCCGAGTGATGGGGAGGTCCTTCGGCCGCCGAGCGACCCTCTCGTGGCCCGGCATGGCTGGTCCGTCCCGAGGGGACAAAGTGTGGTCGGGAGAGCCTCGGCCACCTACCTCCGGGCGCCCATCCCGACGCCGCCGACCTATACACACTCTAAGCGCCATCGCCAAGTCACCAAGTCGGTGTTGTGGGTAAGCACCGCCTTGCGGTATCTTCTTAGCCGAGCACCGCTTCATTACTTTCTTTCTTTCTCTCAGTGCACTCCACTACACCACGGCCTCATCGATCGTGCACGACCGGCCGACAGACGGTCGGGCGAGCGCAACTTGGAGTTGCGCCGCCACACTGAGGAGGCCCGAGCGGGTCGACCCGAGGCGTTGCCGCCGAGCAACGGACGGCGGACATGGGCGCGAAGTCGCGGTCGACCGCCGAGCTCGAGGTCGCCGCGACGAGGTCGGATCGCGTGGTTTCTCCGACGGAGAAGCCGGAGAACCGCCCGGATGAAGGAGGCTTCGAGTTGGCCGCCAAGCCGACTCGAGGGAGGCCGAGCCAAGGCCGCCAGTGGAAGCCCTTGCCGCGGCGGAAGGCGGCCACGGAAGGGACCGGAGGCGCGAGGCGCATAAGAAGTCGGAGGGCTTCTCCTACCGACCTGACGGGCCGTATCGCATTTAATATGGGTACAAGGTTGCTCGCCCGGCTCCGAGCATGCCCTCCGTGCTCGATGGTCGAGGAGGATCCTTCATCTTATGCCCCGAGGATCGTGGGGTCGATATGCCCGGCGAGGTTCCTTCGACGACATTTCCCGAGCCGCGCCAAGACCTCTTTTCTTCTTTGGAGGGTCTTCCTTGCTTTTGTAATACTTCTTTCCCCACTAGGCCCATTTTTGTAATCCAAACCTTTGGTAATACAAATTTGCCTTCTTAATACAATCTCCGACTTCTTTCCAATAGCCCGAGTCCGATATTGACTTACTTCCGCTTTGTCCTCAAACAAAATATTTCTTAAGGTTCTCGACGCCCAAGTCCTCGAACCGCCGCGGCCATAGTCGCGAGCCGAACGCCCCCGGTCGGACTACTTTGATTACTCGGTAGGGGCCTTCCCACTTAGGTGCAAGCTTGCCTCGAGTGGGTCGCTTACTTCCGCCTGCGAGGACTAAGTCTCCCATCCCGAGGGTCGAGGGCGCACCTTCTTGTTGTAACTCCCGGCAACACTGCTGTACGCCAAAGATCTTTACGCGCGCTGCTGGCCCCACGCTCCTCTAGCAGTGTCTAGGCCACCAACTCCCGGGCGAGGTGGATTCTCATAGTTCTCCACCCGAATGTTGGGATGACCAACTCGGCCGGTAGGATCGCTTCCACGCCGAACGCCAGTCAGAGGGGACTCGCCTGCCGCTCTTCGGGTAGTCCGTAAAGACCATAGGATGTTCGGGAGCTCGCCGACCCACCGATCGGGCTTCCAAAGTCCTTTTCCTAAGTCCATCCAGTGATAGACGGCTTGGTCACCTCGTGAGCCCGCTGGTCCGGGTGGGCCACCGAGCTAAACCTCAATCGATGTGATACGCCGCACGTAACTCGAACCGAGTGCCGGGCGAATCGGGTTCTCGCTATCGCGATGATAACGCTGGGCGCATCAATCGGTCACGATGTTCTTCCATACGAACCGCTCGACCCGCTCGTTGTAATGGTTGCCGGGGCTCGCTTCCACCCACTTGGTGAAATAATCTATCCCCACGATGATATGTCTCCGCTGCCGGACGCCGGGGAACGGCCCTAGGAGGTCCATTCCCCATCGAGCGAAGGGCCAGCGCAATCCATGGAGGTGAGCGGACCGCAGGAGCCGCGGGCGCGCCCGGCGCCGCAAGTGTCGCACCGCCGCACGAAAGCTTTGGCGCCTTTGCAACGAGGCCGCACAGCCCCGCGCAGATTTGAAGGCCAAAGTTCGGCCGCCCATGTGCTCCCGCAAGTCCCGCCGTGGACCTCGGCGAGAATCACTTCCGCCATCGGGATCTAAGCATCGTAGTAGGGGGTGGGAGAACGACATTTTGTAGAGCTGGTCGCCAACCTCGCAGTACCACGCCTGGGTTCAGCGGAGCCGCCGTGCCTTGACCTCATCCGCGGGCAGGATCCCATCGCGTTTGTACTTCAGTACTTCCTGAATCCACGTAGGTGGGGTGGTCGGGACCTCGGGGTCTCCTATCTCCATGATGGCCACCGACCGGTGTGTCAGCTCTTCAACCTCGGGATGTTCCTCTGGATCGGCACCTGAGGCTAATTTCGCGAGCTGGTCCGCCCGCTCGTTCTGGGACCTGGGCACTCTAGACAGAGTGAAGCGAGGAAAGTTAGAGGTTTGGGCTTTTACCTCGGTCGTATTTGGACATGGTCGGATCCCGCGCTCGATATTCCCGCCAACTTGTTCGCCACAAGTTGGGAATCCGTGAGAGCATGGATCGCTCCTAGTTGCATCTCGCCGCCAAACGGAGGCTCGCCAACTAGCCGTATTCGGCCTCATTGTTTGTGGCCTTGAAACCGGCGAGGGAACGCCAAAGCGTCGTCGGGGTCCTCCGCACGAGTCCGGCCGCCTCGAGCCGGAAGACCCATCCACGCAGGCCCGGGCCTCGGTGGATTTGCTCGACGCACTCTGTTTCTGGCTGCGTCAACTCCGAGATGAAATCGGCCAAGGCTTGGGCCTTGATGACTGTTCTTGGCTTGTAGCAGAGATCGAACTCGGATAACTCCACCGACCACTTTAGAAGACGCCCTGCTACGTCAAACTTAGACAGAACTTGACGCAGGGGTTGGTTGGTCATTACCTCAACCGTATGGGCTTGGAAGTAGGGACGTAGCTTCCGAGCCGCTAGGGCAAGTGCCAATGCCAACCTTTCAATGGGAGGATAGCGCCGCCCGCCCACGCAAAGACGTGGTCGTGTAGTAAACCGGATGTTGCGCATCGGGGGCTTCTTTCACAAGCACCGAGCTTACTGCATGCTGAGATGCCGCCAGGTAGAGGGTAAGTTTTTCTGGCGCAGACACCGAGATAAGGCGGGGGAGCTCGGATAAGTGCTGCTTCAGGCCTGCGAAAGCTTCTTCGCATTCTGCCGTCCATTGAAAGTTCTTTGGATCTTTGAGGACCCGGAAGAAAGGAAGGCACTTATCTCCCGACGATGTAAACCGACAGAGCCGCTTATCCTTCCGTTAAGGCATTGAAGCTCCTTCATCGTTTCTTGGAGATCTCATGTCGGTGAGAGCTCTGATCTTCTCGGGTTGGCATCAATTCCTCTCTCGTATGATGAACCCGAGGAACTTTCCGATGTCACGCCAAGACGCACTTGGCCGGATTGAGGCGCATCCCATATCTTCTCGCCAGAGCGGGTTTCCGCAAGTCGCCGAGGTGCGCAGCCTCGTGCGACTTTTTACGATCATATCGTCAACGTATACCTCCATGTTTCGCCCTATTTGCCGGGCGAACACCTTGTTCACCATCCTTTGGTAGGTGGCGCCCGCGTTCTTTAGTCCGAACGGCATGACCTTGTAAAAGTAAGCTCCTTGGGGCGTATGGAAGGCCGTATGTTGCCGATCCTGGGCCATCCGGATCCGGTTGTAACCGGAGTAGGCGCCCATGAAGGAGAAGCGCGCATCTCGCGGCCGAGTCACTCGCTGGTCGATCCTAGGCAAGGGGAAGCAATCCTTCGCAAGCACGATTTAGATCGGTGTAGTCGACACACATCCTCCACCTTCCATTAGGCTTCTTGACGAGGACCACATTGACACCCAATCGAGGATATGGGACCTCTTCGATGAAGTCGACGCCAAGAGCTCGCCGACTTCCATTTGCACACCGTTGGCGCCGAGGGACCGAGGCCGGGTCTCGCCTTACCGAAAGCAAGTCGGGGAAATGTGCAAATGGTGTTGAGAAACCTCGAATCAATTCCCGGAGGTCGGAAGCCGTCGTGCGAAGACATCGCTTTCCTCGAGGAGGCCACGAGCCGTGCCCGCTCTTGATCGTCTAGGTCCGGCCGATTCCGATCGTCCGATCGGGACGGCCATCTTGCATGGAATATTAACCGCCGTTTGTTGGCTCGGATGCCCGGCGCCGCGGCCCCGTGGGTCTTCGAGGGGCCGTCGCCTTTTTCTCTTACCTGTGGAGGTCGCCGCCGTAACACCGCTCGACTTCGAGGATCTCCTCGAACCTCCCGACCGCAGACCGGCCTGGGAACTTCAACGTCCGATGGTATGTGGATATGATGGCCCTTAGCCCGCTGAGGGTGGGTCGGCCTAATGGCGTTGTACGCAGCGGGGAGGTCGACCACCGTAAAAGTCACCAAAGAAAGTTTTTGCCTTCGCGAATCCCCGAGAGTCAACGGTAGGGTCACCGCGCCCGTGGCGAAATGGAGTCGCTCAGAAGCCGGTGAGCGCCGAGTGCAAGGGCTTGTGGCTTCCTTCGCAATCCCAACTTCGTAAAGGCCTCAAGTAGAGGATGTCGGCCGAGCCGCCGTTGTCGACCATAATCCTTCTGGACTGGCGTTGGCTATTCGGGCCGACACCACCAAGATCATCATGCTCCTACATTCCCATATCCCCCGAGGGGAATGTGATCACTGGCTCGGAGGGAGGGTGGTATTCCCCGGTGTCAACGGCTCGGGCGTAAGTCTTTCGACCCGAAGCGCTATGTCCTCCAGCGACGGGCCCCCCCGTGATTACATCGATGTGTTGCTCGATGGGGCCTTCGGGATGCAGGGATGGTTCCCGTGGTCGCTGGAGGTATTGATGTAGGTGGCCTCTTCGGATCGCCTCGACGATTTGCCACCGTGGCACCGCCTCCGTGATCATGTCCATTTTGCCGTGGAAGCGCAATAGCGTATGATCGGCCAGCTCGTTGGCCCTTCATCGGTGGGGCGGCCCGAGCATGCCTCGCTCCTTTATCTCGAAGGAATATTTGCGCCCGAGACGCTGCTCAAGGGGGAGGTGGCGGCGCTGAGCATATGGGTCGGGGTGCCCTTCCGGCCCCCTCGGTGTGGGGACTCGCTAGTCGCCGCCCCCGATCGGATGGAATAGAATGCCCCTCGGTCTGCTCTTCCTTTCTTCCCGACATCCAGGCCTCGGCCGCCACATATTGACTTGCTCACAAACATCTCCGCGATGGATGCGGGGTCGCTTCCACCAAGGACCAAAGAAACTCGACGGCCGCAGCCCCATCATAAACGCCGCATCAACAACGATGGGTGAGCGTCCGATAACTCCTGCACTCGCGTGGTGAACCTTCGAACGGTCGAGAGGGGTTCGCCCTCCTTTGCTTCAACCCCGTGGAGGAGCGCAATGAAGGCTTTGGTCGCACAAACGCCGTAAAACGCAGCCAAGTCCTTGGCGAGCTGCTCAAAGGATGTCACCGCCCCGCTTTTCAAGGTGCCGTACCACGGCGGGCGGATCCTTTCAGCTGGGTGGGGAACGCCCGCACATCAAGGCGCCCGAGGTTCCATATAGGGCCATCTCGAGCCCGAAGCGGCGATGTGATCCGCCGGGTCACCGACTCCATAAAGATCGATGGAGGGGAGACGGAAGTTCAAGGGCACCGGGTATTCCCGCATGCGGTGGCGAACGGGGACTCCAAAGGGACACTTCTCTCCTCTTCTTTGGACTTACGGACGCCCTTTGCACTCGCACGCGCAGGCGATGGAACGGATTTGAGCCCTAATAAGTCCGCTGACCGAGGACACCGCCTCGGGTTCGGGCGACATCCAAAGCCAAAGCCCGGTTCCGCCTCAACCCGCGAGGCTGGGAAGATGGTGGAATGCCTCCCGATGCCGGGAAGAGGTTCCGCCTTGGGAGGGTCGCTCACGCCTCCCGAAGTAGGCGGGGAGGACGGCCCGACAAGATTTGCGTGATCCGGACTCGCTGGGAGAGGTCCTCAAAAGCCTCCGCCGTGACGGTGGGGGGAAGCGGTGGAACCCGACTCGGCGGATGGAGTCCGGCGCCGCTAAATATCCTCCAATAGCGATCAGCGGTCGCGGCGGGATCGCCCTTCGAGGGTCCGGAGGTCTGCGGGACCGCCGCCGAGGTGCCAGCCAGAAACAACCTTTCGCCCATGTGTCGTTAAAGGCGGAGCAGGGAGACCCTCGACAGAGAGGCCCTCCTTCTAGCGCCAACTGCTAGGGGAAACAACTTTACTGCGGACTCGGCGCACGGCGCGAATCCGGAAACCGGGGTCGCTCGTGACGGTTCGCCCGCCGATGGCTCTCCGCTCCCGCCGCCGACCGCTCCGGAAGGCGGCCGCAGGCCCCGGACGTCGAACGACTGCAGCAGGCGTGGTGATGCTTCGCCCGACCCTCCGACGCCTAAGTCGATCGCCCGTCGGCCGGAGTTCCCCAGAGAGAATTGCGGGGGTATTCGAGTCTACTCACCTCTCGGAGTGTTCTTGGGATCAATCCAGTCCCCTAAAAGCCACCCCATCTTCCAGTCTTACCTGTTCGGCTTAAATAGGTCGGACGGAGGGCATGCTTCCGTCATGGGTGGCGTGCTCCTCGGCCTCGCGGTGGCATACGGGCCTGACCTCGCAGGTGGGGTGCCGTGGTCAACTTGGTGGGTAGTTGGGGCGATCAAATCGTGGGATTAATGGAGCGCAGGAGGGGCAATGACGTCATCCGGGAGTACGACCGAAGACCAGATGTCACGTCATTTTTAATACCCCTAACAATGTGGTAGGACTAAAAGTATGGGCAAAGCTTCCTTGCATATGGAATCAACATATGTGAGCTCTTCCAAGTTTGGCTATCAAGTTTTTACATCATGCAAGACATGACTTGTTGTCCATTGTTTAATATGTGTGGAAGATATGAGATGTAGATCTTTCACACTTTAAATCGGTCTTTTAAAAGGCATCATAGTTGATGAAGCTCCTTGTATCTACTAAGATCCTTTCACTAGGTCATTAATAAGTCTCGGTGAGATGACCAAGACGTTGTCATCACTCAGATCTAGATACTTAGCCTCCTCTTCTCTAAAACAATGGGAGGATCTCCGATCCGACAAAACTTCTTAGCACTAGGCTCCAATGCATAATTATAATTCTTGCAGGAGGATGAGCTACTATCACTTGACAAAGGCTCTACGACAATCAAGTTCGCTTATTATTTAATAGGTCCTTGTGGTCTTGGAGATGTCTCGTGAACCCTATGAAGGTAGCGATTGAGGTGCCCCTTATGAATGAGTTCTTCTAGTCATGGCAATCCTTCGTGTCATGTCTACTTCAAATCATGAGTTATTCAATTCGATTATGAACTTCTTCCTTCCTTGGTGGCCTTTTGGGTTTCGGGCTTTTCTTTTTGGCAATCATCAATTCGACCACTACATGTCATTGGCCTCTTATGGTAACTCATGGAATATGACAAGATGTCATGTGATGATCGAATAGAAGAATTTTGAGAGTTGGAGGTCGTCGATATAAGCATTTATCGAAATGGATAAACTCGGGTCCGCCACCAGCCTTACTTCTTCATTAAACCGTTTATTATAACCAAGATAGAGATTGTAAGCTTCTTTGGTAACTTGTAGTTAATAAAGTGGAGTTTGAACTCCTTGGCAAGTTGCTCGAAGAAAGAAATTAATTTTGGAGGTAACTCGAAGAGCTGCTCGTTAGGAGTTGGGAAAGTGACACGAGAGAATCTATCATCCCAAACAACGTCATCTAGGAGATAAAAAACAACTATATGCTCTGGTAATGTAGCCCTTCAAGAAGGGAGCTCGTAGAGGACTAACACGTACTCATTTATATATATATATATATATATATATATATATATATATATATATAACTCATCGTGATGAGATTCTCCAAGAAAGATTTATCAATTGTACTATATCTAAATTTGCCCGTGGTGATGAGGTTGTTTTAAGAAAGCTTGTTCACGATGGACAAGGTGAGGTTAGATCATTCAACTTGTTGACGAAGGTGGAGATTACGGCATGAAGTACGAAGTTTGATGCCAGTAAGATTTCCCAAGGAGTGAGAGCTGCCACAAATGGTAAAAAGCTGTGTTTAGTGGAAGCAGGAATCAAAAGGGTAAAAGAAAACGAAGGTCCCACCTACAAGACTGCACGACAAAGGAAGGAACTGATGCAGCTCTCTCTCTCTCTCTCAAAAGCGAGGCATCGTCGGCTGGTGGTGCTGGTATCGGTTCATTTTCAGATCACTGCAGTATCTTTGGCCATCAACTGGTGGTGGTTGTGGCCGGAGCAAGCATGGGGGACCAAGCTATGCATGACTTGTTGTTTTCATGGGCTTTCTTTTTCTTTCTCAGGGGAATTCATTTGCCTCATCCTGCTGCCTTCCATGGATGGCATCACACCCTGTTGGAGCAACAGTGGATGCGGCCAATACATCCAAAGAACTGGTACTCGATGCAGGTTGGATCGGCCATCATCCCTTGTCGAAGACCCAACTTGCATCGCCCTTGTGTGCAGTCGATCGACTGCTTGGTTCCTGGTTATGTCCTGTCAAGTGAGCAGGAGCAGCCAATCATTTTTAATTGGAGAACCCGACGAGGCCATGTATAAAGCTGCTGCTGCTGCAACGTCTTCGAAGCTTCCACGCTCTCTCGATTCGTTTGGCTCGTATCGCCCGGCCACCTTCGCTGCAGCATCATCTCCGAATCCTCGTCGGTACATCTCACGGAGATCGACAGCATCCGAAGGTGTTCTAATGAAAACGTATAGGTTTTGTGGAAGGGGAAAAGAAAAAGGCTTGATCGCCAAGGGTGACTTCTCCGACGGTGGACACGTGGTTTGCGCCCGTTTGAGGCCGCGCCGCGCCGCACCGCTAGGAGACGTCAGAGCCGTACGTTACGGGCACGGGTCCATCACGCGGCGTGGGTTTGGTCCTCCATTAATCGTCCGCGAGGGGACGCGTGTCGGCATCGCAGCGGCTCCTCGCATCATCATCCTTGTCATCATGATCGTCCCGACCATTAAAGCCTGTTAAACGGAGAGGTGGGGGAGGACGGCAGGGCGGCAGCGGCCGCGGAGGCCGAGAAGAACAGGTGGGTTGGTTAGTTAGTTAATGGAGGAGGAAGGTGGGCATAATTATAGCGTGCGGCGGGAAGGAAAGGGTTGATGGGCCCACCCGCCCGCCTCGTACGTCGAGGCGTACGCGTGTATGGTGTGAGCGGAGGGAAGAGGGTGGTCGGAGGCGAGGAAGGTGGTTGGTTGGCCCGGACGGGTTAGGATTTGGCGAGTAGGTCGAGGAGTCCCGGGCCCGACGCACAAGCCCTTTGATGGCCAAGACATCTCGGGACCGATATATGGCGACGAGGCATCCCATGGAACGGAGGATACCGAGAGAGGGAGCGGGCCGGCGACTTCTTCGCCTCTGATTCCTTGCGAGGTTTCTTCTTGTTGATATCGCCTTTGCATTATAAGAGACTGTGTGGTGTTGTTCTCGAGTTGGTAGTCGATCCAGGGAGGAGGAAGGATGGAGTTGGCGGCGGCGGCGTCGGCGTTGGACGAGTATGACAAGTTGGTCATCCGAATGAACACCCCCAGGCGAGCCCTCTCTCTGTCTCTGTGATCTGTGTGTTCTTGCTCTGTTTCATCTTGATCCGGTGGTTGTCTTCTTCGATTCTTCCTTCCGTAAGCGTTGGCCTCTTTGGCCGCCTGCTTTGTCTTGTTCGAGGCTGTTCTCTGTTCCTAGCGTTTCCGATTTGGTCACCTTTACCACCGGCTTAATTCCGATGTTGTCGTGGCGAGCAGAGTGGTGGTGGACAATGCCGTGTGCCCCACAGCGACGGTGGTGAAGGTGGACAGCGCCCGGGAGCACGGCATCCTGTTGGAGGCCGTCCGCGTCCTCGCCGACCTCGACCTAGCCGTCCGCAAGGCCTACATCTCCTCCGACGGCCGCTGGTTCATGAACGTCTTCCACGTCACCGACCGCTGCGGCCGCAAGCTCGCCGACCGGTCCCTTACCTCCCACCTCGAGCGCTCCCTGTGCGCCTCCCGCCCCGGCGGCGACGACACACAGCCCTCCGCTCTCCTCACGGAGCCCGCCGGCCTCGAAGTCCACGGCCTCACGACTCTCGGGCTCGCCGGCGCCGGCCGCCCGGGCCTCCTCTCCGGGGTCTTCGCCGTGCTCCGCGACGTCGAGTGCGACGTGGTGGCGGCCAAGGTGTGGACCCACAACGGCCGCGTCGCGTCCCTCATCACCGTCCGGGAGGGCCGCCCCGGCTCCCCCGCCGACGCCGGTCGCGTCGAGGCGCGACTCGGGAACGTGCTCAGGGGCGACCACCACGCCGTCCGCGGCGCGAGGAACGCCACCGCGGTGGCGTTGTCGCCCGCCGCCTCGGCGGCCCATTCCGACCGCCGGATGCACCAGCTGATGTTCGCCGACCGCGACTACGAGCAGACCACCTCCGGCGTCTCCACGCCGCCGCGGTCGGCGGTCTCGGTGCAGAACTGGGTGAACCGCGGGTACTCCATCGTCAACGTCGAGTGCCGCGACCAGCCGAAGCTCCTTTTCGACGTGATGTGCACGCTGACGGACATGGAGTACGTCGTCTTCCACGGCGTCATCGACACCGACGGCGACAGAGCTCGCCAGGTAATAAAATCCGTCACAAGTTTCCGCCAAAGCCTCCATCTTGTATCGATCTCTGTGCTCAAACCATCTCTTTCCTTCTCCGAACCGATCGATCCAGGAGTTCTACATAAGGCATTTAGACGGAACTCCGATCGGCTCGGAAGCGGAGCGACAGCGAGTGATCCAGTGCCTGCAAGCCGCCATCGATCGCAGACCATGCGAAGTACGTTTCTTTAAGGATCAAATGCGGAGCAGGTTTGTCCGAACCGGCGCTCATGTCATGTCATGTCATGCTTGTTTCTGCAGGGAGCGATGCTGGAGTTGTGCACAGCGGATCGAAGAGGCCTGCTCGCGGACGTGACGCAGACGTTCCGCGAGCACGGGCTCTCCGTGACGAGAGCGGAGGTGAGCACCAAGGCCGGAATCGCCATGGACGCGTTCTACGTGGCCGACACGGCCGGCCACGCCGTCGACCAGAGGACGGTCGACGCCATCACGGAACGTGTCGGCGTGGAGAGCCTAAAATTGAGTGAGGAGGGACGGCCGTGGTGCCACCACAAGTGGCCCACCGCCGAGGAGGACAGAGTAGCCAACGGTGGTGTGGGGTTGGGCTGTTCTACCTGGGGAGCATAGTGAAGAGGAACCTCTACAACCTGGGCCTCATCAGATCCTGCTCTTAGCAGGGAGCCCATAACACGTAGTATGCCTGGAATTGGAGAAGGAAGGGACACCAGATTGAATTGCCATTGTCGTGGACAGGGATAGCTGAGAAGGAGTAGAAGTAGAGAGCCCCACAAAGTAAAAGGCAGAAAGGTTGGGGCTTTTAGGGTGTTGGGAGGGTTGGAATTGGGGCTTGTGATGGCTATTTGACAGGTAGGTGGGTGGTGGTGGAAGAAAGGGTGTGAGTATTTTATATGTACAGTCATTGTACACAAGAAAACAACTTGATGTTAGGACTAATGCTGGTGGGGTGTTTCAACCTGGTTGCTCTCTTCCAAGCTTTCTTACTCGAAGAGGATCTCACCTGCTACTCCATTAAAGTATGTTCTGGGAGCTCATCTCACCAACTTAATTCAATGGAACAACTCACCAGCGGCGACAATGACCGGGCTCTGTAGACCAGTCGCAAGGCATGAGAACGTACCTTATAGTTAAAATGTGGAGCATAGACGATGTGACTTCAGTACCGTCCACCGCAAGAACAAACAGGAAGACAATTATATTGCATAAACCATGTAATTAATGAGGAAAAATTAGGTCTAACAAACAGGAATCAGAAACTATGACTGTAATCTTTCCAATTTTGAGGATAATTGTAAAGCAAATAGTAGCAACTTTCTTATTAATAAGTAATGCAGCAAAGCTTTAGCATGATGAGACACATTATGAATCAATTCAATTGAGGCTCAAACATGTATCGATTCAATTTTATTATTATTTTTTATGCCACTACAGTCATTGCACATCCTTTTTCAATGCTTAGAAATAAAATTATAACCCTTTTTTCATACTTTAAGTTATTTTTAATTTAACATTTAAAAGTTCATGAGAACCAAAATCGAAACTAGACTCCCAGAACCGACCTAATTTAGTTTGATTCTGGTTTTTAATATGAAAAAAAAAAATCAGAGTTTCAAAACTAACTCAATTCCATTCGATTCTGGTTTCCAATTTTAATGTTTGGTGAGGGTGGCTTAAGTTATAAGTCAAACTATAATGAACAAGACAAATAACAATGTGGATGGCAACCTAACCTCCCAAACATGCCTGCCTGGACCAGCTGCTGCAGCCACTGCCACTTCGAGTGTTGTCGTTGGTGGGAATGCGATGTGCAAGTAGCAACAGGGATAAATTCTGTAAGCATTCAAACTTATTGTTGATAACATGTACATTAGAAGAAGAGAAATTACCTGATAAATTCCACAGCATCATGTTTCATCCCCTCCTCCTCACCTGGTGGTATCATTGCAAGGACAAAATGCATCAGCTCATTTAAACCAGCACAAACTACAAACTATATATAGAGAGAGCTACTCTCATACTAGCACATTAAGAGATGAATGGTGCTACTATACGTATCATACGTGAAGCAAGAAACCTCAAAATTGCTAGTTGAGAATTAACCATACTGTAACATCAACATAAAACATATATAGCGGACACAATCAAGATCAAACTTAAAAAGAAACCTCAAAATTTATTGAAGAAAAAAGCTAGCAGAACCTCCTGTTGACCGACTAAACTATGTCACGACATCCGAAACAAGAAAAGAAAATTGACACTGCAAGTCACAGGCTGATAGCAATAAGATCTCTTCACAAGATTTAGATGTTTTCTGCCCATATGTGTTTTCTGTGTGCACTGCTGGTCATCTCTAAAATTGTCATCATGAAGCTGGCTAAAAGTTCTGAAGCATTTCAACAGCATCAGCAGCAAAACTGGTTGGAAATCTCCTCTGGATAAACTTGCTTGTAAACCTCATCGAGAAGGATTACTTTCTGGAGCTAACCATAGTTTGACCTTTTTGTCAGCACCAGCTGTAGCTAAGACCATGGCACGTGCACCACCTGAAAAAATTATGCAAAAACAATGAAAGATCATGAGCAAATAAATAAATGATTAACCTTGATAAACAGGCACCCCATGCACACATGCAGAGGTATATAAGAACTAATGTCATGCTTTGATGACCGAGCTCAACAAGAAACTGAATTATACTGCACAAGCCTGTGCAAACTAAGAGGTCATGAACAAATAAATGAATGATTAACCTTGATAAACTGGCACCCCATGCACACATGCAGAGGTATATAAGAACTAATGTCATGCTTTGATGACCAAGCTCAACAAGAAACTGAATTATACTGTACAAGCCTGTGCAAACTAAGAGGTCTAGCCAGATGCAAGGCTGTTGGGTTCTAGACTTGCAGATACATACAATTGGTGAAAGATACAGCAAGGCATCAAAGCTGCTACTAATCTTATGCAAAATTGAATGCCCTGCTTTGCAAGCTGACAAGATCAATTTTATCAATAGGCATAATCTAAGCACCTGTAGATATTAGGATAGGAAGATCATGAAACACATGTAGTAGTAGAAAGGATTCTTACCGACTGGAATTGATTGAGGAGCCCAGGCAATCCCAGTAACGTCACCTGAGGGAAAGAGACATTAGCACATTGTTTTAAGAAGGTAGCACATGATAAGACCTAATGTTATATAAAACACTGAGGAATGACAATATTACCAAGCCAATTACCATGCTTCATCATGCCATGCCTACAGAAACTGAAGGCCCACAAGAAATGGGTAGTAATACTATCAGAATATTTTAGTGTATATTGCTTCAATAGGGCCATTTCAAAGTTCTAGTTAGCAAGATCTTGGGAGCAACAATATAATTTCTGCTAAAGGACAAGGGACTACCATTTATCTCTAAGAATCCCTAACATCTAGAGAGAAGTAAACATAAGCAAATTTCATTCACAAATTCTTTTTAAGTATTTTAACCAAAAAACTAAATGAATGGAGGACCAAAAAGGTCATGATATTGGGCAATTATAAACTAAGATATTTCACATCCACTATTGATGGGCAATAACCTAAAGGGATCTTCAAGCAAAAGCACCAGCAAACAGCAGTTCATTCTGATAAGCGGTCAGAAAAAGATGTCATCGAACAAAATCATAAGTGGAAGACTAAATGTAGCAGAAAATAAATCAGCATAAGTGGACTGTCTGTGCAGTATATTACTTGCAATCTTCCTGTTCAATTTTTTGAACATGTTTAGGACCCTCATGGGTTCAAACTTTCTATTGATAACTAAGAGAATTTTCTAGTGAAACTTACTCCCCAGATTTATTGAACTGGCTTTATGGGCAGTAAACCAAAATGTCTATACATAATACATGCCTAAAAAGCACTAAATTATAAATAACTATCATTTGCAACTTCTAAACCTAAACTTTCAATAACAGATCTATTATCCATAAGAAACCAGAGAAAACAATTGCCCAAATTGACACAGGATGATAAAAATGGATGGTGGCATCAAAATATGTTGTATGACTGACAAGTGCTCTTTCAGCTTAATATAATCTTCAGAAGATATTTGAAACATTATTTTTTGTTTCTAAACACAAGAAAATTAGTAAACCACATACTGAAGAAGTGAACAAAAACAATAAGCTGCAATGAATCTTTTATTGTCATTTAGCATTGTTCCCATTCAATGGCAGCTACATGAATCTTGTATAGTTTTCTGTCAGTATGCCTCCCTCTAATCTCAGTCGACCCACCTTGTCCAACTGGATATTTATAGATCTCCTTTTAATATGTCAAAAAGTTTTTGCTAGTGTTATATTATATTGGAAATTTGGAACTATACCAAACTGTTTCCCATCCTTTCTAGTAACTCCATACATTTGTCTCAATAATACTAACTTTTCTGTTCCAACCAACTGATCAACATTAGCCTTATAGTTGTCTTGTAAAAATTTCCTTTCAATCTAAGGGGCACATTGATCTCCTGTTCTGCTAAAGAATAGAAAAAAGCTATCTAAAAAATTTCAGTACTGCACAGAAAAGAAGAATCTTTGCAATAAAGAGATAGCTGAACTAAACACTGTAGCAGCTCTCACCAATCATCGAAACAGAAGAATACTTTGGCATGGATTTAGTGTTTTAGATCACATACCTTCATGTGCTTTATCAGCTGTATCCAAGACACTCCCAGTCCCAGCACACAACCATTGCAAAGTAGATCCACTAATCGTGGCCAAAATTTTTCCATCAGGTGAAATACTAATATGGTTATAGTTAGAAACAGCCCCTTTGGAATCATGAAGTGGAATTGGAAGCACCTTCAAGGTCTTTGGATCCTCATCAAGATGATACGAACTAAAAGAAGGCAAGCATTAGAAGCAAAGAGAGAAAATCAGAAAAACAATCTAAAAACAGGACAAGCAAAGCTCATGAAATGCATAGCATATTAAAGGGTTATGTCACATATAATGAAATCTCAACCAAATAGAAAATGTTCAGTCTTCCAAACAAGAAATACAAGGTCAGACTGGGGTATGATTAGTAGGAAGAACAATTAATTTTAGGTCGCAGGAAATATAATAAGACGGCACAAATAATAGTGCACAAATGACCAATGTACAAGTTCCTACTACAGCCAATTTCTCGAACAGACACACAAAATACTTTGAGATGTTAAACTTGACATGAATACCAATTGTTCTAATTTCTAAATTTGATGAAACAAATTGAATAAAAAAACTTGAAATTCAATGAGTACAGATTCAATTTTCCATTTGAAAGTCAGGAAAACATAGGCCAGCTAGGAAGATGAGAAATACTAATTGCTTGAGATGAAAAAAAACAGACGAAGTAAATTTTACTGAAATGGAATGCTCAATGAGAAGCTTCTTTCTTGATGAAAAAACAGAATTGTGTCTCGGTTGCACATACCGTTGATGTTCCAGACTCGTAGAGAACCATCTTTCGAAGCTGTGATTATCTGCTCTGAGTTATGTGTGAAGCACAAGCAAGTCACTGCACTCTAGAAACCAGCCATAACATTTAACATAGTAGACATGAAGAAAATTCTTTTTTTTAATCGAAGTTGTAGCATTCTATTTATGATTTCTAAAGAACTAGAGATACAATGAAATGAAATGACTCCAACAAACTATAGGTGAAGAAAGATATTTGTACTGAGAAATCACAAACTGCAATTCGCTACAATCTGGAAATCAGAGATAACATGAACATGGTAGGCATGATTTTTTTTTTCTTAATTGAAGTTGTAGCATTTTATTTCTGATTTTTAAAGAGCAAGACATACAATGAAATGAAATGAACCAACAAACTATAGGTGAAATAAGATATTTGTGCTGAGAAATCACCAACTTCAAGGAAAATCAAGTTATTCATTTACTAATGCAGCCCACCAAAATGAGAAAACTACATGAACATTAAATATGTATTTGCAAAATAAGAATTGAAAATGAGATTAAGGAGATAAATTAGGAAATTTATGATGCTCAGAGAAAGCAAATAAAACAGCGACTGGTTGTTAAAGATTCAAAGTTCAAACTACGGCAACCTCACCTTGTGTCCCTTGAGCTGCATAACTTTCAAGACCTCCTTCACAGACCCATCTTTAGAATAGACAATCTCCCAAACCTATGACAAATATAGAGCAGAAACCAAAATAAGATCACATTGAAAGTTGGAAATGCTGGCTCTAATACAAGAAATTTGCATTACAAGCTAATACAAGGGTGATAGTTTAATTATCTAAGCTTTTCATAAGAATAAGAATTTATATACCATATTACCATCCAGAACAATAAGCTCAATCAAAAGCACTTAATAGTTCATAACTTGAGAAACTATCTATGAGAGTTTTGATGCTATTGTAAGCAAGGTTCATAATTTCGTATTGTACCGATGTTCGAGTTTTGCTCGGTACGGCACGAACATACCGAGTGGTACGCTAGGGTGTACCGCTCAATACGTATCTATATATATATATAATATAATATAATATAATATAAAAAAAAGAAAAGGAGGCGTACGCTGCCTTGGCGACGTCACCTCTACGTTGCCTCGACGGCGTCACCTCCTTTTCTTTTCCTCATCGCGTCGATGAGGAGAAGAACGCGTCTTCTCTCATCCGCAACGCTCGCGAAGACGTTGAAGCCCGCAGACGTCTCCGACCTTCGACGCGATGCAATGAGCAGAAGAACGCGATCTTCTCCTCATCTACGGCGTTCGATGAAGACGTTGAAGGCCGCAGACGTCTTCAGCCTTCGGCGCAACATGACGAGGAGAAGAACGTGGTCTTCTCCTCATCTACGACGTTCGGCGAAGATGTCGAAGGCTACAAACATCTTCGGCCTTCGGCAAAGAACGCAACGAAGAAGAAACCGAGCCATCGCCTCTTTGTTACCTACTGGATCGGGATCGTTGAAGAAGGGCAGCATCGAATCAGAAAGCGTCAAGATTCTCTTGATTCTCCATCTTCTTTTCCCTCTTCTTCGAGCGCCTTATCCCTCTTCTCCCTTGACGCTTCTTCCCTCGTCACAGCTAGGTTGACACTGTCGGGTAGCAAGCGGTCCGTGTCCGTACGATGCGCTAGCGGCCCGATACTCGTCCGTCTGAGCGATATCATTCGAAATTAAAATCCTTGATTGTAAGTACATGTTAGCTAAATTATTTTAACATAATATAGACATGTATTTCACAACTCCGAGACAAAGTGCCAAACAGTCACCCATGTGGATAAGGTCACTACCATTCATTCAAACACTGTCCCTCATCTCATCGCATGGCAAGTAATGCTTTTTGAATCAAATACTGGGTGATGAGGAAGCAACATAACAAAAATACCAGTGTCATTAATATGAGTATGCTGAGATAGATATCTGGGTTTACTTACAAAAATAATGTATTTATATTCATGAATAATTAGAGCATTTCCAATTGAAAATACATTAAAGCAATATCTTTTAAGGAAGTTTAAGTCCAGAGATCTATAATTTATGGTTTGGATGAGGTAAGTCAATTTAGATGAGTGATGCAACAAAAGGCAAAGAAAGATCCAACAGGATTCTATTAAAAATGATAAAAAGGAGTTTTAGGTTCACTTCTTTGACTAGTGATATTACCCCCAGTGGTAGTTGATGGCATAAGTATTAGATAGCCACACTGAAATAATTGTCATCATATGGTTGGTTGTTATTATGTTTGTAAAAATTACTATACAAGACGTAACAAGCTAAACTTTGACCTACTTAGCCCTCTTGTGAAGAATGCCCTCTATTGTACCCTTTAATCTAGGAAAGGTAATCAACTGTGTTAAGATTCTTGACAATAAATTGACTCACATGTGGTAAACAAATTTATTCTTTATTCATCTGCAGAATCACCAAGAAGGAGCCTTCAGACGTGTTTAGCAGACTGATGACTCGTCTATAGTAGCAACCTTAGCACATGGTGTATAACTGCAGCACCGATTCCCTTGAACTTCTGGTACTTCCAATTTTGAAGTCTTCTATCTGATCTACGCTAATTTTGGTATACAAGGAATGTTTAAAAAGCTTTTTATGTATTAAATCAACCTCAACCAGAACCTCCATATGTTTTAAATTCATCATGATCACAATGTTAATAAACATATCAAACAATTGGACGAGATAATTAATTTCTATCCAAAGTTCGACTTCCACACCAAACAACTCAGCTCATTGTAACAAAAGCCACAGCCAAATCAGGATCTTGTTTTTATTTGAGATAAAGCATCATGCATGTACAAACATACATGGAGTCGTCAACCCTTATATCAATTGTCCTCTGATAATTATAAACACAACCAGCTCTTTTTCCCTTTTAATCCTTTGCTACCTTTCTTATAGTATGTTTATTCATCATCTTAATGAAATATAATAGATAATCTCATACCTACTTTGCCTTAAAAAGAACATGAAATGCTAACAAGAGAAGACTATTTTGTTGCAATACAATTGTTATAAATAAGAGGTATTGAGATACCATGTTGCTAGAGTAACACATAATTTTGACTCGAACAAATTAGTCCTCTAACTATGATTCTCACACATTTGGAACATTTTGCCTGATAAAGGCAATTGTTAGCCATAGGACAAACTTGGCAGTTACAACATAACATGCACATTTTTCTAGTCACTCTAGTACTATAGTTGAAAATATCATGAACTTTTTGGAAGATTCACATTACCATTCATTAGCAACATCTTGCAATTTTCTTTTCTTCAAATTGGGAAAACTAAGCATGCTAGCTGATTTGCATGAAGTGCTAACATATTCACGAAAAATTCATATATAATAAGGTCTTAGTGTTGCTTATAGCTCTATTAGTGGGGACATGGTGTAAGGCACAAAGTTTCGTGTTTGCAGTTTCCCACCTTTGACTGGCAACGGAGAGAAGTGTTTTTAACAATTAAAAAATGGTGTGCCTCAAATTATTTTGAGAAATATTTAAGAGAACCAAACCTTCACATCAGCAGTAAATGCTGCAGCAGCTAGAAAACGTCCATTCGAGATAATGTAGCCATGTTGTTTTTGAGCTGGTTTGTATCAACAGTTCCCAGCTCTTTCCCACTTTTTCCATGCCAAAGTTTGATGCTAGTCCCTAAAATCAAAGGCCATTTGTCATCATTACACACTTACACAACAAAGCTTCCTGAGAGAATAAAGAAACAGTCCAAAATATGATAAAGAGGTTACACATATGGCCTTCTATGATCTATACCTTTGAATTGTATCAAAAACCCCTCAATAATGTATTTAAAATCAACACAAATATGTCACAAAATCAAATAACACCCTGAAGTGTGATAGAATATTATTTCATAACAATCTTAATTGTAAACTCAATCACCAAAAAAGAATAAACTTCCAAAACTGCTTTTTATGCCTCCTCTTCAAAAGGCTAAATCTAGAATATGGTATAAGAACCAAAAATCCAAATGAGAGCTTATTTTCTCGACATCAAACATGGTAAAGGCAATGAAGGACTCTAAGCTGATCCCATGAACATGATAATTGTGTACCTCAACTTAAAAAAATAAAGTACATCATCAGCAAATCAAATTAATTGTTTTCTATATCTACAAAAAAGTTATGCAAAAAAAAGAGAGAGAACTTGATGGAAGCAAGGATATGAAGCCAATATGAATCTGAAAAAAAGATAATAGAATGATTATGGAGGAACTGCTGAATGAAGTTATAATAATCAAGGATCCATCATGCCAAGAGTCAACCATACATGGTAAATCATGTTACCAGTCTTAAGAAATTTAACTTATTAAAGATTAGTTATTGAGTTTTCATGATCATGGGCTGTTTAGATAGTACTTCTTAAAAGATCATCAATATTCAATACCACTAAGAAAGTTTGAAAACCCTTTTGTAAATTTTACTTGATGAATTTTGCAATCTCTTCAAAATAGGTTGGTGTATCAAGAATAGTTGACCAACAAAGACAGTGAAGCGAAAAAAAAACAAATCATCATCTAAAACCATGAAATTAGTCAGCACGCTCAGGATCTGGGGTCCTGATGGCTCAATGACTTCTCATTGACATAGGAAACTTTGGGAAGGAGCAGAAATAAGTTGGATTGGTTGGTCAGCTGATGAAAACTTCTCATTTTCGTAATCAGGATTCAGCAGAAACATTGTGCTACCGAAGCTAGAAAACAATCACAAATGCAGAGAATGGGAAGTGTAGAGAAAAGAAAGATTGGTATCTGAAACAGACAAGAGACATAGAAGAGAGAGTAGAGAAGCAGATAAGTGAGATAAAAGAGAGAGGAGAGGAGAGAAGAGGTATGATCATCATTTTGACAACTTACCTTCTACAAACTGATTCTACCAACAAGAAACCTTCACTAATAAATGGGCCAAGAAGGACAACATACATAATACCTAGCTGAAACACTGAAGGATACAATAATTATCTTGATACGTCCACTAGTCATGTTATTCTAAAAAGTACTAAAATTGTTATTGATATATTCAACCTAGAAGCACCAAGTTATGCAAATTTAACTTTGTCATCCAATCATGCATGCTGACAGTAGTTTCTATCAAGACACTGAATATCTTGATCGCTTAAAAATTACATACCCTCGGAGCACGAAGCGATGATTATGCTCCCATCTGCAGTACCATATGTTGCAGGAACTGCAGAAAGATTCAGCACGGAGCCTTGATCATGGATCTTCTGGTGCTCCCACTTGATCTCAGGAAGGGGAAGCTTTGCCTGTTGCTTGCCTTCAGCAGAGGGCTTGGCGCCTACATCCCCATACATGAAAAGAGACGAGCCTAAAAGCATCTGAGCTGCCACGACCAACGAAGAAGACCCCTCGGAGAATGCAATGGCTGTCGGATGAGCCCCAGCTGGCAAGTTTAACCTCAGAAACCTAGGTCACAAAATATTATTTCCAAACGATCAAGAAAATGGTGGCAATCACTGGTATAACTGGAATTATCAAGAAAATTGTAGCAATCACTAGCATAGCTAGAATTCCGAAAAATGTAATCCACGAACTTCTTACTTGAAGCTCTTACTGGAGGCGTCATCCAGCCTGAAAACCCTAATCGCACCATCCGCGCAGGCTGCAGTCAAGAATCTTGAATCATGAGCATCGGGGCTTTCGTGCCAAAAAACCATAAGTAAGTTTCTCGAATTAATGGAGGGGAACAGATACAAAGCGGACGAACTCACCGGTGGCGAGGCTATGGCCGTCCGAGGAGAAGCAGATGGCGGTGACCGTGTCGCTGTGGCCTTTCAAGGTGTTGACATCGAGATGATGGTGCTTTCGGTTCTGATCCTGCGATACCGAGAGAACAAATTTTACCAAGAACCAGAGGCTCTAGCGGAGGGCCAGGAGAAGGGAGGGGAGAGCTCGAGGAACCTTATCGGTGGCAGAGTGGGAATGGGGCCTTTGACGATGCGTTTTCTTGGAGGCGACGGAGGAGGAGGAGGAGGGCGGAGGTTTGGTGGCGTCCGGTTGCTGAGGAGATTGGGCGGCAGCGATGGTGGAGATCTCGGCTCTCTTGCGGCGGAAGTAATCGGCGAAGAAGAGGAGGATAAGGACGCCGCCGACGATGGTGGAGAGAAGGGGCACGGAGAAGGAGGCGAAGTCTGCCGATGCCATCGATGGATCGGCCGAGATGGGGCGTAGATGGGAATCTTTCGGCGGCTACAGAGCGAGTCGAGCAGACTATGGTCTGTTGCTGTGGAGACCGGTTTGCTAATTCTAGCTTCTAACAAGGGTTATTTGACCGTTACAGTGGTACTCTCTCTCGCTCTCTCTCTCTCTCTCTCTATATATATATACATATATATAGCGGACTGTTATAAAAGAATTTTAATGAAATTATATTATGACTAATTGATGGTAGTAATCATAATGGCCAATCGCTAAGATTTAAAATAGACATCAAAATGTGTACTTTTAATCACCTAATCAACAGTCAATGGTGATCTGAGCATCATCATAGGGTGATCGAACTTCAAAGCAGAAACCACCGCCACGGAGCACGTCCAACTGCCACTCCCACCACCGCCACTCGCTCCGTTCCCCTGGTACGTGTCCTCTTCTGCGCCACAAAAATGCTGCGCCCACCCCTTTCACGCCCGTCTCTTCACTGCCGCTGCGTCGTCGTCGTCTCGTCTTCGTCGGTGCGCTCCCGGTTTGCACTAGCAAATGGCACCGGCCGTCGTCGCACCCGCCGCCACACCGCCCCTTCCACCCGGATCGGGTCCGGGTCCTCAAGCCCGGCTCGCCCTGCCCCTCCGGCCCGGTCGTGTACTGGATGTTCCGCGACCAGCGGTCCGCCAACAACTGGGCCCTCATCCACGCGGCCGCTCTCGCTGCCCGATCCCACGCTCCACTCGCCGTCGCCTTCTGCCTCTCTCACCGCTTCCTCGGCGCCCACGCCCGCCAGCTTGGCTTCATGCTCCGCGGCCTCCGCCTCCTCCGCGGTCGCCTCGCTGCCCTCGGCCTGCCGTTCTTCCTCCTCCGCGGCGACGCCCCCGACGCCCTCCCCGGCTTCCTGAGCCGCCTCGGTGCCTCCGCCCTCGTTGCCGACTTCTCCCCCCTCCGGCCCGTCCGCGCCTGGAAGGACGCGCTCTGCGAGCGCCTCCCCGCCGCCGTCGCCCTCCACGAGGTCGACGCCCATAACGTTGTCCCCGTCTGGGTCGCCTCCGGCAAGCTCGAATACGGCGCCAAGACCATTCGCCCTAAGATCCACCGCCTTCTCACGGAGTACCTTGTCGAATTCCCCCAGCTCCCGCCGCCCGCCGTGCCGTGGACCGGGGAAGCGCCACCGGAGATCGACTGGGACGAGCTCATCGGCGAAGTCGTCAGGTAATTCGACGAACCACAGAAAGGTTTAAGAAAGCGCCGTAAAAATCGAATCTTGGTACGAGTTTGTTGGCATTTCTGGTTTCTTCCGATTAATCAGGGAGGCAGGGGAAGTGCCAGAAATCGGGTGGTGCGAGCCAGGGGAGGAGGCGGCGATGGAGGCGCTGATGGGGCGCAAAGATGGGTTCTTGACGAAGACGTTGAAGCTCTACGACAGTGATCGGAACGATCCGGTGAAGCCGAGGGCGTTGTCGGGGCTCTCCCCTTACCTGCACTTTGGGCAAATCTCGGCTCAGCGATGCGCTCTGGAGGCTTGGAAGCTTAGAAAATCCTGTCGTCAGGTGTGCCTGCCCTTATTATTCTTTCTAACATTCTCTACCAAAGTATGGAAGGTCATTCTTTGCGAAGAATTCTTTTGAGCATATAACTGCTTAATCTCATAGAACGCCTTGTAGGTTTAAAGTACGAAGAACAGGCATATTAGTTCAAGAACACTGGGAACCAACTCTTTCATGTTTGATTGTCTGATTCTTTCTTTCACAAAACCATGCTTTGGAGATTATTTTGTTAATCTGTCTGGTGCAATTTGTGGAAGACGTGCATGTTTTTGGGTAACTAATGGAAGAATAGTTGTTGATGTGGCTGCTGCAAACATGCTGTGTAGTCGGTCGACGCATTCTTGGAGGAGTTGATTGTGAGGAGGGAGCTAGCAGATAATTTTTGCTATTACCAGCCTCATTATGATTCATTGCAAGGTGCATGGGGATGGGCTCGCAAGACGTTGATGGATCACACTGCAGATAAACGAGAACATATTTATACGTAAGTTAATTCACCACTTTTCTTAGATTTGCTTTACTCATTGTGGGTTAAAGGCTTTTCATGTTTTGAGAAACTTAGCCTGCTGCTTTCTGCTTTGCATGCTGAGTTGCTTGACTTTTGTTTTGCAGGAAGGAGCAGCTGGAGAAAGCAGAAACTGCTGATCCTGTCGGTTGACATATCAATTATCTCTAGTGAATAATTAGTCCAAACTTTTAATTAACTAAGAAAGTGATTTAGAGCTAAATATTGGTTTCTCTCTTATTTCAGCTCTGGAATGCCTCACAACACGAGATGGTTTACCATGGAAAAATGCATGGGTTCATGAGGTAAAAAGCTGAGGATTTTGCTTTGCCATTCTGATATTTCTCATTCTTTTCATCCGTGCTTGCCAAACTCATCTTTTAGATCCTTTTTCATGCTACACTATTTACATTCTAGGTTAAAGATCATGTGTGAAATAAAAGTAAATTCTCAATTCAGCTTAGTTGTTTTTGAGATTCAATAATGTGGTATCCTGGTAGAGCCATTAACTAATATATTTCATGTTCAGAAGCACCTTTATGACACTAATTTTTGAATGAGTGCTAATCTTATGACTCATATTTACCTCTTTGTCTCTTTCTATCAATCTCTTTGTTGCTATGAGAAGACACTGGATATTCTCTCACAGGTATGTGTTCCATAGTGGTAATATGTTTTTGATCAACAGGATGTATTGGGCGAAGAAGATCCTTGAATGGACAAATGGACCGGAAGAAGCACTTTCAATAGCAATTTATTTAAATGACAAGGTATTGGGTTTTTTGACATCATGGAATTCTTTTCACTGTGATATCTGGTTTTTTCTCCTTGACCATAAAAGCACCAGAATATATAAGCATCAGACATGCATAGAGGTAGGTTGCATATATTGATCTCCCATGATCCCTCTTGCACTAGATATGCCCCTTTTACATGCATTGTTAGGGGCCTCATATATTGATATTTTTTCTTTAATAGTCGAACAATCGCCGATTGTCTGCTTATAAGAATAAACAGAAACAAAACTCGATCTAGCTTGTGAGAATATTTAACATCCAAGCATATAATTTTTTGTTGAATGTTACGATAGAGTAATTAGAAAATCCCCATTGATGCATATCCAAATGCTCCTTCAAATCCATCTCCCAAGTTTCATTGCAATCTGATAATGCTGGTGTTCAACATCTACACTTCTAATGACATTCAACAGCTTGCGAGGTAGGACTCTCCGGTTGGAGGAAAAGCTACTTGTGTCTGACTCGGGTCAAATGTTCGGAAGTAACTGCATATTTTCAACAGTCATATAGCGTTCTTCAGGAAATATCCACATTATGTTATTAATATGTAAAGATTGTCTCTATCTGTTATTGCTACTTGTTTTTTCTTATTCTCAAATTCCATTTGTCTTAGTCTTTTATTTTTTCTGGCTTCATCATTAACGACAATAGTATTTGCAGTATGAGCTAGACGGTAGAGATCCGAGTGGCTATGTTGGTTGCATGTGGTCCATATGCGGAGTCCATGATCAGGTTTGCATCCTGATAACATCTTTCATCAAGTTCACTTAGTTGGACTCTTAGAATCCACTTGTCTCATTTCCTCGTGACAAGAATGAGTCGTATGTTTGAGTAAATTCCTGTTATAAAATTTGATGGTGCTTGAACTTGGGTTTTAATGGAGTTTGCTTGATGTCTCCCGCTCAGGGCTGGAAGGAGAGACCAGTCTTTGGGAAAATACGTTACATGAATTATGCAGGCTGCAAAAGAAAATTCAATGTGGATGGATACATAGCATATGTGAACAAACTGGTAGGCGAATCAAAGAAGAGGAAGTCAGATGACCATTCGAGACCTGCAGCAAAACATTCCAAAACTTGACTGTTGCGGAAGACAAACTTATAGTCAAGTAGCACAGGCAGTGTCACTCTGAGAAGAAGCAGGGAAGATTGAAGGAAAAATTACTGAGGTCCTCTACATCTTTGGTGGAAGCACATGCTGATTAGAAGCATCTAACCAAATTGGTGCCAAACACAATTTATGAACTCGTGTCGGTCGCATTTGTCCTATGTCCTCGCTGTAGCCTAGCATGCAGGACAAGTTAGAGTGACGATTGGCGCATTTGGTGTTAACTTCGGCATACAGGCTGGGTTGATCAATCACGATCGTGTGTATCAAGATTGAAATATGTTGCTGAACCATCAAGTTTCACTTGGTATACCAAGCAAATCTAGAGAGCAGGATGGGATTATCTTATTACACTAATGCTGCCGCGACCTCATTCTAATCTACAATCATGCAGATGGTTCATTTTGTTTGTTGTGCTGAAAATTTTGTTGATTTGTAGCTTCTGTTATGTCTATTGCTGTTGTATCCTTGATAAAACAAATATAGAACATAGTTGTAGACCAAGTTGCTATGCAACTCTTTCTTCTTCCTCCCAGCGTTTGATGGTGAATTGTTTGTCTCCATTATCTGAGAGAGTGCTGCAGATGCTTGTATTCTTCTTTGATCTATCTATGCACATCATGGGCTATGACGTGCGTGGAATATTATGCAATGTTGTGCAATCGAAAAGAGGTCTCGCCATCCTTTTTCTTCATTAATTCTTTCAATATATGAGTAAGCACAAGAGCTCCTCCAAGAACAATAGCAGCCGGGAATCGACAACAGCAGTTTGACTTCCCGCTCTCCTCTCTCCTCTGTCTCAGCCACTGTCAGCTTCCGCAACATGCCGACAACAGCAAGCATGAATGCAGCTAACAGTGGAAACTCAGAAGACCTGCAGCGAGAGAAGAAGAAGAAGGAAGAAGAAGATGCATCAATCCAATGTTAAATGCCAAGACATTGATGTGGTTCACATGCACGCCCAGCACGGTCAGCTGCTGCCGATCCCACACGAACAGAACGCTTGCTTGAGTGGCACTAAGATAGCCTTCCATGCCCTCCTCCCCATTACCTTCCCGCAAGCACCAGCCTGGGTAATATTACTTCGCTTGATTGTTTAGCTCTTATCGGAAGGATCGCGGAAGGTCATGCTGATGACCAAGCTTCGGTAATGGACGTCTCCGTGACTCTTAACTGAAGGTGAAGAACAATGGGAGAGCAAAACGAATGAGATAGAATTCAGCTGTGCTCGATGCGTTACGGCACAAGGCAACGAAGACTGCAGCGTATTTATTGCATGAAAGCGAAGTTTAGACACAGCATTTAAGGCGGTACTCCCTCGCAAGAAGAGGAGAAGGAAGCATCCGAAGGGGAATTAGCCCGTCTCGGAGATGGTCTCTCCTCTCTCATCTCCCTCCTCTTCTTCCCTCGCGCCTCCTCCTCCGCTTCCTCCTCGCTCTCCGGCTTTCATGCCTGTAAGCACTCTCTTTGCTACTCGTCCGTGCTTCTTCGACTGGCTCGCCTTTAGAAACTTCTCACGCTTGCATGAACTCCTTGCTTCTTGACAGCTCGTGGAACACCAGAAAGAAGAGCAGCGGGAGGAAGCCGCGGCCGTGAGATTTAGTGCTTACGTGCACAAGCCCACTCCGCTCCACCCCTCCATCGTCGCTTCGTCGACGGTGAGGACCCCACCAGTTCTCACCACGCGGCGGCCATCCCGGACCAGAAGCCAGGACGATGGCGAGGCCGTGTACGTCTCCTGCGACAAGTGCCGCCCCACCTCCCGCGACAAGCTCATCTCCGTTGTCCTCGACAACGCCGCCGGGCACAAGCATCCCCCCGCGGGCTCTTCTTCCCCCGGCCCCGGCGGCGTCCTTCGCTCATTGTTCCAATCTGTCACCCGCCGGAGCCCCACCGCTGCTGTCGGCGTCGCATCAACCGCCTCCGCTGTCAGTGAAGACCAGTGGCGTCTCGTGGCTGCGGAACTGTCCAGGAAACTCCTCCACGCTACGCGGAAGCGCGACGAAGCCCTCCTCGAGGCCTCCCGCCTCGAGTATTCCCTCACCGAGCTAGAGCGCAAGATCGACCGCCTCGAGTCCCATTGCCGCGACCTCCGGGCTTCCATCCAACCTGGCCCTGCTCTCGGCCCCTCCACGGCCCCCTTCCCGACGGAGGCCTTCCACGTAGCCATCGCCGACGCACGCGCTGCCGTCCGCCAGCTCGCCCGCTCTCTCATCGCGCAGGTCCGACTCGGCCCACCCGGGTCGCGGTCCTCCGACCGGTTGACGGCGTTGATCCAGCACGACGACCCTGGGCCGTCGTCGAAGGGGGGAGGAAGCCCGGCGGCGTGCTGTTCCATATGGAGGCGCTACTGAACCAGGCATTCTACGCCGCGTTCGAGGAGGACGACGAAGAGGAGGCCAGGCTGATCGACCCGGCGGCCCGGTGCGAGGCGAGCCGGGCGGGGCACGAGGCGGTCCGGGGGCTGGGATGGGACGAGGTGCTCTGCAAGGGGACGCGGCACTACAGCGAGGGGCTGAGTCGGTTCTGCGACCGGAAGATGAGCGAGGTGGTGGGGGTGGTGGGGTGACCGGGCGTGGCCGGAGGGGCTGCTGCAGGCCTTCTTCGAGGCGGCCAAGGGGGCATGGGTGGTGCGGCTCATGGCGCGGTCCGTTCACCCGGCGCTGCCAGTGCTGAGGGCGGACCAGGGGGCCCGGTTCGACGGCCGGTTCATGGAGGACGTCGCTGCCGATCGTGTCCGGCGGCTGACCCCGGCGAACGTGCGGATGCTGGTGGCACCGGGGTTCCACGTGTACAACGCCGGCGGCGGTGGGGTGGTCAAGTGCACGGTGCTCTGCGCGTACAACAGCAGCAACAGCGATTGAGTGGCGGAAACAGTTCCGAGAAGCCTCCTCGATGGGCAGCAGCAGGAGATCACGTAGAGGAGGCGGAGAACACTCTGTGCATGGCGGATACATCAATAATGTCACCGAGCTTTTTATTTTATTTTATTGTATTTTATTTTTCTGGTTTTCCTCCACCTTTTCCTCCTAAAATATATTTCTAAATTTTAAATTATAATTCTTATAAAATCTTTCAAAAATAATATATATATATATATGAATACATATTTGCTATCTTTCAAAAATAAGACATATAATTTTTTTTAAATAAGATTGTAAATAGTAAATAGGGGATTGTAAATAGTAATCTCTAAACAATTATGAGCGTCGTCATCCGGGTAAAAAAATATATGAAGGATTTTTTTTATAGTAAATTATCCTTAAAAATTATTTAATCTATAAATGCATCAGAATTAATTAGATGATTCGGAATGTACGTCCAGGCAGTGTACACAGCGGGTGCAAATGCTTTTCAAACTTGATTAATCTAATTTATGTGGGTCGAATAGATGTGGATGTCCGAAATAAGCATAATATTAATTAGATTTGGATCTAATTAATATTATGCTTATTTACTGCGTAATGAAGCGGGTTGAAAGCCAGGCAGAGAGTCCAAATAATAATTGGTCAGATATAATAAAAAAATAACATATTTACTTTTAGTATTGTTAGGGATCTTAAATGTGACGCGACACCCGGTCCTGAGTATTACGCCCGGATGATGTCATCGCTCCTCCTGCGCTCATTTACTCCCGCGTTTGACCACCCGACGTCACTTCTCCTCTGCCTCGCCCCGCGTCCATGCTGGGTTGACCACGGCACCGACCTGCGAAGCCAGGTCCGTATACCACCCCCAGACGCAACTGGAAGCGCGCCATCCGCCCGACATATTTAAGGCCAAGGGGTAAGGTGAAGAGGGGGGGAAAAAAGGTGCACTCTGAACTCTTCAATTGGTTTACCGGTTGGGATCAGGAGGGGGAAAGGTCGGGAGCCTACGAGAGTGAGGCTGACTTGAGGCTGAGGGGTCGGCAGAGCACCCTCCGACCCGCCTTTGTGCAGTACTGCCTCCCGACATCGGCGCACACAACTGCTCGAACCCACCGAGCAGAGACATCGACGAGCCCGAACCTTACCGAGACGACCCCGGATCCCCGGACTCTCCGCCGCACGCCCCAGGGTCACGGTAAAAAGTTGTTTGAACTAACAGATTGGCGCTAGAAAGAGGGCCCCGCCGAAGATCACCGTCAGGCCCCGAACGACACATGGACTAAAGGTCGCGACCGGAGGGATGCCGCGAAGCCCCCTTCCTCCGCACTCTAGAGGGATGATCCCGCCGCACTCGTAACGCCATCGAGTTTGTTCAACGACCCTGGACTCCACCCACCAGGCGGGGTTTCTCTGCTCCCTCCCCCAATCACCGCGGAGGCCTTTCAAGACCTATCCCAGCAGGTCCGAGCTCTAGCAAGTGCCGTCCAGGCCATCGTCCCTCATATGCCTCAGGGAACGGGAGGGCCGAGCCACCAGAGACCCGGATCCTCCCCTCAGGCTCATGAGGCGCCCCCCACGGCACCGTCTTCCCCTGCGTCCCACCCGGTCCTAGACGGAACCCGGGTTCTCGAAAACCGGGGTATCCCGCCCGAGCCCGAGGCGATATCCTCGGATTCGACGGATTTACTCCGAGCCCAGCTCCGCTCTATTTCCCAGCGCCTGGATGAGGTGCAAAGGGACGTCCGGAAGTCAAAAGAGGAGCAGAGGGAGGAGCCTCACTGGGAGTCCCCGTTCGCCAGTGACATACGGGAATACCCGGTGCCCATGAATTTCCGCCTCCCCTCCATCGACCTTTATGATGGAGCCAGTGATCCCGCAGACCATGTTGCCGCTTTTCGAGCTCAGATGGCCCTATATGGAACCTCAGACGTCCTGATGTGCCGAGCGTTTCCCACCACATTGAAAGGGCCCGCACGTGCCTAGTACAGCACTTTAAAAAGCGGGACGATAACGTCTTTCGAACAGCTCACCAAGGACTTCGAGCTACATTTCCTGGCGTTCGCGCGTCCGAAGCCTTCGGTCGCGCTCCTCCTGGGCTTGAAGCAAAAGGAGGACGAACCCCTTTCCCACTTTGTACGACGGTTCACCATGGAGGTACGAGGGTTATCTGACGCTCACCCTTCGCTGTTAATGCAGGCGTTTATGATAGGGCTGCGACCCTCAAGGTTTTGTTGGTCCTTGGTGGAGCGACCCCCCGTGTCCATCGCGGAAATGTTTCAGCGGGCAAACCAGTATGTGGCGGCCGAGACTTGGATGTCGGGAAGAAAGGAAGAACGACCAAGGGGGCGTTCGACGCCAGCCCGAGCGGGAACGACGACCAGGCGGCAGTCTCCGCACCGGGGACGCCAGGCGGGGCATCCCGACCAATACGCGTCCGAGCTGCCACCTCCCCCCTTGAACACGTCGCGGACGCAAATATTTCTCCAGATAAAGGAAAGGGGGATGCTCAAGCCTCCCCGCCCGATGAGGAGCCGACGAGAGCTGACCGATCGTACCTAATACTGTCGCTTCCATCGGCAGAATGGGCACGACACGGAGCAATGCCATGAGCTGAAGCGGCAAATTGAGGAGCTGATCCGGAGGGGACACTTAGACCAATACCTCCAATGTCCGCGGGAACCCTCCCTGCGTCCCAAAGGCCCAGTTGAGCAACACATTGATGTAATTATTGGGGGACCCGCCTCTGGAGGGGATAGCGCCTCGGGACGGAAAGCTTACGCCCATGCTGTCGCAACTGGGGAACACCACCCTCCCTCCGAGCCAGAAATCACTTTCCCCTCGGAGGACTTGGGGGGTTCGGAGCACGATGACGCGCTGGTGGTGTCGGCCCGAATAGCCAATGCGCAAGTTAGAAGGATCATGATCGACACTGGCAGCTCGGCCGACATCCTTTACTTCGACGCCTTCTTGAAGTTGGGATTACCGAAGGAGGCCCTGAAGCCTCTACACTCGGCGCTCACCGGGTTCACCGGCGACTCGATCTCGCCGCGAGGTGCGGTCACCCTGCCTTTAACTCTCGGTGACTCTCCGAAGACAAAAACAGTGTTGGTGACCTTTTTGGTGGTCGATCTCCCCACCGCGTACAACGCCGTCCTGGGCCGGCCCACCCTCAACAGGTTAAGGGTGGTTATCTCTACATACCACCGGACCTTGAAGTTCCCGACTAGCGCCGGAGTCGGGGAAGTCCGGGGAGATCCTCAGGAATCCAGACGGTGTTACTTGACGACGATCTCCCTGGGCAAGAGAAAGAGGCCAGAACAGCCCCTCGAAGACCCGCGCGGGTCGCGACACCCGACTCAGCATCCCGAGCCGACGAAGCCGGCAATCAACGTTCCGCTGCGGGATGACCGCCCCGACCAGTCGGTCGGGATCGGTTCGGACCTAGACGAACAGGAGCAGGCTCAACTCATTAGCCTCCTCCAAGAGAATGCCGACGTCTTTGCTTGGACAATGGCCGACGTCCCGGGGATCAACACGGAAGTTTCTCAACACTACCTGAGCATTTCCCCGACCGCTCGCCCAGTGAGACAAAGACCCCGGGCTCAGGCTCCTGAGCGCCAACAAGCTATGCAAATTGAGGTGGATAAACTCTTGGCGTCCGGCTTCATTGAGGAAGTCAGGTACCCCCAATGGCTCTCCAATGTAGTTCTCGTAAAGAAGCCTAATGGAAGCTGGAGGATGTGTGTCGACTACACCGATCTAAATCGTGCTTGCCCGAAGGATCGCTTCTTTGCCTAGGATCGACCAGCTGGTCGACTCAACCGCGGGACACACCCGCTTCTCCTTCATGGATGCCTTCTCCGGTTACAACCAGATTCGGATGGCACCAGAGGATCAGCAACACACAGCCTTCCACACACCCCAAGGAGCTTATTTTTACAAGGTCATGCCGTTCGGATTAAAGAATGCTGGGGCCACTTACCAAAGGACAGTGAATAAGATATTCGCCCACCAGATAGGGCGAAACATGGAAGTCTATGTCGACGACATGATTGTAAAAAGTCAAACAGGAGCCGCCCACCTTGACGACCTGAGGGAGACCTTCGCTACGTTAAGGGGATATGGAATGCGCCTTAATCCGGCTAAGTGCATTTTCGGCGTAACATCAGGAAAGTTCCTAGGATTCATCATACACGAGAGGGGAATCGATGCTAACCCGGAAAAGATCCAAGCACTCATCAACATGAGATCACCTAGAACGATGAAGGAGCTTCAATGCCTTAATGGGAGGATAGCAGCTTTGTCCCGATTTTTATCCCGGTCGGGAGATAAGTGTCTTCCCTTCTTCCGGGTCCTGAAAGATCCAAGAACTTGGACGAATGCGAGGAAGCCTTCGCACGCCTGAACCAGCACCTATCCGCACTCCCACGCCTTACCTCGGTGTCTACACCGGAAAAACTTTACCTCTACCTAGCGACGTCTCGACACGCAGTGAGCTCTGTGCTGGTAAAAGAGGCCTCCGAAAAATAGCACCCGGTTTATTACATCAGCCATGTCCTACGTGGGCCGGAACAGCGCTACCCCCCCATTGAAAGGTTGGCATTAGCGCTTATCCTGGCGGCTCGGAAGCTACGCCCCTATTTCCAGGCCCATACAATCGAGGTAATGACTGACCAACCACTGCGTCAAGTTCTTTCTAAATTTGACGTGGCAGGGCGCCTCCTAAAATGGTCGGTGGAGCTATCCGAGTTTGATCTCCACTATAAACCAAGAACGGCCATCAAAGCCCAGGCCCTGGCCGACTTCATTTCGGAGCTAACCCAGCCGGAAACGGAAGGCGCGGAACAAGTTTACCAAGACTGGGTCCTGCACGTAGACGGGTCATCTGGCTCGAGGGGTGCCGGAGCAGGACTTATCCTGGAGGACCCCGAGGGACGCTCTTTCGAGCGCTCTCTCCGCTTCGGCTTCGAGGCCACAAACAACGAGGCAGAGTACGAAGCACTCTTGGCGGGCCTTCGCTTGGCAGCCGAGATGCAGCTGAGAGCAGTCCATGTTCTCACGGACTCCCAACTGGTTGCCGAACAAGTCGGCGGAGAATATCGGGCGCGGGACCCAACCATGTCAAAATACCTAACAGAGGTAAAAACCCAGACCACTAACTTTTCTCGTTTCACTTTATCTAGAGTACCCAGGTCCCAGAACGAGCGGGCAGACCAGCTCGCAAAGTTAGCCTCGGGAGCCGAACCCAAGGAACATCCCGAGGTCGAGGAGCTCACACACCGGTCGGTGGCTACCACGGGGGTAGGGGACCTCGGAGTCCCGATACCTCCGCTCACATGGATACAGGAGATGCGGAGATACAAGCGCGAGGGCATCCTGCCTGAGGATGACATCAAGGCGCGACGGCTACGCCAAACCCAGGCGTGGTACTGCAAAATTGGCGATCGGCTTTACAGAATGTCGTTTTCTCGTCCCCTGTTACGATGCTTGGATCCCGACGAGGCGAAAATAATCCTCGCCGAGGTCCACGGCGGGACCTGCGGGGAGCATATGGGTGGCCGGACTTTGGCCTTCAAGATACTACGTCAGGGCTATTACTGGCCCACGTTGCACCGAGACGCTAGGGCCTTTGTGCGACGGTGCGACGCGTGCCAGCGCCAAGCCCGGGCCCCGCCGCATCCCGCGATCCCACTCACTTCCATGGATTGCGCCTGGCCATTCGCGCAATGGAAAATGGACCTTTTGGGACCATTCCCCCCGGCGTCCGGCCAGCG
Organism: Musa troglodytarum; assembly: GCA_023547065.1. Lineage (NCBI taxonomy): Eukaryota > Viridiplantae > Streptophyta > Magnoliopsida > Zingiberales > Musaceae > Musa > Musa troglodytarum. The sequence goes on along the minus strand of CP097503.1, from coordinate 24,236,125 downwards.
AAGATACATCATCGTGGGAGTTGATTATTTCACCAGCGAGCTGACAAGCGCGATCATCACACGGGACGGTCGGTCAACTCAGATGGAAAAATATTGTGACCCGATTCGGCCTTCCCAACGTTATCATCACCGATAACGGCACCCAGTTTTCCAACGCTCGGTTTAGGGAATTCTGCGTGAATTATCGGATTCAGTTGAGGTTTAGCTCTATGGCCCACCCTCAGACCAACGGGCTCACCGAGGTAACCAACCGATCTATCCTTGATGGGCTTAAGAAAAGAACTCTGGGAGCCCGATCAAGCTGGGTCGACGAGCTACCGAATATCCTATGGTCTTTGTGGACAACCCCGAAAACGGCCTTGGGCGAGTCACCATACAGCCTGGCGTTCGGCGTGGAGGCGGTTCTGCCAGCCGAGTTGGTCATTCCGACCCTCCAGGTAGAAAACTATGAGGAGTCAACGTCGACCCAGGGAGTTCGGGCTGGTCTGGACCTGCTCGAACAGCGCAGGGCCGACGCGCACCTAAAAATGTTAGCCTACAATCGAAGTGTCGCCAAAAACTACAACAGAAGGGTATGCCCTCGACCTCTCGGGATGAGAGATCTGGTACTGCGCAAGGCGGAGGTAAGTGACCCCGCCCGCTTGAGGGGCAAACTTGCACCTAAATGGGAAGGCCCCTACCGCGTCACCAAGGTCGTCCGACCGGGCACGTTCCGACTCGCGACAATGTCGGGACAGCAAGTGCCGAGGACATGGAACATCCAGAACCTCAAAAAATATTTTGTTTAGAATTTTTATGACGAATGCAAGGACCAAGCAGAAAGGTTAGCATGGGATTCGGATTATTGAAGTTGACTTACGAAAATCAGAATTATATTAACAAAGTTCTGAAATACAAAATGAGTCCTTAGAGAGGGAAAATGGTGATACATAACCCAAAAAGGGTGAGGAAAGGCCCTCCAAAAAAGAACAAGGAGTCCCTCAAGAGTCGGCCCCCGGTAGGTCGTCATCAAAAGGGACTTCGTCGGGCATATTCGCCCCCTGATCTTCGGGACGGGAGGTGAAGGGATCCTCCTCGACCATGGAACCCGGAGGGCACGCCCAGAATCGCGCCAAGACGATCTTGTACCCATACTCATAGGATACCCTGCCCGTCTGATCCAAGCCGAGAAGAAAGCCCTCCGACCTCTTGTATCGCTCGATCGCCTCCCGGTCCCTCTCCGGTTGGCGGACTTCTTCCGCCGCGAGTGCTTCCTGGGCGGCCTTTGTTTCGGCTTCTTGTGAAGCCAACTTCACCGCCAACTCGGAGGCCTCCTTCGTGCGGAGACGGTTCTCCAACTTCTCGGTCCGAAGAAGTTTCTGCAGGTTGGCCTGCGATGCCGATGCGGCCTCGAGTTCGGCGGTCAGGCGAGACACTTCGGCGCCCATATCGGTTGCTCGCTGCTCGGCTGCAGCAACCGCCTCAGGCCCAGACCCCGCACGGACCTCCACCAGCTGGCGGTGCAGATCGAGATTGCGCTCGCTGAGCCCACCTATAAGCCAACCAGCGTCGTGGACACGGTCGATCAAAGCCGTGGTGTAGTGGAGATTTTGCACAAGAGAGAAACAGTAAATAATGATAGAAGAAAGAATCCAGAAAGAGACACGCGAGACGATGCTTACCCACAGTGCCGACTTGGCCGACTTGGCAATAAGAGCCTCCGAGGGGAGCATATACAAATCCCGAGCCATATCGGGATGAAGCGCCCCCTAGAGGTAGGTGGCCGAAGGGTTTCCCCCAGTCCACACTTTGTCCCCACGGGACAATCCGCCCCATCGGGCCACCAGAGGGTCGCTCGCCCCCTCGAGAGAGACCTCGCCCATTACACGGGAAAAGAAGGGCTGATCCTTGCCCGATGGGATCTGACACAGATCCTTCATGGCCGGGGGGCGAAGGCTCTTCCCGGTCGCCCCCTGGCTGGGCCCAGCACCCTCGGTCGGTCGCTCCTACAGGAAGAGTCGCCGGCGTCTCGAGGTCCACAACGTCCTTCGCCTTGGACCTCTTCTTAGGTCGTCCTCCTTCAGTTGCCCGCGGGGAATCTCCCCCCGCTCGCTTTAGGATTACCGGTGCGCGCGGGGACGAGCCTGCTAGAGTACTCGCATCGTGGAATAATCGCAGGTTCACCATTTCTGCGAGAAATAAAAGACCAGTTAGAGACGAGAAAGTGGCAGTGACCTCGAAAACGTAAAACAGTGATGACCTACCCCGAGAGCGCGGGCTAAGCCCCGCTTCCGCAAGCCATTGCTCCGACATGTTGCGGATGGCTTGCGAGGAGGGAAGGATTACCCTCAGCCTCTCAAGGTGTGTACGCTCCTCGGCGTTGAGCTTTGGGGCTGTGTTATCAATGGTCCTCGAGGACCACCGAACCCCGAAACCCCAGTCTTTTTCGCACCGGACGAAAAAGAAGCGTCTCTTCTACCCCTTGTTATTGGTAGGGGCACCGCTAACGGAACCCGCCGGCGGTGAGGAAATATCCCCTCGACCCTTAAAAAGGCAGAAACACGAGAGGAAAAGGTCGCGGGTCGGGGTGATATCGGCGTAATGGCATTCCCCCAGGAAGGCCACCAAATATCGCCAAGAGTTGGGTGTTATTTGTGACGGCGAGATCCGCCACAGAGATATACAAGACACGATGATAGGATGTAGGGGGAGACGCAGGCCGGCCTCCAGGGCGTCGAGAGTCAGGGCAAAGCCCTTGGGAACCGGATCGAAGGCTCGCTGCCCCGCTTCGGGGGCCGCAAGGATGTATTCTTCCGGGATGCTGTAGCGCCTCCGGAGGATCTCTACGGAAGACTCATCTAAGGTGGAATCTTGGTCGTGCGGCCACATTATGGCCTCTAGCGCACGCGCCGCTTCCCCATCTGAGGAACGGTTGGAAGGTGGAGATGGTGGGGAGGCAATAACACAGTAGTGACGGAAGGGGAGGAAGAGGAAGAAGTAGAGGAGGAAGAGATGGAAGAAAGAGCCATTTTGCACTGACCTACAGCGGATGGGATCGACTGGAGGATGGCAAGAGACACCAGGGCCAAGGAAGAAAACTTGGAGGAAAAAAATGGCAGGACTCGAGACAGAAAAACTCCGCTGATGAAAAGTTGTAGAGTGTCGTGATGCGCACTATTTAAAGAAAGAAAACGGCATCGCATCGAGCAGTCCAAACGCCGACGCGATATTAATGAGGACGTGACGTGTCCATCACCCAGGCGGGTAACTTGCCCGGCACGTCATCGAGCCCTCGATTCCCGCAACCGCACTTGCGCGAATGATTTTCAAAATGACCCCTCATCCCGAACGGTGATTCGGTGTTCATGGTCTTGAGTGGCGCCTCGACCCCTCATCCCGAACGGCGGTTCGGTGTTCATGGTCTTGAGCGGCGCCTCGACCCCTCATCCCAAACGGCAGTTCGGTGTTCATGGTCTTGAGCGGCACCTCGACCATTGGTCTTCTGGGTCTTGAGCGGCGCCTCAACCCCTCATCCCGAACGGCGGTTCGATGTTCATGGTCTTGAGCGGCGCCTCGACCATTGGTCTTCTAGGTCTTGAGCGGCGCCTCGACCCCTCATCCCGAACGGCGGTTCGATGTTCATGGTCTTGAGCGGCGCCTCGACCAATGGTCTTCTAGGTCTTGAGCGGCGCCTCGACCCCTCATCCCGAACGGCGGTTCGGTGTTCATGGTCTTGAGCGGCGCCTTGACCATTGGTCTTCTCTTGAGCGCGCCGACTTCCTCATCCGAACGGCGGTTCGGTGTTCATGGTCTTGAGCGGCGCCGACCATTGGTCTTCAGGTCTTGAGCGGCGCCGACCTCATCCCGAACGGTTCTGTTCATGGTCTTGAGCGCGCCGACCATTGGTCTTCGGTCGAACACCACGGCTCCTACCCTCATCGGTTCGGTGTTCATAGTTTGGAGCGGTGCCTTGACCCCTTATCCCGAGCGGTATTAAATGTGACGCGACACCCGGTCCTGAGTATTACGCTCGGATGACGTCATCGCCCCTCTTGCGCTCATTTACTCCCGCGTTTGACCACCCGACGTCACTTCTCCTCTGCCTCGCCCCGCGTCCATGCTGGGTTGACCACGGCACCGGCCCGCGAAGCCAGGTCCGTATATCACCCCCAGACACAACCAGAAGCGCGCCATCCGCCCGACATATTTAAGGCCAAGGGGTAAGGTGAAGAGGGGGGGAAAAAAAGGTGCGCTCTGAACTCTTCAATTGGTTTACCGGCTGGGATCAGGAGGGGGAAAGGTCGGGAGCCTACGGGAGTGAGGCTGACTTGAGCGTCGGAGGGGTCGGGCGGAGCACCCTCCGACCCGCCTTTATGCAGGTACCGTTCCCAGCGACATCGACGCACACAACCGCTCGGGACCCAGCTGGAGCAGGAGACATCGACGAGCCCGAACCTTACCGAGATGACCCCGGATCCTCGGACTCTCCGTCGCACGCCCCAGGGTCATAGTAAAAAGTTGTTTGAACTAACAAGTATGTTAAGGATATATTGGGCCGCAACTCACAGATGGCCCAACCCAACCCAACCCAACCCGAGCCCAACAAAGCAGATTAAGTAGGCTTCCATAAGGCCCCAATTTCCATCATTCATTCCATAGCGGTTCAAACTACTATTGATTAGATATGGTGTGTGTCATGAGAAAAATCAGTCGTTAATGGCACCTTTCGCTATCCTATTTGGAATAAACGTGTTTGTGTACCTTTTACGTCGTGGCTGAGGAGTCGACATGACTAGGCTCGATCTCGAATGCGCTAGGCCACCTCGACAAGGGTTCATGCAAGAAGCCGACATCGGTTGAACAGAGCGAGTCGTCTACCGCTTCGGGGTGATCCTTCCCTCCATTGATCGACTCGTCGCGTGCTTATTTGATTTCTGTACATAGGTCGGGTCGAGGTTTCTCGACTCGACCTCTCCGAAGCTTAAGTTAGTGTCGCGTGAGAATTAAATATTTGAAAAAAAAAAGTATCTGTTAATGACAACGGTCTAATGCTTTTATACAAACGAGGGGCCTGATGATTGTTTGGCTCCCTAATGGGATGTGGGGGTACCGTCCTGAGCTTCACAGGGCAGCATCGTTCGATCCTACACCCATGCATCTAGAGGCATCGCTTCGAGTTTCTCGAGGCGACATGGCGTTCCTTCGAACTATGCTTGCCCTAGTACGGAGGTGTGCTCAGAGGCATCGTCGGGTGCACGTTTGGGGGCATCGCTTTGGGCTTCCCGAGACGACGTCCGATCGATGGTTGTTCTAATATGACTATTGGGTGTTGGGTCATGCCGACATGGCATGCTACCTCGACCCTGATGACGTCATGGCGGTGGAGCATCACCAGTAGTAGTAGGGTGACGTCGACGCGTGCCCCACACGTGATTTATTCACACCTCCAAACGAACCAAAAATTTGGTCATACGTGCCCGTCAACCGCGCTGCTTACGCATGGTTACGTGGGAAGAGGCGGAAGAAGGAAGAGCACAAGCAGCAGCGTGAGGGACGACGCAATATGATGCAGAGAAATAGCATCGTCAATGGCTCCTCATCATTGCCTGAGGTGACATATTCCATTCCTCCCATCAACGTCTCTCCCTAAACCATCACTGCAGCGGCATAACGATGCTACTGTTAACTTTACATGGCGTTCAATCATGTAATGGAAAGGCTGGAAAGGAAGGAGAAAGAAAAAAGGAGGGTGAGAAGCAGCCTAACGCCGACTGTGACGGAGTTAGGTGAAGCGCACCGAGACGAGACGTACGGTGGGACGAAACGACCGAGTTGAATCGGAAGAGTCGTACGAGGAGACGTTTCCTCCAAGGACAGCTTCGTACGAGGAAGCTGCTCACCGGACTGAATGATCAAAAATCCAAAAATATTGCGACAGAAATATAGAGAATAAAGATCTGCTACGTCTTTGTTGGTTGCCGCATCCAAAACTGGTTTGCTTTCTCAGATATTCTGGAAAAGGTGTGTTCGTTGTTTCTATCGGCCACTTCGTTCAATCAGACTGCAGGTGACTGAAACAAACAATTCCAAACTGCTAATTGACATCAAAGGAAATTTTACAGGTCTTCAACTCAAGAGAATCGATTATGTATCGATGTTTCTTGTACATTTACAGTGTAGAATGGAAGATTTTGAGTCGTCACCGCCTCCGGAATACATGCTCCTCCTTGGTGCAATGGTCGAAGTGCCTGACCCACCGAGGTCGGTCGCCGCCCAGGCTCGGCCCCTTCCCGACGCCGACATGCAGCACCTCCACGCCGCTGCCTATCGGCAGGTACGTCGACCGCACCACCCTCGTCCCCGAGCCGAACACCGCGGCAGCCCCGCCCCGCCGCCTGCCGGCTCCCTTGCGCACCACCACCATCCCCCTCGGCCCCGGCCGCACCTCCCTCAGCACCCTCCCCGCGTCCCTGCGCCCGCAGTCCACCACCACAAGGTCCACCCCCTCCAGCTCCCGCATGGCCTCCTCCGCCTCCCCCACCACCACCGACCCCGCCTCCGCCGCGGCTCCCGCACGCCGCATCGCCTCCACGTATTCCGCCGCCGACTGCTCGTCAGGGACGACGCACACGTGTCGACCTCGCGCGTGCCTCGCGGCAGTTCGCAGCCCGACGCCGGTGGCGGCGCCGGCGTCGCGAGACCATGCTTCCACGATGAGCTGAGCCCTCCAACCTCCCGCCATGGCAGCGACCAACTCGGCGACGTTGGTCTCCTCCAGGTCCCGATCGGCGACGGCCTTCACGGCGTCGATGTAGGCCTTGGCGGCGTTCTCCGGGCACCAAACCAGCTTCATCTCTTCCCCTCGTTTCTTCTGGACTCGTTGAAGAAAAGCGTTGGCTATTGAACAAAGTGGAGCTGTGAATGGGTTTTTAAGAGCGGCGAAGAAAGATTCCAACCTTTACAATAGACTACGACACAGTTGGGGAAGGTTGACTTTGGCACAATCCGGCAACAAGTCGCGATTTGGATTACAGCAGCAGACGCGGACAAGCTGGGCTGCTGTAAACAACCGCAACTGCAGCTTGAAACTTTCAGCTCCTCCGCAAACTGAGATCCGGGCACATCTGGCTTAACATAATCCATCCAAGTTCGATCTTAGAAGAAGAATCATCGAGGCCTCGCTAAGATTGACTTGTGCATATATAAACATGGATTTGGTGGAAATCTGAGCAAGTTGTGTTGTTTAGACGATGAAGAAAGGGTCCTGACTCAATGGATTCTCACGAGGATAGTTTGACTTCTGATGGGTGCGAGGAAGGCGGTGGACGGGGGAAGTGGACAAGAGCTGGCATTCAAGACAGGATAAGGGCAACAAGTCGCATGCGAAGGTACGATGATGGAGACTACATGTAGGGTAGCCGTACTCATCCTCGGGGTGGAAGAAACCTGCGGCTGGAATGGAACAGAAGCCGAGAGGAGTGGGTCAACTCATCGGAATTGAGAATGGGGTCGCCGCCTTGGAACAGGAAGAACCTGCGTGTGGGATGGAAGATGAAGTGAAAGAATGGAATGGCTACGCGGATCAGATGTGCCATCAACGTCCATCCGCTCATATTTGACTTGTGAAAACCGTGTGCATGTGTTTTGAGCTGAGGCCGCAATCTGTGCAAACTGAGAGACAAGGCTAACAACAACCCAACTGATATGACATATTTCGGCATCATCCATGTATCAACGGTCAACTATCATATTAATATCAATAAAAATTATTATATTAATACGATGTGACATCTCAGACTCGACGAATAAGATAATCACTTTTCTCGTATTATTTGACATCGTATAAGTCAACATCACATACCACGGAGTCTGGAAAGTTTCAATCGGTGTCGCTCGATGTAGGGCCGTACAACTTAGTCAATGCCTTTACAAGCCGATCGCCTGAGGAGTCAACAATCATTAACGAACCACGTACGATTGACCTTAATCCATAGGTATAAAAGTCAACCCCTTGACCAATGCCAGGAGAGAGGCACTTTGAACATTCAACTCTCTTATACACAATGCTAACTTGAGTGTCAAAGGGGTCGAGTCGAGAAATCCCTCTCCCGATCTTATCCCTAACCTTTGTGCAGGGATCCAGCAAAGACTTGGTAGTGCCAGACTATCACAGACTTAGCTGGTTTTGCCTAAGCCGTGCGGCACCATTGCATGTCACCGCAAAGGTTAGCCTCCCTGAAATCTCCTACGATCCCATAGGACCTGCAAAAGAGAAGACGGGACAGAACAAGCGCTTCACACGGGATCCACAAGCAACTCTTTCAGCAAACACTTTATAGCCAATGCAAATTCCAACCATGGATATCACAAGTTCAGAATGGTTGCACAACAAAGGTATAAAATTGGTTCACTACAAACCGAAATCTAGTACAAGTATCCACATGATACCATCATTATGTACAAGTCTACAATAGCTGTCAAACTCACTCAAATGAGATTGTTAAGCCTTTGGCTAGCCCTTTACAAGCTTTACAAAGCTAGAACAAATTGAAAAGATACGAACATGCATAAGCATTACACCGAACAAGCCGTTTACAATTTGTCCGTGACAAGACGTCGGACTTCACGAATGAAATCACGCAATCGGTTGATCCCGACTCGACGCCGCCTCAGATACCCGAGCACTGACCCGGGTGACCTTGCGCATTTGGAGCCGGATCAAACCGTACTGACTCCTTGACCAAGGCATAAATAGGCTTTAACACCAACCTTAGCACAAGGGTATCCTACTGCTCTATCTCTTCGTTAATGTCCAAAAAAAAAAAAAAATCTTTTCCTCTCGATGATCTATGACTTTACGATAAAAGAGTATTGTCCAAGGACAATTCTTCTCACATATAACCATCAAAATATAGCTTTTTTTATTAAAAAAATAAGTTTTAAAAATAACTCCAACATACTTTTAACAAAATTCTGAACCTTTTAAAGATCAGGAAAAATTTAACACTTAAGACAAACAGCTTCTGACTTCAACATAGAAGCATGGGGGAGATGGAACAACTCAAGCTTTCTGATGCTTAAAGTGGAAAAAGAGATGGTGTACTAGTAGTGCAATGTGAAACAATGGATTTAGATTTCTGGGACATCCACAGTGGAGGAATCAAGTGCAAAGGAAAAATAGCAGGGCCATTTCTTCTTATCATCTGCCACAAGTCATTGTTTTCCTTGCTAAGTAGAACCAAAGTTACCACCATAAAACCAAGCAATGGATCTGAACTGATGTGCCCAGACAAAACTGGGTGATGACCCACCAGGAATTCTTTCTAAAAAGAACACAAAAACATAAGCTCCTATGCAAATAGTTCATCCACAGCAAAAAATAGGACTTGAAATAATTTATTTGTTGTTGTTGTTGTTGTGTTTTCTTTTTCACTTTTTGTTCCTAGATCACGAATTCTTATGTGTTCTTAGTACTATTTGGCTCTTTCTGCACGGATTCATCCACAAAGAAGAGAATAATACTTGTGGCGATTAGATGAATACAAACTTGGTCTTATCAGCTTCTCTCAGGAGGCATGAGAGGACCATAACTTTCACCATCAGCTAAATCATGTCACAAGATCGAGGAACTATGTACTCGAATGAGAAGCAACATGGAACACAACTAGTTCTTGGATCTGCAACAGTGGTTGCCGCCGCTGCTCATCTCCTCCGGGATGCTGCCTGAGAGGTTGTTGACGTTGAGATAGAGATCACTCAGCCGAGACAGGTTCCCGATCTCTCTCGGAATCACCCCGGAGATCTTGTTGAAATGAAGGTAGAGCCCCGTGAGGCCCTCGAGCTCCGCCACCGCCGGAGCGATGGAGCCCGAGAGCCCCCTCCCCTGGAGAGAGATGTTGGCCACCTTCCCGCTCTCGTCGCAGGCCACCCCCTCGAAGTCACCTCGGCAGGGCTCGCCCTCGCGGGTCCACGAGGTGAGGAGCCTGTTCTCCGGGTCCAAGGAAACCTTCAACTCCATGAGAGCTCTCAGCTCGTCACTCCCACGCACTGGCCTCTGGTGGACGACAAAGGAGAGGAGGAGGAGGAGGGAGAAGAGAAGGCCATGGCTGCGGGGTGAAGCTGAGCCCATTGCAGCAAGCGGAAGACCTCTCTGGGCCGGGGCGCTCTCGGAGAAGAGGATGAAGGGAAAAGGAATCAAGCGTGGAGGGCTCGCTTTCTTCTTTTTCTTGGTGGGAAGGAAAGAAGGTGGCAGAGAAAGCCAAGGGAGGGGAGTAAAGAAGACATTTTTCTCGGGCGAAAAGATGGGTGGGGCAGTGCCTCAGGAAGCGAGATGGCAAAGAAGACGAGGACATGGTGGACCAGCGGCGGAGCCCGAGAGGACGATGACAGGGAATTCAAGCAGTTATTAGATTGCTCTCGGATCTTGTCGTGGGTGTCAGAGTTGTTAAGTCTTGTTGTAAAAGCTTTATATATATATATATATATATATATATATATATATATATATATGTAAAAGCAGCACTCACAAACACAATTTCTATTAAAACTCATCAAATAAATATAGATGTAAAAGCTTTATATATATAATACAATATAATCCGATGTAGTTGACTAGCAACCCCTCACATTGAAAGAGGGTTTGACTAGATAAAAATTATAAAGATAAACAAGATCTAAGATAAAACAAATATATATATTTGTTCTCTTTATGAGTACTTGAAGAGGAATATGATGAGATGGAGGTGGTGTAACCATCATTTTCATGAAAAAAAGATAAAAAAAGGAGAGTCTCATTTTTTTTAGAAGGAAGATGATCGGAGAGAGTTTATTAGAATCATGACATGAGATTAAGAAGGATATTAATAAATTATGTAATATTAGGAGATGTCTCGAGCTCTAAGATTAATATAATAGTAACAAAGTGAACCTATTATATGAAAATGACGGTTAATATTTTCTATACCGAAGAATATAATAGTGTGACTTTATTGTCACCCAAAGAGTCTTGTAGATCATAGAAATATTTTACCTATTTTGAACTATAATTGATATATCAATATAAGTATATATACATATATATATATATATGTTATTCTTATTTCGTGATATGATTTATGATGTGTATATTTCAGAAATATAATAAATGATATACTCATCCTTTGGACTTTTAAGATTGAATTATATATTTTCCAAAAATATCATTCTCGTTATTCTATAAAATATTGATTAAACATGTATAAACATTAATATTTACACTAAGTATAGCACAATAAGTTAAAGTATGTTAGTGGACTTAAATATAAGATTAAGTTATGGTAATAAGTATGCATATAGTGATTGAAAGTGATGGTTAAATTTTAATAGAACTTAAGTTAATCTCAAGATTTTAACAAGTTTAATCATAATTAGTGAAAGAAAGTTTAATTTTTAAACATGATGTATGTGAAGGATTATAAATTATTTAGGTATGGATAGAATAATAAAAAAAATAAATGGAGATACAAATCAAAGAGAAGTATTATATTAAATGTTAATATACATAAGTGAGATTAAAAGATGAGTTTAGACTAAAATTATTATTATTTATTAAATCAAGTTAAACTCAATTAAAGTTGATATAGTATTAGAATTATATTAGTAAAAAAAAGATAAGAAAAACTCGAAATGAGGCTTAATGGGATTGAACTATAGATCTCAAGGTAACATTTTATGCACCTCTAGGTTAGTTTGGCTTTATTATTTTTACTATCTTAAAAACCCATAATCTTTTCTTTACTTCATTTATTTTTTTAGTTTTTCTTATGGAGGCTAAAAATCTAGAGAAGATTGAAGTAAAAAAAAAAATTAATTATTTTCTTATTGTACCTAAAGTTTCAGTTTTATAGATTATAGATTGATATTTTAAATTACTTTTGAGTAATTTAAACTTCAAATTTATTTATTATTTTTGGATATATTTTTTATGAATCTTTTTTTATTCTAAAACCTCTAGTATAACTTAAGTTCTTTCCTTATAATAATTATAGTTATAAGATAAATAATGTATTGTTTACATCTGTTGAGACTTTTTGGTGGTTAATGCATTGTTTCATGGTTAACATACACAGTAGTTAGTGCATCATTTGAGTCCACATGAGCTTGTCAACCATTTAATATTATTTAATATTACGAATGAGAATAATTCTTGTAAAAACAAAAAAAAAAAGTTGCATATTTCAAACTTCAAACACTTCCATCCCCTTCTCCATTTCAAACTTGTTTTGAATCGATCCATTGGCACCCCCCAAGCAAAGACTTGGGGTTGGTCCACCACACCATCATCCAACCCTTCAAACCGGAGATGAATCCATTTCTCTAGTACCTCCACAGGTAGAGACGTCTTACGGACGTTGTGCTGTCATCTTCCTACCAAAGTTGAGATGAACGAACTGCTTTGTTTGGGTCTTCAGCTCCACAGCCATCCACCATGGAGGAGGAGACTTGTTGTTGTGGTGTGGAACCCTAATGTATTCACACATACGTCTCCATCCTACCCTATTCTTTCCATGCAAACGCATGGGATCCATCCTTGACAAAATACAGCTTTAGTGGAATCAGGTTCTCTCTGCACTCCACTTCCCGTGGACATGATTGCATGGAAGAAGATGTTGTCCAGGATGTGTGGACAGCATGATGGTGACCGAGACAAAGGCTCGAATGTGATTCTTCCTTCCGTGGACAAATGTTTCAACACCAAACAAGCTGGAACAAGCTGTTGGAAGGAGACCCAGTTTTCTTGTGAAAATATTTCCCATGATTCACATCTGGTGTTGCTCTCTTTGGATTTTGATAGAAATATATTATTATGTCTTAGCAAACTGTCAAGGATGAAGCATTAATTGACTACAGTTGGCCAACATTTCAGCTAAGTTGTTGTTGATGATGATGATCATATTCTCAACTTCTATCACAAACAGTGTTGGGCCAATTTAGTTGTTCTTGCAAATATTAGTATCTTATTTGATATCCCTCCAAATATTAGTACCCTACCTATCCATACACCTCTAACTAATAGTTATATAGAGCTCGAAAGATAAATATATAACACCTAAAATATTCTTAATAATTTTATTGTCACAATTGTTGTCAAAATGTTTAACATGTTGCTGGTAGATTTCAAGATTGATGTGCTGTTTCGATCTGATAGTTGAAATATCCTGTTACCATTGAATATATATGCATGCCTGATTTTTATTTCTCAACTTCTATGTATTTGGAAGATTTATTCATTAGGAAATGACACTACAAAAGTTGACCATCATTTATGGCGTCCATCCAACCAAAGGTGAAATTTACTATACAAATTTTTACCAATATATTTATCATTTTTGAAAAAAAAGCCAAAAAAATATCTATATTTTGGTATGAGATTCTAAGAGTTTAAACAATCATATTTTGGTATGGGATTCTTAAGGGTTCAGATAATCTATTTTTCAAGGAGAAGAGTGGACCTTAAGTTGACTTCACATATCCTAACAGCCCTAAAGGAGGTGATTCAATCTAACTTAGAAGATTAAACTTAGGAGTTGTTCTCAAAAAAAATTCTTTTTAATCTTTTGATGAGTTGATTTGACATCAAGGAGTTCAAGAAAATATGAGTAGGGATGACATTTAACTACCAAATCGAACAAAACAGCATTGTTTAGGATTTTTTTTATTGGTAAACAGTGTTGCTAGCTTGGTATTCTTGAATTTTGTTAAGGGTTTTTTTTTATAAAATTAGTAAACAAGTTTTTGACATCTACCCAAGAGCTTAGTGGGGTAGACATAAGATCTATGGTACTTCACAGTCATTTGCCCTCCTAGATTGTAAAGAAATTGAAGTTTTGATGCTTAACATGAGAATTAAAGTTCTTGTGAAAAATGATCTTAGACTTACCTCCAATGGTGTTAAGATGAGAGGCAGAGATAAAATACTTTTGATAAGTTAGCAGAAGATGATTCAGAAGAGGTCATGCGTGCTTAGCAACAGTTTTTATGAGAAATTTGTAAATTAATATTACAGAGAGCTATGAGCTGATGGTCAAAGATGAGAGAAGGGTTAGACTTTTAGTTCTAGTTTGTTTTGTGGTAGGGAAAAAGCAATATGAAAAATATTAAAAAAATTTAAGGATGGAGTTCCACAAATATATCAATAAAATTTACTAAATTTAACTGTTAAACCATAGGCCAAGGCCATATGCTTGAGAGGGATAACAATTACATCTAGAGAGGCTCTTAAAGTTATTTGGGAAAAAAGAAATAAAATAAAATAAAGAAGTTTATAGAAATATTTAGTGTGAAGATTGTCACTGTTAAGCCCACTTGAATTAGTCCATTATTTAAGATTTAATTATCTATTAAGTTTAGTAATTTTATTTGTGTCATCGCCGATTAAAAAAAAAAAAAAAGAGTATGAGACTCTAGATCTCTTTTATAGGTTTTTTTTTATACAAGACTATAAACTTTTCACTCTATTTGTGTAAGATATACTATTTTTATAAATAATTATAATTGTATTTTATATTTATTAATTATTAGATATCAAAATCCTTCTCCTCACTTCCTTTTTGGGCCCATCCAAGCTGTCATGGTTATTCCTGCTCATATAATAATCATTATATTTTATTAAGTGTATAGTACTCCTCAAATGAGGTTATTATTTAAAACTCCTTTTTTTACCATTCACAGTCTTTTAAAAAAAAATAGTAATTTACTATTCATAACCCCTCTATTTTTATTTTTACTTTTTTCTTTCTTCCTTAGCCCTCGCTTACCGACACTCATAGACGTGCTAAAGATGATATATTTTGAGTTTTTTCAAATAGTCACATAAAATATCATATTTGAAGTATTTTTATGAATGCTCACAAGATAATAATTTGATCGATTTGTAAAAAAATATATATATATAACATGAGAGATAACCCTAAAAATGTACATTTATATAATTAATTTCTACCTAAATAAGAAAAAAAGGTTAATATTATACTTGTGAATGTTAATCTAGAATACCCAAAATATCGATCCAAATATTTGATTATTCTGTAATTGCGTGAAAGATGACATATTCTGGATATTTTTAAATCATTCTGAAAGATATCATATCTTAAATATTTTATAAAATACTCTTGAGTATTTTATAGAAGTCTATAATATGATATTTTTTTTAATCAATCTAATTAACTCAGAAGAATATGATGTCTTAAAGGTAGGTTATTACGGAATCATTGCAGTCCTAAAAGTATCAAATAATATAAATAAATATGAAAATTTATTTCTTATCTCTTTCTTTTTTTATCTTTATATCATCTCATTTTATCATCGATTATTATTTTATTAATTTGTATCACCTTCGATGATTAAAAAAAAAAGGAAAAAAATTATAGAAAAGGAGTGACAAGAATTTTTTTAGTGCTAGTTTATAAAGTGTGTGTGTGTGTGTATATATATATATATATATATATATATATATATATATATAAAAGAATAATTTAGAAATATTTAAAGCTCTTGTTGTAAATAACAAAAATAAACTTTAAATACTAAGTCCGTCCCAACTATATATACTTCCCCCAATCCCCTTCTAGCCTTTTGGGTTCGAACCCCAGATTCGACAACAGCCATCGCCTCTTCATCGCATACTCCGACCGAGCCTCCTCCTCCCTGTCGCCTTCCTTTCGATCTCCGATCTCTGCAACTAACAGTGGGATGAAGGGTGGCATCTCGCCGGCGCCGGGGGATTACGCCTTCTTCAAGTCGCAAGTCCCGCTCCACAAGATCTCCGTACGATCCTTCCCCCTCCCTCCTCTTCTTGTGACGAACGTAGTAGTCTTTGCATCTTTCTTGTCGTCTTCGGAAGGAAGAGGATTTGTTGTTTTCGAATAGGTAGACGCGCAATAACGGCCGGATCTTGTAGTGATTTTGGTTCCTGGTTGTCGTCTAGGGTTCGTTGTTCTCGAATCGGTAGATGCGCAGGAACGGACGGGTCCTGCAGTCACTTCGCTTTCTCGTTGATGCGGGTCTTTGCAATTCTTGAACAAGAACTGTCGGATCTGGTGGCGATTTTTCTTTCTTTGCGTTGCGTAGATCGAATTCTTGAATCGGTAGTTCACGAAAGGGCTTGGTTTTCCCAGCGGTTGTTGGAGACGTACTTCTTGATTTGGTGTCGGTGTGCAAGTCGTTCGGCAAATGCTCAAAGTTTGCCCTCAGATCATATCTTAAGTCGATTGCCCTCTTTCATATATCAAATAGTGATGCTCTTCTTGAATCTTTTTCTTTGTTCTGGGAAGATCTACAATGATCGTCACTGTGAGACGGAGATACTTTATTGTTCTTGAATCGATAGACACGCAAGAACTGTTGCATCTTATAGTGTTGCTGTTGAATTGGTAGATACGCAAGAACTGTTGGGTCTTATAGTGGTTTTGCTTTCTGGTTGTTAAGTTTGCTTGATTTGGTAGACTCTGTGCTTCACAAAGAGTTTGGTTTCTAGTGGTCGTTATTGCCTGATTTGGCATTGAGGCAGCCATTGTTTTCGAGATGTTACAGGAATGCCCTTAGATCATATTTTGAGTTGATTTCTTCCTTTTTTTGATTGGTGCGATGTATCATAGTGACATGTTACAATTTTTCTCTCTATGTGTCAATTCAATTATTGTTGCTTTCATTGTTACCCTCTGAATGTTCAAGATTGTTGTTGGAGAAACAGGAAAGGCAGCCTTCCATTCCATTTAGTGAAACATATAGATATCAATTAGCCTATTACGAAAATTTTGATGTTGCAGAAACTTTAGAATTAGAAGGTAGTATGCCATTTTAAAGACCAGGGCACATTATTAACATGTTGCCTCGTTAATTCCTCAATTGTGAAACCCTAAATTGTTTGCATAGATTGACATTGATTCTAGAAATCACTAGATGCATGTAGTCTCTGTAACGCTACAGAAATCTTTCTACTGATTGCGGATATATCTTGTTTATTAGTTGAAGGATTCATTATTAAAAATTGAAATGATTGATGCAAGAGTAGGTAATAGTGGCTAATGTTGAATTTGTCATAATTTTGTATGTATTACATATATCACAAATTAAATCGTAGTTTGGTTTGTCAAAATTTGTTGATGCCTATTTGTGTCTTATCAATGTTCTTTTAACACTGTGCAGATTGGAAATAAACAATGGAGGTACTATGACTTTGGTCCAAAGGCTGTGCCTCCTCTCATTTGTATTCCTGGAATTGCAGGCACTGCCGACGTCTATTACAAACAGATCAAGTCCCTCTCAATGAAGGTAATATAGGAGCAATATTTTCACTTGTTCTGTTTTTCTATGACTACAGAAAACTGTCCTTTAGAAAAATTATTGTCGTACTAAAGCTGTGTGATTTTGGAAGTTGAAGCCTTCGTGAAAATCTCCTTTCCATTTTATGATAATGCAAAATAAATGACAAGGAATAAGATCTTTTTGATCTTGGGTCTATGTCTCTGTGTATTCTCAAATATGGACATAATATAGTGATGGTTTGGCACTTGCAAGGATTTCACTAATATGTTTGAAGTTGGACCTTGAGAAGATTCTTGCATGCTGCAGCTTCCATTTTCCTTGTGGACTAGTTGAAATTCAAATCACAATGTGTAATTGGCTATGCATTATCAAATTTTTTTTATGCATAATATGAAAGCAAGACTATCATTTGTCATCTATGGAACTGTAACTGAGAGCAAGTCATATGCATAGAGATACAGAATTTGAGGTAAAGTAAAACTATAAGATGAAGTTAAAATAACATTTTCGAGCTAGGCAAAGGGAAAGTTCTTAGATCCTTTCTTTCTAAAATGAGTCCTGCATTAGTTTTCCCATCAATAACTAGTTTTTCCAAATACAGGAAATGAAAGATAAAGAACATTTATGTCCAGTTAGTGTGTGTGGTCTATATACAGTATATTGATGTCATTGGATGAACGTGTTTTATGCATATATACTGTGTTCCAATTGTTACTTATATGTTCTATTTGTATGCTTTTCTAACTTTCTTATCATTACATTTTTTCCTGTTTCATTGATGTAACATTTAGCATCATCATGAACTTATATTAACAAGAAATTATGAGCAATAAAACCTATATCAAATTATTCCATGGAAATCATGAGTGCATATCAGAGCAACAACCTTGGTCATGAGGATTTAAAAGTTGCACTCTTCAGATTTTTACCATCAGCTTGATCAAAGCAACCTTTTTACTTGCCACTTACATTGTGTTGTCATGTGTAGGTGTGTGGTAATTTTTGACGTTAAATTTTCTTTAGTTTAGTTTGATAATTTGCACTGCTTCTATATCTTGTATTAGCTGTGAACTGTTGTTATCTTAGTGTTAAATTGGGTCTTTGTTTCCCTCATTAGTCCTTGTATCACCTTCTATATCCATGCACTTGCTAAGTTATAAATTCCTTAAACATAAACATTCAACTATTTGATGGTGCATTTTGACTGTTGCATTTTGATGATTCTTTCCAATGATAACTTAATATTACAGTATCCATGAATGAAAATTTTGGCTTTATCTGGTTTTAATTATTGACATTACATATTGGAAATGCTAGTGTGTGGTCTTTTTCTGGTGCTTTCTGAGTAAGCTATTTTTCTCCTTTATTTTGGTTTTAGATGATTATCTTGCCAATGATACGACAGTGTCTTTTCTCTTTAAGGTATTTTAGGGTTTTCTTTCCCTTGATAGGTGTTTCAAGCTCAAGTATTCTCATATTTGATAGATTTATACTTTCACCTTTTTAGTGCCATTCTTATTACCAACTTTTGTTTGACCATGTTTCAAGCTCATGTATTCCCAGTATGGGCAGCACGTATTGGTCTCATAGGGGACTGGTACGGGTGGTACATGCCAATTTGTTAATACGACCCACTGTACCATGTGTCGGTACATCAGTATGCTTTGGTATGTACTATACCAATGGTTGGTCGATACATCAGTATGGACCGGTAAGGCGAACCATGTTTCAAGTTCCGATTGTTTTACTTTTATGTATGTTAAATAGCATATATTCAAATTTGTATTGTAGCAAAAATCAAGTGATAATAGGAAAGCAGGTATCTTTGTTTCTAATCTGTCTTGCCCTCTTTCTAGGTGAAATGTTGTCTTGTATATTATATGAATAGGAAAGGAAAAATTTTCCTTGATATATTGCATCATAGTTTATGTTACCAGTTCTCTCAGAACATGAAAGTTTTGGTTAATGAATCTGTGTCCCTTTTTTTTTTTTTTTTTTGAGTCCTATGCCAGAGTCTATTCTGCTTTAGTAGTTGACATTTGTATTATTGTATATAATAAATAGTATCAATCTTATCTGCACAAACTTTTGCTACATGATTCAAGTTGGCACTTGCCAGAGTATGATAGTGCATTCTTTGCAGGGCTACCGAGTAATTTCTGTTGATTTACCACGTGTCTGGAATCACCATGAGTGGGTTCATTCATTTGAGAAATTCTTGGATACACTCAGTATATATCATGTATGTACATGCATTTGTTTCACTTAATTTTTATTGCCTTTAATATCCAATTGCATCAAGGTTACATTCTTTTAGATTTTAGCAAATTATAAAAATATACAATATTTTTTATCATCGGAATACTTCTTGCTAAGTAGATACGTAAGCATCAGTTATCAAAAGTCAGGTGCTTGATATGGAGGCTGTGCAAGACAGAATTATGACAATATATATAATACTTCTGTTCATATGGCTAAGTGCTAACTGCTAAGGCCTCATCTAAGTCATTTTTTGGTGTTTGAAAGACCAACGGAAGTTTAGTTATTATTTTTATTATTTTCTGAATAGATTTCATTTCTCTAGACTCACAAGTCATCAGCACAGTCATGGTTCAATCCTGAAAGATTAGTCTGAGGTTGTGAGAGACAAGTGTGAATCACGTAGATTGAGTGGAGCAGGAATCACATTGGGAACTTTGGGTTTGAAATATTATATATTTAAACTCATATGTATATATTAACCATTGGTGCTATGATTTGAGCCCGAATGGTATTTGCAATTTGGTAGAGAGTTGATTTCTTGGGAATGGCGGTGCTACTGCTTGAGAGTAGAGTTTCATGTTTTAGGAAAGGGAGAGGGAGGCAATGTGTGTGTGTGTGTGTGTGAGAGAGAGAGAGAGAGAGAGAGACTTGGGTGGATAAATAGGAAATATATAGTTTTACAATATGTAATGTATATTGCTTATAATATTATGTTTAAATATGTATAAAAGGTTGGCCTAATGCACACACTTAAATATGTATAATTGACTATACTATTTGTATAATATTGTTTCATAAATATGCCCAAATATTATGTATGTACCATATGCAATATAATTTAATATGTAAGTGTTGCCTTGGGGTCAGACTACCATAGTTGGATTGGATCATTACTATCCAAGTCATTGAGTTGAGATTTCAGTTTTTATTTGGAACTAGCAAAATCCAGTCTTGAATTGTTTTGGGTTCCGTCCATTCTGCTGACGTGTAATCCAGAAATAGGTTTATCACATTACCTGCCTCCTCTCTTGGGTCCTTTAGTTTCATAAACTAGTTGGAAATGTTCCTACACACAAGGATTTTAATAATAACAACAATAAAGGTTTACCTCTTGGCAATTGCTGAAAACAGGTGATTACCTCTTGGTAATTCCTTAAAATACGATGTCTATATAGGGCAGTAATGATTGAAATTCGACCGTTAACGGGGGGTACCAGTCGGTACACCTCGGATTTCGACCGTTACCGAGGAGTATTGGTCGGTAACGGTCGAAATCCGTTATTTTTGGATTGTTACCTCGAGGTATTTTTGGAGGTTTCTTAGCTCTTTTTGGGCATACCATCGGTTTGCCCCGACGTATCGTCGCTATGCCTCGATATGTATCGCACTGAGCATGGCTCAGTACACCGATACGGATCGAAATTGAGATCCTTATTCCAAATCTTAGGTGATGTTGAATAGGAAGATGATCTAGAAGATATTAATGCTAGTGGGAAAGAGTATCTGACAAAATAAGAAAATAAGTTATCACAGCCAAGAAGTCTAAAATTTCACAAAAGAAGAGATTGATCATTGAAGCTGTAGGAAGATAAGATCCTAAATTAATACTGTGAAGTTATCATGTGTTGAGAGTTTTGTTACTGTAAAAAGAGTTGGACTACACAAATGATTTATTGTAGGGACATAAGTATGAGTATAGATGCTATATTATGTGTCATGTGTCTTGATACAAGACAAGAATATAATCAATATTATGGTTAATTATTTTTTAGGAACTATGTTTGTGAAATCTAGAGAAAATACATTTGATTTGTTTGACCATGTTGTAGATGAAATTTGAGAACAAAATATCATTCAAGTTATAATGGAAGCAATTATGTTTTAGCTGATAAAACTTTCCTCTAAATGTTTTAAACTTCTAATTACCTCGAGTCCCAGAATGGAAGTTATTATGAGACTCTTGTCAATTTTATTATTCTCATTTTTAGGTAAATTACTCTAAGTAAAAAGCTAACACTTCTATTGGACTCCTTACGTGACACATTTTATTGATTTAGTGTTAGAGGATATAGGAAAGATTGTAGACTTTAGAAAGAACAATTTGTTTTGTTGGATTTACATATAATCATACTATTGCTTTGAATATGATAAGAGAGTTCATAAGTAACAAAGATTTAGTGATGTATGATGTCACACGATTTGCTACTTCATTTTAATATTACAAAGTGTCCACTAACAAAAGCACTGACTAATGGGTGACAGGTAAAAAGACAAGATGCAAAAGAACAAGAGACAATTGATATTATCTTAATGCTATTCTTTTGGAGCTATATGGTCATAAAAAGTAATGGACCTTTTTGTTCAAGTTATTTGGCTCGCATATATAAATGATGAGGTTATGAGGTTATGGATTGAGGTAAGAAAATAATTCAAAATTTTTTGGTGGAAATAGAGAAAATATAAGGATATTTATTGAATCATATATAAATAATGAGAATGTCAACTTCATTTTCCATACAGGTAATACAAAATTCTTTATAAGAACTCTTATTGAGTTTGATATAGAAGTTGTATCTGAATTATATTAATGCATTGCAAGATTAGTTGTTAGCTTTGAAGTTCTCAATAATTAATTATCTTTATATAAGAATGTTATAGGTTTATTTGAAATTTCTTTGGTAGTTTGACGGAGGGAAATTAAGTCCCAAGGTATTTATAACTTTATTATAATTATCATTGTGTAAATTTTTGAAGCATGTTAGTGTTAAGTAACAATTTTTAAAAGTGCTAGTTTGCGAGGTCCCAACCGTTCGAGGCACCTGAGCAAAGCAAGGCGCTCTCGAATATTGAAATTTTAAAAATATATATTATGATTAATAAATATAATTATAAAAATAAAAATTCCATATTAAATTGAAATTATATAAAGTACCAATTCACATTATCCATCTTTTAATAATAAAAATATCAAAACAATAAAGTTTTATATCAAATTCAATAATCATAGTCCCGAATGGAAGTCGTTTGGCGGAGTTGTCTCAACTTCCTTCTTGCGACGAACTCAGTGTTCTCAGGTAGGAATTGAGTTCTAAACTCTCGCTTCAAGTCTTTCCATGTGTCCACTCGTCACCGACCTTGTTGGATTTCCTCCCAACGGGTCCTCCACCAAAGTTTTGCATCTCCATTCAAGTACATGGTTGCTATCGAAACGTTGGTGTCTTTAGAGTTAGGTCTCGTAGCTCGGATGTATTGCTCTATGTTAAACAGGAAATTCTCAAGCTCCTTAGCATATCTAGCACCCCCATAATAATGTGGCTTGGGTGCTCTGAAGCTTTGTGTCGGCGCAACGTGGGTGTTGCGCCCTTGTGAGCAAAGTCACTTTGGAAGTGAATTCCGCCACAACTTCTTGTAGATGTTGCACGGAGCCCTTGGTGTCATCTGTTAGTTGGTCGACCAAAGCCTCAACCTCGTTGATCCGGGATTCAGCTTTTTCTTGCAAGCTCTCTACCCCAAGAAGCCTTTGTTGACCTTGGTAGAGTTCCTCCAAGCTCGTTTCAAGAACATCCAAGCGGGTTTCTTACGTTGAGTCTCTCTTTATGTCTCTTTTTCTCGGTTGGTGCTCCAGACTGCGCTTCCTCTGCTCGCAGCGAGTAGCCAACTTCTCGCTCATCATGTTCGCTGCCGCGCTCCTCCTGAGCAGCTCCAACAACAAGGGAGCGAGTTTGTACATGTAGCCCACACATGTTGCAGAACAGCGGCTTGCCCCATTTTATTCGATTCATCGTGATGTTTCGCCATAGCGAGATTGTGAAATTTCTTTCTTTGCTTGCTCGAATTGCTTGCCCACTCTGATATCACATTGTTACACACTTAGTTGGAATTACCTAAGTCGTGAGGCACCCTTGCGGCAAGTCACGGACTTAGCTAGAATTGTCTAAGTCGCGAAGCACCCTTGCACCCACTTCGATCAGACTTAAGCTGGGATTGCCCAGGTCTTGAGGCGCCCTTGCGACATACACGTTCGCTAAGGCCAGAGTTGCAACCTCGTACAGGTCCCGTAAGACTTGTAAAACAAAAAGTTGATTAGTTTTGAAACGAGCGACGGACAAGTCTCGACGTCTCGCGAAGAGGGAAGTTTTACAAGCAATTCAGTGAACACTTGGAGTGCAAGAAAGAACAAAGAGAGAGGAGGAAAACAAGGATTTTAGAAGGGTGAACAAGCAGTTGCAAGTCCGCAAACAACTACTCCCCAGGTGTCGGGCGCGAAGGCAAGTTTCCGTCAAGTTGACGTGCAAACTTGTGAAAATGTTCAACGCCCGACATTACCCCAAAGCCCCATCCGCCCTTGTGCCACCTGGGGGGTTCCAAGGTGCCGAGATGGTTGACGTTTCGCAAGCCGCTGCGGTTTGTAGAAAACAAGCCACAACACGTGAAAACAAAGTCATTTTAGGGTAGTTTTGCTCGGTGCGACCAGCGGTCATACTGCATCGTTCGCAGTGCTCGTTTCTTATATTTTTATAAGCAAAACATACCAAAACTATGGCAAAACAGGCTGCCAAGGATAATGTATAAGCATGCAAAAGCGACGAACGGTTCATTGAACGAAGTTCTTTGTCGGTCTTGTGACGGCCGTTGTGTGATGGTGGAGGAAGAGAGCAATCAACGACATACGATGGAGGAAAGAAGCAGTAGGTCAGAGGAACGAATGAAAATGTCAATGTTGGGTTTCTCTTCCGGTAGTTGGGAAAAGGTTGGGCATAGGGGGTTGAATTAGTTGGTTCAACTGAACTAACTAATTCAATTTGATGAACTTGGGCTAACCCAGGTGCATGAACCTAGGTAGGGCTCATGCAACTGAAGTGGTGTGTAGGGTGGATGGAGCCAGTGGTTGACAGTGTAAGGCGGAGGAAGAAAGCAGTGCGACATACGGCGAAGGAATGAAGCGATGAGGTCGGAGGAAGCGAACGAAGATGTCGATGTCGGGTTTCTCTTTCGGTAGTAGGGAAAAGGTTGGGCATAGGGGGTTGAATTAGTTGGTTCGACTGAACTAACTAATTCAATTTGATGAACTTAGGCTAACCCAAGCTTCGATTGACTCTGGTGGAAGCTTGAGTCACCCAATGCCTTGACATTGTGCTGTACTAATGCGATTCACATTATTGGTAATAATGTTTTGAGCTGTACTTTTGTTCCATCCAAATCTCATTTAATGCATATATTACCATAAATTGGGTTTTAGTTAGTGATGACTTAACTGTATGATAGGTACACCTCTATGGAACATCGCTTGGTGGGTTCCTTGCATTAGTGTTTGCTCAGCACCGACCAAGGCGGGTTAAGTCATTGGTTCTTTCAAATGCATTTTTGGAGACACACAAGTTTGCTGCTGCCATGCCATGGTCTCCAGTGTATGATCTCTTGCCTTTACTGCATGTTGATTAAATCAAGTTTGAGGTGCTTTTTCTAATATCTTTTTTTAGTAACTACTACACTTTGGGTTGACAAATGTTAATAATTGTGAGTGGCAACTGTTTTTTCATTTATTTGTTTTCTTTCATTCTTGCACTCTATTTCTCCACACATTCTATTCACACCCTTACTTTCATGCCCCCTCTCTTTCTACCGTCCTCTGCTGCCACCTTCTCGTCTTCCCTGCCATGTCACCACCATCTCCTCATCCGACTATTTCACCAGCACATATCTTCCATTCATCTCCTTGTCCTCGCCCATCCACCATCTTGTCTACCTCTTCCCTTTTACCTTCTCCTCTGCTAGTCATCCTTCCCGCCTCCCTTTTAGCTTGGACAAGACCAATCTTCTCGAGTGTTGGTTCGTCGATCCATACTGGAATCGTGATGGTCTGATCCCCGATGGCATTTGATCAAGGTTTTAAAACTTGCCCAGAACTATGACGCAGCAATAATAATTTAAATAATGAGCCACTAAAACAACAAGCCATAATGTCCCAACTATATGATGGCTACTGCAGATGCAAAATTTCTTGTTACTAGGATAAGTAAAACTCTGACCAAAATAGGTGCTTAGATAGTTGGTCAAGTAATATGCTTACATAATATCTATTGCTTGTATCAGTAATTCTGTACCATTTATTTCAGATGAAGCTGGAGACACCTCTATAACTTCCTTCTAATACTTTCTTTTTTGACAAAAGTCAGCTTGTTTAAATGGTTTATATGGTGCCAATGTGTTTTGAAATAAACTTAATGCCCAAATGGATGTTAAGTATTTTTTTGTATCCAAACTATGGTGGGAGTCGATCATGTCCTACTATAAGCTGTTTAGTAGCTACTAAAATTTTTTCAAAGCTTTTTGATTGCTAAGTTTCTGAAACACAATGTTTTGTTTTGACAATTACTCTCATGTTTATAATGGAATAACCCATGGATTTGTTCCTTGTAAAGCTCCAATGAACTTTGGTTTTCAGCATATTATCAGACATTGTTGGTTTATTCCAGCTGTAGACTGTCCTGTGTTGTAATGTGATTGCACATTATTTGCATGAGTTGTGCTGACAAAACTTAAAACCATGCAGATATCATTTTGATAACTGATGACCATCACAAGTCACATCTTTCTTTTCTTCCTGTCTTTAGACTTCCCTATTTTGATATTGCAGTGTTAACTGGACACCTTCATTTTTGCTGAAGCGGTACATCTTATCAGGAATTCGTGATGGTCCACATGAACCATTCATTGCCGACTCAGTGGACTTTGTTGTTGGGCAGGTATTCACAATTTATGTTCATATTCTTGTTGTGGTCCATTTTCTAATGACTTGGATGGTTTAAGCTGAATATATTTTCATGGCATAATGTGCAATTGTTAAATGGAACTGTTATTTCTTGGTTATTTTAACATTATCATGCTGGTGGTGGAAGTTGTTTACTTCTCATGTCCTCTTTTCTGGTTTGTTCATGTGTATATCTGTTCAACTACATGTATTTTGATATATTCGAAGTTTTTACTTTTATGGGCTCCACATAGTGGTATAGACACAATAAATTAGTAACCTACAGCTTGTGTGTCATTGACATGGATATCAGTTGTAAGTATGTGATTGGAAAAAAATAATCCCAGTATCTGATCTGTCAAGAGCAACAAAAAGCAGATTATTTTCTGTTGAATCTACTTTTATCTTCGGTTTCCATTCTTCATTTGAGGTATAAAAGGATAAATACCATAAAGAGATTGGTTGTCATCTCTGAATATCAGCCAGGCTCGTTTTGGACATTTTCAACTTTTCACCAATTTCTTGAGGACCTGGTATGTATTTCATATGCGTTATTTCTGGTATGTATTTCATATCGTTATTTCTTGAGGACCTGGTATGTATAATTTCTGGTATGTATTTCATATCGTTATTTAAGGTGGGCGAGAGTCCACCTAAGACCATTCGATACTAGAGTGCTAGTGGGAGCTAGGCATGGTTGACTTGTCCTGATTTGCATCTTGTGCATTCCTTTTCATGGGTTTAGCATTGAAGGATGCCCTCAAACCTTTTGCACAATAATCATATTTCTATTGGTTTGCTGAATCAAGAAATTTGCATGTATTTGTGTATGTGCATTAGCAGTTGCCATATTCCTTTATTTTCCTTTCTTTTAGTAAACACAAGCACATTTTACTTGTTGTTTTTTCTTGTAATACACTGAAACACTTTAATTTGCAGGTAGAAACATTGTCAAGGGATGATCTATCATCAAGGTTAAAGTTGAATGCTAACGTTGCATCAGTTGGTCCTCTTTTGCTCTCAGATTCCTTCATCACTATTATGGATGTATGATACGTGCATCACTTAAGCTTTCTGTTGTCTGAAAATGTTGTGATACCTCTCTTTGTTTTATCATACCTATCAAGAGAAAACAAACAAAACGACCTTTTTTTTGGTTTTTGAAGCAGTCGTGTATGCATCTGCGCCCTCTATTTGCTGGTCCACTTGGATGTATTGTTCATGCAATTTACAATAGATTTTTATAATTCTCCTATAAGGTTTCGAGGAAATTACTGTGAAGAGCATGTAATTTTAGCCTTTCTAGGTATATGTGAGCGAGTGAATTTTTATCAAAAACTATTTAAAATTTGCTTCATACAGAGTTCAACAGTGTGATGCCTCAACTATTTAGTTGAGGCATTGCAGTTGGTTGTTGGGTATTTGACTTATTAGATATTCTTGGGTCTGGTTCTCCTCTTTGATCTAGGAATTCTCTCTCATGTTGGCCACTGTCATTCTAGCATACAGGCAGTATAATTTATAGAAGTATCCATTTCCTCTGAAACGGTCACACATTTATTAAGTTATGAGGGCCTAGTAAGTTGGTTGGGTACCAAGTTAACTACTGCTGCCATGTCTTGCAGACGAATGACTACTGTGCTGTGCCGCAACAGCTGAAAGATCAAGTGAGTGAAAGATTTCCTGGAGCCAGACGTGCCATCCTGAAGACAGGTGGTGATTTCCCCTTTCTTTCTCGTCCAGATGAGGTCAACCTGTACCTTCAGGTAACTCAAAAGCTACAGATCCGTTGGAGCCCCTAAGCAAAAGTTAGTTTGGATTTTCTTGCCTACCTGACAACTGATCTGGCAGCTTCATCTAAGATGGGTTGGTGTCGAGGCACAGCCGGACAAGGTTCCAGGAGACGATGGTGACAATGGAAGGTCCAATTATGAGAGCAGAGGCGGAGAGCATTTCGACGATCTGCCAGGACCTGCAAACACTGGGGGCAGCAATGGCGCGCATCAGCCTGAGTCCTCAGGCCCCAGCCGAGACAGCGATGGTTCTCCTCAGCCGGAACCTTCAGGGCCGACTGATCATACCTCAAATGAAATTGGAAACATGACAGTTCTTGGTACGTCTCCTTCTCTCCTCCAAGCATCGGTGGTTGTCCTCGCAATGCTGCAGTACCTCGTGACTGAACTCTGTATTACTTGGAAACCGGTTCTCAACATTTAGAATTGAAGTATTGTAAAAAGACAACCCAAAAACAAAAAAAGGAAAAAAAAGGAACGACTGAACTCTGTATTACTTGGAAACCGGTTCTCAACATTTAGAATTGAAGTATTGTAAAAAGACAACCCAAAAACAAAAAAAGGAAAAAAAAGGAACGAATCACATTGTGTTCGTTCCATGAGTGTTGGTTGGTACATACTTGTAACATATGCATTTGTTTGACAAAGTGTCTCTGGGGGCAATGTTAAGGTAATTCATGACAAAGTGTCTTTGCATTTGGCTATACTCCTTTTTTTTTTTTGTGATATAACTGAATTTTTCTTATGTTCAAGCTATGGATGTGATAAAATGCCAAAATTGGACATTATTAATCAGTTCCATATGGCATGATTATGATGATGAAAATCAGTAACTTACTGTGCAACCTAAGAATCATTCCGACGACGGAGAGAAACGCATACTTCCTTGATACAATGATGTCTATGCTCGAGGAAGGAGCAAGCGAGGATGGGATTGCTCACTACATGAAGTACATAGATGACTCTACTTTTGTTCAGTGTTACGTATTGGGCTCCATGACTCCCGAGTTGCAGAGATATGAGATATCGAATAGTCTCTTCCGTGTCAGGATGACTGAAGGGACATTAGTTCAAAATCATATTCTTAAGATAATTGAGTGGATAGAGAAACTCACATGTCTAGGAATGGTTCTAGAGGATAACCAATGTGTAGATCTTGTTTTTCAGTCCCTATCAAATTTCTTTTCATGCTTCATTATGAATTTTAATATGAACAAGATTGAGGTGATCCTCCCAAAGCTCCTATATGTTAAGGGAAGTAGAGAGTACCATCAAGAATGAGAAGTCAATTCTCTATGCTTACGAGACTAAAAAGAAAAGGAAGACAAAGAAATCCTTTAAGAAGGGCAAAGGCAAGGGTAGATAAGGTAAAGCAAAGATTACTAAGAAGGACCAAACAAAGGATAAAGGCAAGTGCTTCCGTTACGATAAAGATGGACATTGGAAGAGGAACTATAAATAGTACCTTGTAGAGAAGGCAAAACAGAAGCTTGGAGAAACTGTAGGTACATTCATGATCACTCTTCATTTGTTAGACTTTTATGATAACACATGAGCATTGGATACCGATAGTACTTATCACATCTGCAATACATTGTAGGTTCTAACAAGACTTAGGAGATTGGCGAGAGACAAGATGGACCTCAAGATGAGCAATGAAGTAAAAGATATTATGGACTGAAGCAAGCTTCCCAAAGTTGAAACATAAGATTTGATGATGCGATCAAATCTTATGACTTCGTTAAGAATGAAGATGAGCCTTGTATGTATAGGAAGGTAAGTGAGAGCACTATCACCTTTTTGGTGCTGTATGGATGACATCCCGATCATTAAGAATAATGCAGGAATGCTTTTCATAGTAAAGGCTTGGCTATCTAAACACTTCTCTATGAAGGACTTAGGAGAAGAATTCTACATATTTGGGATTCAGATATATAGAGATAGATTCAAAAGGATGCTTGGCTTGTCCTAATCTAAATGCATAAACACCATTATCAAAAGGTTTGATATAAAAAATTCAAAGAGAGATCTCATATCGATCAGACATAGGATATCGCTTTTTAGGAGTATGTCCCCAAAGACTCCTGAAGAAAGTATACATATAGATATGATACTCTATGCCTCAGCGATAGGGTCTATCATGCATGTTATATTATGTACCAAGCTTGATATAGTGCATGCTCTAAGTGTCACGAGCAGGTATCAAGCGGATCCTAGCTTGGAGCACTAGAAAGTAGTAAAATGTATTCTTAAGTACTTGAGAAGGACTAAGGATCTTTTAGTGGTGTATGGAGGAAGCGACCGCAGGGTTGAAGGCTACACAAACTCAAGCTTCTAGTCCGATGTCATTGATAGTAAGTCTAATTCAGAGTATGTGTTCATCCTGAATGGAAGAGCAATACACTAGAAAAGTTTCAAGCAAGACACCACTACTGACTCGACCGCATAGGCGGAGTACATTGTTGCGATAGAGGCAACAAAGGAAGAAGTCTGGATGAAGAAGTTTATCATAGATCTTGGAATCATGCCAAGCAACAAGGAGCTGATTCCCTTATATTGCGACAACAACAGGGCAATTGCTTAAGTAAAGGAACATAGATCTCATCACAAGTCCAAGCATATTCTGAAGAGATTCTACCTTATCAGAGAGATTGTAGTCCGAGAAGATATAACAATCAAAAGAGTTACATCCGAAGATAACATCACAGATTCACTAATGAAGCCATCCTCTTAAATTATCTTTATATATATATATATATATATATATATATATATATATATATATATAAAAGAGAGAGAGAGAGAGAGAGAGAGAGAGAGAGGAAACTTGACACATCAACATCGTATGTGCCCGACCACAAGCCTGCGAGTAATTCCGGACCGCTGCTTTCTGAGAAATCAATGAAACTGAGAAGGCCACGTACACCTTTACAACGTAGACCACAAGAAAGCACACGAGAAACCGACGGAACAAGTAATAGAGGATGAAATGATGCCATGCTTTTGGGATTTCTTTTCAAAAAGGTTCAGATCGTCTTCTTTGTATTAGCATCTGCTTCTACAACCCTTGTCACATGAGAGGGGAAGACCGTAAACGCAAAGGTAACTGGTGCGCCGAGATGCTTAATCATATATTCATCTACAGATTTTTCACAATCTTTTCCCAATCTTGGCAAACCTTCTCACGACTCCAAAAATGACGGCCTTCGTCAACAGGCCATGGTCGAGGGTGCAGGCCATGGCCACAGCACCACCCACCAGAAGGATCTTGGGTATGCCACAGGCCAAGCTCTGCTTCTCTGCCTCCACAATGTCTGCCGATGCATCGCTGCCGACCTCAAATGATCTCAACTGCTCCGCATCGACCTTGGAGTTGATCCGTGCCATGAAAACAAACCGAGACGGTGCCTCGTCGGTCCTCCGGGCAGCCTGGTAGGCTCGCAGGCCGGGTTCGATCTTCTTGACACAGCCCCACATCCCCTGCCGGACTCCCAGCTTTGCGATTTCCCACGGAATGCCCATGTCCTCGTGGTGAAACAGAAGAACCTCGCAGGCCGTCATCTGACCATCTCTTTTTGATTCGGCTGGACATGGAGCGCACAAAAGAGTGAGCATTACGGGGGCAGTTCGAAGGGCTCACAGAAATGCAAACCTACGAACAGCTCCTTACCTGGACGAATGCACCAGCTGGAATAATACAAGTCGACACGTCGTGGTTTGTTGCGCCTAGGTACATCCGAGCATGGGGCTCCCTGAAAGATAAGACAGTGGGAGATTGGTCAATTCAAATGTCACATTCACCTTGGGAAATATGTTGCTGTATCTGTTCCCATTTTAGTGGGAAGAACACACCAAATTAAAGCTCATTTTTCAAGCTTACACCATGCTAGGACTCGAGCGGCTGCTCCAGCAATTGTGCAATCACAAGTACAAATCTAAATACCATGGAAAGTGTCAGAGGAATGCAGCAGACCGATCTGCTGTAAATGAACAAAAGGCGTGGTACCAGGCAGGTTAAGTTGCAACAATCACAAAATTATGATGACCATGATGGCCGCAAAGAAGGGTAAAAATTCAGGTTCATGCCTTTCTCGATAACAAAGTTAATAGAATCGAAAGAAAATTCCTGAACAACTTCTTGCTAAAAGCTTCTGAATTTAGCTTTATTTAAGAAGATTTTCAGTTAACAAATTGGTATTGAGGAAAAGCTTGAAATTCTTGACATCCCATGTAATTTTTTTTTTTAATTACAAGGCATTAATGAAGAATTTTATATCATTAATAAGGTCTATGCCAATGATTTATTTTGAAAAACACATTAATAAACTAAGTGATTAATCAGTAAATTTGCATTAATTCAATACTGAGAAAAACAAATTCTATTAATTAATTTTGGATAACCATGGAGGCCAAACAAACAACAGAGCATAAAGCTAATGATCATCAAAACATATTACATGTAATTCAACTTTGTTGCTGAAGCAGGTGCTTCGGCACATTCTGGACCCAAGCTAATCTTAAGATGATATTACGGTATCAAAGCAACTAGAGATGCATAAGAAAATTGTGCCAACAAGTTCGATAATAAAATAAGAGCTACACATTTGTATTCAAGTTATTTAACACCTTGATTGAACTGGATGTGTACAACCAGATGCATCTGCTAAGGATGGCAGATGCACCAAAGAAAACAACCAATATCATCATATCATCATATGTTCATTGCATGTGAGATTTCTTCCCTTCCCCCTATCACATACCATTACTTCCACCATCCACATTCAGTTTTCTTCGATGAAGCATGGAATTCAATCATTATAAATAATACCCATACACTCCTATGTCAGATTTTGGAAACAAAAGAGAAAATATGTGCATAATTGCAATAAAAAGACATGATATATGGTATCACAAGCCACACATGCTTGACAATTAAAAGTGTTAGTTATGGATTATAGTATACGGTAACAAGTAAACCTAACAAGCATTGCTAACCTATTCATCAGAAAGAAATTTGATTCCAAAGATACAATAATCCAAAATTTATGCAAGGATAAAATCATAAGTAGATTTATTGAAAATGATCTGATGCTCAATACCGTCTCTACTTTATAATATATCTGAAATTACAACACTTTGGTGCTTCTAAAAATTTCTCACTGTCCATTTGTGACAATGGTTATGACACAACAATAAATTGGTGGACTATCTGCAGCCTTTTGTCAATTGTACTAGGATGACCTCTAGTAGAAGACCCTTGATGTAGGATGTGACCTTTAAGCACCATTCACTTCCACTGGCTATTTAAAATAAAAGCAATTGACATTTAAAAGGAGAATCCTATTTCTGTCTCCTTGAACTGACAACATTTGCCTATTTTGCTACTCTCCCTTATAGTTCCATTTATCATGAATGAAATCCTCTTATCCTCATCGATACAGTAGATGTGGTTCTCGAAGTTAATTCTGGCAAAACTCATTTCATGCTTCCCCAACACAGTAATAAGTCATGTGCTTCTTTCTTCTTAATTCCAACTGAAATTAAATCAGATGTACGATAGCCATGGCAAAGTCTTTTGTTGAATGTGAGAAAGGCTTCGGCATCATTTCATAATGATAGAAAAAATAGTTAGAAATTATAAGAGCACACAAGTAGTCAATCTTCCAGTTTTCAGTCTTTTAGATATATGGTACATAATTTTTTTTTTTATCGGTTGTATTACTATCCTACATACTTGAGCACGATCCAAGTGCATATCTTTCTTGTCCATCGTTAATAGATCAATATTCAGAAAACATCAAGTCCACAAAATAAGTAAAGTACCTCTGTGATATCCCTAAATGATTACTTTTCAATAGCTATCGGAAAACTTAATGAAATAGCAACATGAATCCGACAAGCATTCATGTTAGTAAGCATATTTCTAACTGAAATTTTTTAGGGGAGCTCCCATTTGGTCTTTCTTTAGGTTCATAAATCATCGCATTACTCTCCTCATCAACTGAAATAATGGCATCATGTTTTTTCACATTCCTTGTCGAAGTAGCATTTTGCTCATTTTATGCATCAAAATTTAATTATGTGCAAAGAGAAAAGCCATTGTCCAGAGATGACAACATTCATTCTCATGTGCGTTGGAAACATCTTTTCAGTACCTTCGTTATGCAGTAGTAAGTCCTTCCTGATTCCCATATGCGGCGTCCAATGATATACTCCCTATCGCTACAAAAGAAAGGAAACTGCACAGAAAGAAAGATGATAAACAAACAATGACAAGCAGTAAAATCAATCGCTGCAATTGTAAAAAAAAAAAAAAAATCCATCATGATTCATACCTTGCGAACCCATTGAACCACCATCGTCCCTGTTGTCGGGCACTCCTTCAGCGTGGCGTGCTGGAGGAGCATATCATCCCAACCATTCTTGATCCGGAACTCGTCATCCCAGAAGAAATCCCTGAGAATTTCCGGTGTTGCGTCCTCATATACAGTGCTGCTACGGTACTGCGGCGGACCCGTCTAGCATGAACACACCAAATTATGCCAACTGACCCAGTGCATCCTCAAAAGGGCATTATCACGAACAGCTAAACGACGATTACATAAATTCTCGACCGGAAGAACGTACATCCAACTTTCAGTGACCAAAGCATTCGCGTGTACAAGTTGCAGCTGTTACCTCGGGATCTCTCCGCCATGCTAGATACCGCATGTTGGGCAAGGACTTGTCCATCATCTTGTGCCACACCGGCCCCCCATCCGTCACCTCCACCAGCCGACACAGGTGCTCCAAGTCTTCCTCGGTCACCGCCAGCTTCTCGCCCCTGCGAACCCCCACAAGGACTCGATTCGGCCTAAGAAGAAGAGCAAGGAATCAAACTCGGACCAGAGGTCAAGACATCTACCTATCACCGTCCGCCTTCGTCGCCGCGGACGAGTTGGGGCCATCAGAACACGACGGCTGCGGGGGAGGCGCGGGATCGGGATTCAACGCGCGAACCAGCCCGGCAGCCCAGCCCGGGCGCCACGCCCATCCGAGAAGCAGCCCGGCGAGGACGGCGACCCAGAGGGGGGCGGCAAACATCGCGAGCTCCGCGGCGACCCCCGCCAAGGTGGGCTTCCGCGAGATCTCAACCAGAGCTTCCAGAATGAGAGCCATGAACGAGGGGCGGGGAAGAAACCCTAGAAGAGGATAAGGAACAAAAAGAGACCCCCTCGACCGCAGCGGGAGGCAACGGGGGGGCCAAAGGGCAACGGACTCTCTTAAGTAATGGTTTATGGATAGGGATTAGAGGCGACGCCGAGGAGATCGGAGGATGTGGCGGAGGAGGAGATCAAGCGATTGGGGATAAGGCGAGAGCGGCGGAGAGGCGTGCGATTGGGTCTGGCTGCGGGACCCACCAACCCGGCCTATTTTGTTGGTGCACCGAAGCCAACTACACCGCGACGGACGTTTGATTGCGAGGGCGAGCGACGGTTATCGGTCAAGTCGGTCGCGCTGGGGGCGCGCGGTGGCGGGGATCACCGTCGAAAACATTGCGCAGCGGTGGCATCGGCTTTGTGACGACGAGTTGTTTGCGAGAATGCCTGGCTACCATTTCGCCGTGGGAATTTGTTGCGAGTGGAATCACAAAACAGCTTCCTTTGTTTGATTGCATGATCTGTTTCGACGAGAACCGCAGCATAGCATTATTGCTGAGGCAGTGATTCCATGCATCGAGTTGACGGCAAACAAACGGAGAGCGACTCCTTGTTTCTACAGGAGCACCGTTGACCGTTGACTTCATCAGAGTCCGAATAGACTCTGATACCAATTTCGTTTAATTTGGGTTAATTAGTCTATCAACTTCGTTTTTTATTTATCGGTGACCAAATGTTAACTTTCATGAGTCCAATAAAATTGATGGATACTTTGTTTAGACAATGAGCTAAGTCGAAGTCCTCACCATTCAAAATAAGAATAATTTAATTATAATAAAATTATCTAATAAATTAATTATTAAATTTTTAATTGACTTTACAGATTAAATCAAAGTACTATAAGTATTCTGTTTTAGGATGGTGCATAGAGTCGTAATGAGTTCTTTGACTTCTACATGTCCAAATACTAGATGTCAAAATCCTAAGTTAAGCTGAAATTATTAATAGTACACTCATCAGACTCATATAAGTCAATCTTAGTTCTGTTCACTTCCGACGTGAGACTATTGAACTAACTAAAAGTGTTACATACTTAATTATAATATAATTTAATTACTAATTTGGTACCTTGTAAGAGTAAGATATAATATGAATTATTTATTCATCATAGATGTACAATATTGCACATTAGATTTGTGGAGGTCACTCTATGTTTTGTTGAAGGCACCAACAATTTTGATATTTCTGTGTAACAAGATAAAATTCCATGGTGATTCTCCTCGAGAGAAGAAAAAAAGAAAAGAAAAAAGTTGAATCGGTAATTATTATTAATCTTCAATATTTTTTTTTGAAAAAATCAATATATATTCAACTCTACCATCGTTCTCATGTACAAGTTGATTTAGGCAATGCGTAAATCCTAATGAGGAATGATCAATGTGCTGGAATAGTAGAAGATAAAAGATTACATTGGATTTAAATAAGAAACCGATAAAAATGTATGATGGACTAAAAAGAAAGATAAAAAAAGAATCTAAAAACGCAATGGCAGCTACCTTAAGATTATTTCTCATCCTTATTCGAGTTGTAATCGAAAGATCTAAGAAACGTAGAAGAAGAGATGAGAAGAAAAAGGTCAAGCGAGTTGGGGGGGATGACTACAAATTATAAAGAAAGCAAATTGGAGGGTTCCCAGAATCATGCCGGTCTGCTCACGTGATCGCCCACTTCCATCGGATCCGCCGGCCATGGAAGTTTCAGCACCAGGCCGTGATGACCCTCGAAGTAAACGATCGCTTAAAAATGACTGCAACAAGTCGCCTTCCTCCGCCAGCGTTTTGGCCCACCCTACAGGCCTTGACCTCAGATTATTACAAGTCTGAGGAGGAGTTCATGCATGCAGTCGATCGTGTGAAGCCCACCATATCATGATCCCGTTTGCTGGGGGAGGAAGAGGGGCGGTGCTGCTGCTGGCGGTAACGATGATGGTCGTCGCGCGGCCAGCTTTTCTGCGCTCGGCATTGGTGGCGGAGGGCGCTCGGTGTGCCGCCTTCCTCGACCTGGCTCCTCCCCCGCTCCCGCCGACTGCGTTTGATAGCCATCAGAACCATCTTAACGCGAGTGAGCTGATAGGAGAAGACAAAAGGAAGGTGCCCACCGGCGCGAATCCGCTTCACAACAGATGAAGTATGATCCTGTGTCTGTATATGTATGTGTGTCATCTTGGTCTTGCTTCGCCCTCGCACGGAAGAGAACTTCCAGATGCTGCAACGTGGCATTTCATGTGGCAAGAGCCGCAGTGGATGTGGCCGAGAACAACAAGAGATGATGTAGTCTTTGGAGGTGGATTCTTCTTCTTCTTGCTCACCTTCTCTAAGTTAAAACGACAGCTTCTCTCTCCACTGCTTGCCCGAGTTCATTTTTGGTTCTTTCTTTTCCTTCTTTCTTCTGATGGAATTCTGCTTTCGAGAACAAATAAAAATGCATGTTTTCCTCTAATCCTGTTGCCTTGCCATCTTCTTCTTCTTCTTCTTCTTCTTCTTCTTCTTCTTCTTCTTCTTCTTCTTCTTCTTCTTCTTCCAGACTTACGCTTTCATATGTCCATTTTTCTTGAAATTTCTTATTGATCGCGATGTTGTTGGAGGTGCTGCTTTGCAAAGAAAAGAATGCAAAGGGAGTTGGTACATCTCCAAAACTCATCATTTTATCTCCCTAATATTCTACCTAGTTAGCTAGATCTAGTGAGATTTATGTTTGTCAAGATGATGATCGTAGGTAGTATCAGTTGAAGCAGTACATTGCAGCATCTTCTATAGCAGTAGAAGCCTACACTGAGAGCAGTAGTCAGTGGGAAGAAAGCTCAAATTCTGACATTTATAGAATACTTAAAGTGCATTTCTTCCATTGAGCAGGAAAGTTTCCCCACAGTTTCGTCTCTGTCTCTCTACAATACATAATATATATACACATAATAAAGCATCTCCAGTTTCTTCGAAGGAAATTAAACCAAGTTCGAGAAGAGAAGGTGGAGCATAGAAGATAGAGAATTATTTCAAACATTTTTCAGCATCCTACACTGAAATGTTAATATGAATCAATTTTTGTTTATCCATGAATGGTCCGAATCATCTAAATATTATCCATAGCTAATATTCTACAACCAGTTACTTAGATGGATCATGATGGCAGTCCACTACTCATGAGACAATCTTATTTATACAAGCAGCTTTTTGCCGGTTCTTTTCAAGCAAAGCAGCAAATGTGGTAGCATTTCCAGGTGGAAGCTTGAAATCACATCAAAGACAATATCACAGAAAATTCTGTAAGATCTATGTCAACTTACCGACCTAAAAAAACTAATATTTAATCGGTCCATTAGCCTGGTAATTATCTAGTACTTGACCAACCAAACACGAAGGAATTGTATGATAAATGCAAGAGTAGTACTCCCCCTTCCAATGCCAATATTTCAAGAGCATTAAAAGGTGTGATCGTAGCTGCCCACGCTCTCTTAGCCAGCAAGTGCATGGGAAACCGGGCTTCGTTTCACTTCACTCCAACGTTTTCCCATGCCCCAGAGAGATTCCAAAGCTCGAAGTGCCGATCATGGCGAGAGACGAGTCGCATTTGCTGGCTTTGAGATAGTTTATGAACACTAGGCGTTGAATGTTTGCTCCCACATTAATGATCATGTGACTGCAATTAATACAACTGGGGAAGAAGGTACTTCCAACATCCTATTGGTTCAGCAACATCCTTGGTCAAAGGGGTCATCAGTCCCGCATCAGATGCTTTGTTTCATCGATGTAGCAAGAAGCAACATAAAGATGATGTGCTTCAATGGTTCGTAGAAAAGATAACAAAGAAACATTACCATCCCCATATTTCATGATTCTGATTATAATTCAAATGTAGAAGTTTGGTGCATGAATCAAAAGCTTAGCTGTTGTCGATGAGGTTAGGTTTTGATGGCTTAAACTAATCCTCAAATCATATATTGATTGAGGATGTAAAGAATATAGGGGATATCATTCCATGTGTGTTTTTATCATGATCTTCTATTGTAATCATCCATGCGCTAATTATTATATTCATGTCTCCAAAAGCATTTTAATAGTCTTATTGAGCAATCCATACTAGATTGACCTCCATGAAATCTGTCTTAGATTTTATGAAGTGTGAACAAAAAGTCTACCACGATTTCACTCTTTGGACTTTACAGAACATTTCAACCCATAATTGATGTTGACATCAGGCATAACACCATAAAATCAACTATGATTCAGAAGTCACCTTCATTGGACCCATTTGCTAGCTTGTGCATTCCATCAATTGAGAAGGGGCTGAGGACATTGGTGTGTCCAGATTGCAGCTTCTCCATTACTTCTTCCTGTTGTATTGCTCTCTTTATTGTGCATAAGATCTTGTTCGTCCACTTTCTTTCCTCTTGTTCATCAACTGTGGGACAGCACCTCCTGATCTCATGAGAAAGATACATAGCTCGATGGTATCTTGAAGAAACAAATCAGTATACATCTGCTGCATCTCATCCTTTTGACTAAATCCAAAGCATCTTTCTAGTTTGTAATCTCATTATTCTTGACTGCAAGCTGTTGTTGTGACTACGACATGATCAGCCACTTCTCCTGACCAAATTCCCAACTGTGAACTCTCTCAACAAGTGCATCTGTGCTTCACTTTCAGCACAGTCAGCATAAAACAATGCTTGCAGACAACACTTTGCCACCTTCCCAAGTTATCAAGACAGTGTTTTGATGAAACCAAACCATTGCTGGCTAACTTGTGCAAATATTTTAGTCCTGAGGCAGTAAGTAGCCAATCTCTTTCAAGAGAATGATTGATCACAACCAGTTGAGCTTGTTGGCAAGGACGACCATTAATGCTTAGCACAATGACATGTTGTATTGTATGCGCAGGTTGCATGTTGATGCTGTACGTGGTTACAAGCAGTCCAAGGATTCGACGGAGCCACGTACTTGATCACGGGTTGCTCTTCGGGATCAGTCCAAGTTGTTCTTTGTCATTAACTTAATTATTTGGGATGCCATGCATTCTTCAAGGAAACCAATGAATGGATGTTAGCTATAATCTTGGTAGCTAACACCACAAATGTCCTCAAAATATTATGATGCTGTCTTCAAATATCTTCATAATATATTATTTGTCGGCAAGGATGATACCATTCCTCTCATAATTGGTTATTTTATATATATATATATATAATATAATATTGCAAGATGGTTTTCACTATGATGTGGAAATTAAAACCGATGTCTCCACTGAACTCACAAGTATCAGATTTATGATCATTCATTGAGATTATAGTACCAATTTTTTTTTCTTTGTAGCTCAATAGCAGGCAAATAAAATTCATCATATATATATATATGTATAATGGCTTGACCAACAACAAATGTGTGCTAGGAGAGATGTACACTGAATGATTTGACCTTTGACAAGGAAGGTGCATCAGCTTCTCCATCTGATAGACTGATAGATAAAAGAGCTTACAACTTGTTGAAAGCTCAATCAAAGGCATCCTTCAGCAGCTGAGCTACCCTTGCGCGCACAACTTTTCAAGAATTGACATCCATTTAATGGAACATAGCCATCCAACGAATGATCTTAGAGAAAGAACAATGATGCAGATTTCTTTACTTGGTCTCCCTAAGTGGGATAAAATGCAGCTCTCTCTATCTTCAAATCTTGAACTGTGAACAAAGCTTTTTTTTTTTTTTTTTGGCTTTTGGATCATCCTGCCACAGAATCTTTAGATCCATGCATGGCTGATACTGCTGCTTCTCGTAATCGATCTGTAATTTCGATTGCGATACAGTTAATCGCCCTTGCATTAATCAATACAAATTGTTTGTTGCAGTGATGGAGACAAAGACACTGATGAGTGTGTCATTTTGTGACAGTGAGGAGCAAGATGAGTGGCCCATCTGGAATCCATCGACATCGGCGTCGATCGTACTATATCGATGGAACGGCGACCGGGCGATCGGTGGATTGCCAACCATGTTGAATTAGTTGCTCATGATGCTATCGCAGAATGATTGAGCTGATTATGATTGGGAGCTGGGTGACAACACGAGGAGGAGGGTTGGCCGATGAGGGACTCGTCACCGATGTCTTCTACCTGCAATTTCTAGGGAGGGAGCATGGAGCCATCACTCTTTGTGCAAAGCCTGAGCTCCATTGGCTGTCCAAGTGGAGAAACCATCAGAGTCCCCAATCATGGTGCTTAATAATTGCATCTCATTTCCTTATCCGAGACGTGCTACCTGAACTCTATCCTCCTCCATCCACACCCAAACTAATGGAGAGCCATGCTACACCTCATCAACGAGCCTAACAAGGACAAAGCGTCACTCTTTTCGGTGCATCAGCCATTGGAAAACCTATAGATGTGGCCTTCTTCTCCTTTCCTTGTGGAAAAGCAATGGTGTTTGATTGCACATGACACTGCATTGGATCTTCCCTGCAGCGTGATCTTTGTTCTTGCATGCAGGGTGCAATCGTGTTGCACCAGGTTCTCTAGCTTTTGCGTCATCTGAGGTAGAGTCGGAGAAGCTCCAAAATATTTATCTCATGTCTATCTTCTCTCGATCTGTCTTCAGATCACACTACCTCAAATACTAATTAATGATTAGACTAAAAGATGTTGTCTTTACTAAATTATCTTTTGTCTGCAAGGCCATAAACTTCTTTTACAAAATCCAAATAGTATAGAATTTTGTTTTATTTGCAAGGGACAACATCTAACAGGCGTACTTTCAATATTTGGCTGCTACTGATCAAGAGAATTGGAGATACAACATCGAACGATGCCGTTTACAGATTGATGATATGCAATTGAAGGGCTCAATAATTCCATGTAGTCACACGCAGTTGTAGAATGATTGGAAGTAGAGTAAGAGCAGCAAGATGAAGAAGTTGTTTCTGTTCCCAAATCAAACCAGGCAACATAAAAACCATCGTACTTGTTCTATGATCAAGTGCTAGTTCTCATGCATGCAAGTTAAGAACAGCCTGTGACTTGTTTGGCTCAGAGTAGAGGACAAGAGACGAGACCCCACTCCCGGCGGTGACCATGAATAATTGTAGACGACGGGGCCAATTATTACCTCATACCAACTCGCCGTCATCTCGTCAGAATTATTTCTCGTACACAGCAACCTCAAATGTCTTGAGACCATTCTGTGTTCGACAATGAGCTTTGAGATGGTGTCTTTTTTTTTTCTCCTTTGCCATATCGAGATTTCTTGCTGGTGAGGTCTTCGCAAGTCCTTCGGCACAAGCATCAGTCCCTTGACGTCCAATCAGAGACTGCGACGTCTGCGCACTCTTCTATATAAATATGTATATAAGCTCCCGGGCCTCCTCCTCTCAAGAATTGAAGCTCTCGTAGATTGCCTTCCTCTGATGGGACTGAGAGACATAGAATTCACACTGCCACCGGGGTTCAGGTTCTACCCCAGCGATGAGGAGCTGGTCTGCCACTATCTCTACAGGAAGGTGATCAACGAAAGCACCTCGGAGGCGACCATGGTGGAGGTGGATCTGCACACTCGCGAGCCATGGGAGCTTCCAGGTAAATCGACCTACTTTGCCCGTTGTACTGCGCTCCTCTGATCTTATGCTAAGCTGTGGTCTTGGATATGTCGTAGATGTGGCTAAGCTGGGCGCCGACGAGTGGTACTTCTTCAGCTTCCGCGACCGCAAGTACGCCACCGGATCGCGCACGAATCGGGCGACCAGATCTGGTTACTGGAAAGCTACCGGGAAAGATAGAACGATCTACGAGCCGAGGACGCATGCCATGGTTGGGATGAGGAAGACGCTGGTGTTCTACGGAGGTAGAGCTCCCAATGGAACAAAGACTGGCTGGATCATGCATGAGTTCCGAATGGAGGCCCCTCATTCACCCCCCAAGGTATATATGTCATATATAGCTTTCATTTGATCAAGAATTCGCCCTTTTCTCTCTCTTCTTTTCTTGGTTCTTCAGCCACATCTTTGTTGCGGTACAGATTCGTATCACAAACATTTGCCTATAACAAACATCTGGAAACCATCTTATACTTTCTATGACGATGCTTTTTGCACCAAATTTTCTTGCTAGAAAATGATAGCAAGCGACTGTTCAATTCTTGAAGATAACACTTGTTATGTACGATGATAGCAAAAGGACATGCGAAACCATCTTATACTTTACATGAGGATACTTTTTACACCAAATTTTCATGCTAGATGTGAACTGGTTCAACCGTGTTCTTCAGGACTTCATGATGCAGTTGTTGGCAGTATTAGGAGAATGATGTAGCTAGAAAACAATCACAGGAATGCTTGAAGATAAGACTT
The DNA here is from genome assembly GCA_023547065.1 of Musa troglodytarum. Lineage (NCBI taxonomy): Eukaryota > Viridiplantae > Streptophyta > Magnoliopsida > Zingiberales > Musaceae > Musa > Musa troglodytarum. Next base: position 24,192,509 of record CP097503.1, on the reverse strand, counting down.
GTTACGTAAGATTATAGCAAAAGGACATGAGAAAGAGTATGATTTAAGTGAAGGCAATAGATGCCAAAAATAACACAGAATGATTAGCGTTTGTTTGGGCTATTTAACTGAAGCCAGTAGATGCCTAAACTTACACAACTCTTTAAACGTGGTCGATCACGTATGTGTCTGTCTCTTCATGTGGTGCAAATATGGTGTTCCAGAAACAGTACATGTCGGCTCAACCTTATCTCTGATGACACATATCAGCACGTTCATGGCTGCTTTTGGTGAACTCTTTTGTGGCAGGAGGACTGGGTTCTTTGTCGGGTGTTTAAGAAAAGTAAAGGGGAGGCTGAGCACGAGAACGCTGGTTCTTCTCCCACCTTGAGGTCATCTTCTTCGCCACTGGACCTCCTTATGCCAGATGTTGTGTGCCATGAACAGTTGGCTTCGTCGTTCTCTACACTCCCACAGCAAGAGGACAGCAGCTCACACCCCTTTATGAGCATGGCAATGCTGCAGCGCAACCTGCTCGACTTCCCACAGGAGATCATGGGAAGCACGGCGATGAGCTCAAGCTGTGAGGATGAGATTGGATGCCTGATGGAGTTGGGATTTGGGCATGGCTTTGGGGAAGCAGGAATGGCAAGGTTGGATGCTACAGCAGGCTTTTGGGTGGACAAGATGAGTGATTGAACACCTAGAGATGTTGAATGAATGCATTATTGTAGTGAGTTGTATTATCTGTAAATTAATGTTTATATATTCTTTGTTTCATAGAAGAGATAAGAAAATTAAGAGCTTCTTTTTTATTATCTTATTGATAGTGACAAATGATAAGGAAAAAGAAAAAAAAAAAAAAGCCCGTCCATGGGCGCCTTCATCTCAATAGAAGAGTCATGGATTAATATACTATTGAGCCACGTCAGCTGACATTGAACCATATCGGGGGTTGCTAGCCATATCAGACAATATGGCTGGTTGCTAAGCCACCACGTCAATCGGTATCACACTACATGCCACGTTGTTAAGGCACGGTAGTCGACGTCACGTCACATTTAAAATTATTAATAAATTTATGAGACTAATATATTTTTAAAATAATTAATAAAAGAATATTTTGATTTTAGAATTCAATCATCCCACGACTAAGTATTAATCATACAATGGAACGTTGAGAAGTGTCTAGATAACCAAGCATTAATTATGGAGAGTATTCTTATATCATTTCAAATAATTAGAATATCATCCGAATATAGTACCAAAAAGGTGATACAACTTTCATTTATCTTCCTATACACAAAAGGTTTATCTTTGTTTTTAACGAAGTTATAAGATTTGATCGTCTCATCACATCATATGTTCTAAATTTGGAAAACTTGCTTTAGTCTATAGATGGACTTAAGCAACCTACATACTTTATCTAAGACTTTTTTTAGACATGAATCTCTCAAATCATATACGCCTCCTCCTCGAGGTTGTCATTGAAGAATGTATTTTTCACGTTCATCTATCAAATCTCATAATCAAAGTGTGCTGCAATAACCAATAGAATTAAGATGAATTTTAGTATGGCTACTAGTGAGAAGGTTTTATCATAATCAACACCTTATCTTTGATGATATCCTTTAGCCACTAATCTTGTTTTTTAGGTCTCTATCTTTCCATCTACTCTAATATTCTTCTTGAAGATCCACTTGTAACCAATGAGTATAATATCCTTAAGTGTATCAACTAAGTTCCAAACTTTATTGGGGTATATAGAATTCATTTGGTCTCTTACCACTTCCTAGAGTCTATGCTCGTAATAACCTTTTCGTAGGTTTGAGGATTGATATCCTAAATGTTATTACCCTTGATATGTCTCATATATTTTTTAGGAAGATTAGAAATTCTACTGAACATACATAAAGTCAGAATTTATACGTTATGTGCTTGAAGAAACTCCTACAGAATGGTGCTTGAGCTAAGTTCTCCGATCTCATTCAACTCTATTATGTTTCTATCAAAAATGTGTTCCTTCTCATGAAATATCTTTCTCTTGATAACAAAGACCTTTTGATACCCAAGGTAATAAAAATAATACACATAAGTTTTTTTAGAGTATCCTATGAACTTACATTATTTTGTCCTTGATTCTAACTTATCGAGATTGTATTTCTTAACGTGGATAAGACAGCTACAAATATTAACAATTTTAAGATCAATTTTTTTTTTTCATTTTCATATCTCATATGATGTAGATATTATTGTTTTAGATGAAACTCTGTTCAGAAGGTAAACTACAGACTCGATGACACATCTTCGTAAAGAGATAAGTAGATCGATAAAACTAATCATTGAATCATCATAGTTATAAAATCATATCTAACATCTCTTCTCTTCATTTTTTATTGATTTGTATTCCATCCAATTGTAACATCATATGGTGTCTTAAAAATATTAAAATATTTTATGATATTCAAGATACCCTCATTAATTATGATATTAAAAGATACTTAGTGTTATCGTTAATCTATGATACATTTGATTTTAATCTTGATATAAAGTTTTTATATTATAATTTATTTTTATAAAAAAACCAATGAAGAGGAGGAGATCAGCAAATGGAATGAGAGGAGGCGAACGTGGTGTGGTGTGAGAAGAGGAGAGTGGAGAGAAGGTTAACTTTTATTAATTTAAGCTGGTTCAAAATATTTTAAAAATAAAAATAAAATTGATATTTATGAAGGAAAAAAAACGTTAAATTGCCATAAAATCTTCCCGGATCCGTCGTCAATCGGGTCCAGTTACGAACAGGTCCGATCGAGTCGTCTCGTGTCGGTAATTTTGTGGTTATGAGTGCAAACGGAGGCATTTTGGTAGCTGTGTGTTGGCCCTCGGTTCGTTATAAAACCTTGGCACCCCCCGTACGCCGCCTTGTGTCTTCCTTCGAGCGCGCGCGGCGGCCTCGTCCTCTCTCTCTCGCCTTCAAAATGGTGGGAGATCTGATCTCTTTTCGTCCTCGATTCGTTGATTTCTTGCGTCGGGTCGCGGTTCCTTGTCCTGATGTAATGCTTTTCGCCTCGCTCTTGAGCTGATTTCGTGTATTTTACGATAGCCGTTCAAGCGATATGTGGAGATCGGCAGGGTCGCCCTCGTGAACTACGGGAAGGAATACGGCAGGCTTGTCGTCGTCGTCGACGTTATTGATCAGAACAGAGTACGTCAATTCTCTCTCTTGATTGTGTGAAAGTTCCATTTTTCGGCGTGTTGAATGAAGTTGCGTGAACTAATTGTAGGGCTCTTGAAGGTCGAATGTTTTCCTTGTTCGTCAAACTCTGTTTTTTTCATCAATTTCATTTTGTTGTCTTATCCTGCGGTGAGATTAACTCCCGTATTGACTGAACGTTCTTGTTTTTCAACCTTAAATTCCTAATTTTTAGGATGGCAATCAAGTTACTGAAATATTTATATTTGAAAATTTACGATACTGCTGAGGTTCAGATAAGCAAGAAAAGTCCCAGTTTCTCCCTTGGTTACTCGTACAGTTATTATGCAAAGGTCTTTTCGATGTGCACTTTATGTTCCCAGTTTGTTTCTGTTGGGGGATGAGCCTAATTGGATTTTATTTTCTAAAAACCTTTATAAATAAAAAACTGAGCAGTTTAAGTTTTGCATCCCAAAGATTGGAGAATTTCACATCTTTATGCTGCATGTGGATGTCAAATGGCAAAAGGGTGGTGTGTATTATTTGGTCAGCCTTTCGGATTACAACCAAAGAGTAGGTGCTAACTGAAAAAGACTTCTAAAGGTGTAATGATTTGCAGTTGTTTAACATGGAAAGTAAAACAAGTGACATTGAGTAAGGATTTTGGAATTCTCATGATTCGGAGGTGGTTGAGCATGAAGGATAATATTGGTCTGTAGGAGAGGTGGTTTTGAAGAAACCAATAGGAAATGATCACACTATTATTTGGAATTTTGAACTTGACTACCAAGTGAGTGATATGTTAATAGAATTTAACAATGAATCGGAGCTTTAGAAAATATTTGTGCTGTCTTTAATTACAGATGTATGCATGTGACCTCTAAAGTTCAAATTTTTTTTAGTAGAGGGTTCAATAAAATTGTGTGCAAAACTTTAGTATGCTATTGAACTACGAATGGACTATTCCATAACCTGGTCCTTGAAGCCACAGGGATGATTTCATCGCAGAAAGGATCTTGTTTTCTTAATATTATTGGGTGGATGGTTATACTTATTATATTTTCAACAGTATAAGCTTTTACTTAAAAATGACTCAGTATTTTGTCCTATGGACTGTTGGTACTTGTTATGTTTAGATCTGGAATCCATATATGCTTTACTGTCCTCATAATCTGGGTGTTAGATCCTGTGCCAATCCCTATTTCCTCATTTGATTTCCTCATTTAACTGTAACTATTTTTTTTAACTGATACATTGGCTTCAATTAGTACTCAACTGGATTTTGCTACTGATAATTACAGTTCGCCACTGATAATTACTGATGGTACTGTCTGATCGTTACCAAGATTAATCATTGCTCAGTAATCTTTGATAAAATATGTGATATTAAAGGCACACATTGGTTCCACAGTGCTTTTGTTTTTGTATTATTAACATCATTACAGTGTCACCATTCATGTTTTGTATCTTTACTTTTTTGGAGCTCGAAAAATCAATAGGCATTACCTAAAATTTGAAACATTTTCGGGTCTTATTATGCGATTTTACTCTGAATGCATATATCTTCATGGCTACCATGTAAAACCTTACTAGAACACAATTCAGATATGTTATATATATATATACTAATCTCTGTACAAATTGCTGTCACACTTTGCTGTGCAAATATAAGCCTTCTTTAGTAAATGCATTAAGTTTCATTGACCTGTGTGGAATCTTGTTTGGAAGGCTTATAACATGCATACTAATCTCTGTGATCAGTCATGGCTAAGGGCTACTGGCTCGCTTATAGAAGAATAAGCTGAAGTGTTCTTTGATTTGGTGACTGAAAGATGCTTAAATCAAAGTTTTGTATCGTTGCTCGAAAGCCAAGTTTCAACATGCTGAAGCTGATAACTGCAGGATGGTTATCAGATTTCTAATTGAATATTGTTCTTCTAATAATCTTCTGTTCCTTCAGCAACATTGTTCCCTAGATCTCACCAATTTTTTAACCTTGATATGTTTTTGTTTTTTGTTTAGACATCAGCAAGGCTTCATCTGCTTCCATCCGATTTTATGGGTTAAATATTATTTATTTGACTTCATGATAGTTTGTCTTGGAATTCTGTATATTTGCATATTTCGTCATTTAACCAATGGTAAGATTGTCCAACGGTGCTTGCCTTTGTACTTGCGGTGAGAACCTCGAGTTCTTTGGGCATGAGTTGATAATTAGTCTTTCCCCTCTATCTGCTGTGAATTTTAGGCCTTGGTCGATGCTCCTGACATGGTGCGTGGTCAAATGAACCTCAAGAGGCTTTCTCTTACTGATATAAGGATCGACATACCACGAGTTCCCAGAAAGAAGACCCTTATTGCTGCCATGGAAGCTGCTGGTGAGATTGACATTATACCCTGTTGAATGGTAGATTAACACGTAAATTTGCAGTTATAAAGCCGACACGATACTGCAGATGTGAAGAACAAATGGGAGAACAGCTCATGGGGCTGGAAGCTAATCGTGCAGAAGAGGAGAGCTTCGCTAAACGACTTCTACAGGTTCAAGGTCATGTTGGCAGGTTCAAGGTCATGTTGGCAAAGATTAAGGTGGAGATTCTTCTTGCTTCTTCTATCTATGTACGTTTCCTTTTGTTCCCTTGTGTCGACGATTCTGTCATGTGTTTGTTCAGAGAGGTGGTGCCATCAGGCAAGAGCTGGCCAAGCTTAGAAAGGAGACTGCAGTTTGAGCTCCTCTCGAGTAGTAAGCAAATTTTGTTGCATTTATTTCTATTTTGTTGAGAACGCACAGTGAAAACTAATGAATTCCTTATTTGTTTTGTGGATTTGGATTTGACTTGGAAGCTGTTTATTTCATGTTGTCTCTATCAATCTTTCCATCTTGTGTTAATTTCGTCACATCTGCAGTGTCAAGACTCTCTGGTAGTAAAGTCATGATGATAAATATTATTATTACGATAATTACTAACACATGATTGTCTCAAAATATGTCCTTTTGAGACTCAAAAAGAATAGATTTGTAGCAGCTCCTTCAATTAGTGTCTTTGAAGGCACATCCAAGGAACTGATACATATGAGAGGGCACTCCCAAGAAGGGCAATTGCATACAAATCAAACATGCACTTGATCATCCAAACTTAAGATTGGTTCATTCACAAGGGTTCGAGGACAGACGCTATGCCGATATGAACAGCAAGGAATAATTAACAAAATTTACACCATGAGAACAAAACAATAGAGTGCATCGATCAGAAAAACCAAAAACATTTCATTCGATGGAAGTGGATTCATCTTCGTCGTCTTGATGCATCTTCCTTGATTGTGTAAGAATGGAGCAGTGTGCCGATCATGCTGCCTGTTTCTTAGTGCTGTTCTTGCTTCGGAACGACGAAAGAAGGGAGAATGCCCGAGAAACTGTACACAAAAAGTCAAAATGAAATCAGTAGATACACGAAGAAACAAGCACCGATGACTTTCTTCAGAGAAAAAGAAAAGAAGCAGATTTTAGTTGGGAGTCATGAGAACCTTCGGTTTCCTACTGGTACTGGGGATTGTTTTAGGTACATCACACAGTCATCAGCAGAACAGCTTGAAAGTTGAAAAAGACAGCCTAATTTTAGTTCTTCCAGCATGATTTTTTCATCTTGAGGAACAAGATTCTACAACACATGAGCTGACAAGACAAGGAAAGAAAGATGATGACCTACAGCATGCACAAATTGTATGGGTTCAAATATGCTTGAATGTCCATGTTTAATATTCACTCTTATCGGTAATTAAATCATAAAAGAGCAGAATTTAAGAAGCATGTTCGTTTCTTATTTAAGGCAGCAACACAGCAGGCAAATCTACTAGCCTCCAGGTGTTGCATATGGATATGATATCAGTTGTACTCCCTACTTGAACAACTGGGAGTCGCAAGTTTGCAAATGTAGTTTTCGAAAGTTTAAATAAGTTAGCATATGAAAATTAGGAAAGTGACATGTTTAGTATGACCTAAGTTGTTGACAGAATTATCTTGGTAACAGTAAAGATGATCCATTTCGATATATTTAAGCAAGTCAAATTAAAATATTAACCACAAAATCACAAGTCCAATCTGCAGGAGATGAGAAACTTACCGTCATTGGATGAAGCAGCAGCAACTGTTGGACCGCCAATAGACGAAGCATCCGAGCGGAGATTACCTTCACCTGAAGCTGAGCTGTGGCTCTTTCGACCAAAATTTAGCAACTTTCTGAAACCTTTTGTTTCCTTGCTTTGAGGCTTCTCATGTGTTTCATGAGTTTGATTCCCCAAGCTTGGGTTCTCAAATCCAGATACATGGTTCATCTTACCCTCAGCTGGCATGGCAACTATTTCAGATTCTGATGCAGGCACATCTCCATCAGACCCGGATTTAGCGATAACTGGATCCTTCAAGGAAGTTGCTATGGCAAAAGGGGCTTGATAAGGCTTGTCTGCTGTGGTCGAGTTTGAGAACTTCCGAGGCTTATCACTCGGGTAAGGAACAACCCCCTGATCAGCATAAGCAACATACATCCATAATCAGCATATCAGTAGCATTGGTTGTGCAACAAAGTTGCAGTCAAAACAAAAGCAGAGACCAACAAGCTTAAATCTTTTTCTTCTTGTCCGCGATGGCATAGCCTTTAGTGATCTGGTTAGATTTGATTGCTAGTCATTGCACAAGCAGCTGGCCCATGAACAATGAGCTAAAGAAATCACTAGACAGAACCATCAATGTTACCAGACAGCATAAAAATCTGAAACAAACTGCTACAGATAGCTATTTGCTTTTTGATGAACTCAATTAAACGCTAATGATATTTTTTAAACTAACGGCAGTAGTCTCAAATGAAAAAAGCTACATCCAAAAAATCTAAACTAATGGATTCCATGTTGTCTTGGTAACAATGATTAGTAGCGGGAGCTAGAAGTCTCCCATGCTAAATTTGTGATTCCAAACTTTGAACGAAAGGATGCAATTAGGTTGAGAATAATATGTTCCCTTGAACCATATCTTTGTTGATAATCTCATATTAAAAAGTGTGCAAATTTTCTCTGAAAAAAATATACCTCACCGGAGCTTGGCTGTTCACACGACTTGCCTTCACCAGCATCCTCTAGCTGACCTCTAACAACAGGTGATGGCGGAGCATGAATAGCTGAAAATTCTGTTCCCAACCCATCTCCATGAGACATCCCTTTTGCGTCTATTATCTCTTTATATTGCCGGACAACCGGAGCGCTGACCGCATGACTTTCAAGTAACACGACAGTCTTCTCGATCACTGGATTTTCATCACTGTTGCCGGGTGGCTTATCATTGCCCAATTTTCCTTTGATACTATCAGAAGCATGAGAAGCTTTGTTTCCACTCCCTTTCTGCATGAGTTTTTTGCTAGCTGTTCCCTTTCCAACTCTTTCAGATGAAGATTTTGTCGCTCTAATTCTAAGCTCTGGCAGAGTTGCCGACTTACTTTTGTCCAGTTGCATAATTGGAGTAATCTTTTTCCGAGACTCAACAGCTATGCTTCTCTTAGGTGCCTGATCAGCAGCCACAGTCTTCACCGAGGGAGAATGGCGAGTGTAGCTGCTTTTTGGATCAGAGAGTCTCTTCAATCGAAGAGAATCTGCCTTTGCTTCTTGCATGAGCCTGCTACTTTCTTTCTTCTCAGGCAATGACGATGCTGATCGGGTTAATCCATGGTTACTGCCATTTAATCTGCTGGATTTGATAGCTTTGCGAAGATTGTTGGACCCAACCGAAGATGTCCTGTATGGCAATTTTTGCAAAGGTGAAGAAGAAACAGGCTCTGCATCACTAAACTTTGATCCTTTGTAAGGACTTGGCGAAGTCTTTGCTGGTATCCGGGCTTTCATCTGCTGTGGAGTCAATGGTGACTGGGTGACATTAAAACCACCTCTTGCAGCTATTCTCCTTTGTCTCTCTCTTTTCAAAGCTTCCAAACGCTTTGTCTCTTCCTCTTCCTAAGAGTGAGCAGACCGACGGGTCAGCCGAGCAGACAAGCAAAACAACCTAACTAAACCACTACGATCTAGCAGATAAATGTTATACATACAGTATACTCAAACCATTTTCAGGGCTACTACAAAGCTAACATCGCACCAAAAAACTGAAAATTGATTCAATGTAAGCTGAACTGTAATTTTTAGTACATTCTTACAATATATTCTTGTCCAAAAACTGTGAAACATGGCTATAGGAAAGAAAAATTCATTATTGACTTGTATGAACACAGTACTAATAAATTCTAAGGGAGATTAAAAGTAATTATATATATATATAAAGACTGTAGATCCAGATGTTTGTGAAAATATCCAGTGACATTTTATTTTTGGAAGAATGAAAAAATAATTTGGACTGTGCTTTCTAATCTAAGTGCCTCTCTGTTTTTTCCCCCATCATTTTCTACTGTGATTAGCAACTAGAGAGATAGGAAAGAAACCAGACAACAAAAATTATGATGAATCAAGAGAAGTACCCTTTCTTTCTTCATTTTCTGAAGGTCAGCTTTATAAGACCGCAGCTTTTCTGCACGCTTTTGTGCTTCAATCAAAGGGTTAAGCCTTGAGGATACCCCTTTCTTCACCGGTGCATCCTTCCTCCTTTTCCCCACACTATCATTTGTGGCTCCTAACTTCTTGTCTGATTTCTTTGATTCTTTTTTAGTGCTCACTGAGGGTTCCCTCTGGTTGCTGGTTTCCAGCTTGGCAGCATTTCCAGCAGGAATCTTAGAATCATAAACCATAGCCAGATTATAACCTACAGATGCACTCTCCGATCCACGCACAGGAACCATTGATAGATTATCTGGCTCATAGCTAAGTTGGCTTTTGACCTTACCATGTGAACCCCGAGTTTTCTGAATGGCTGAGGGGAACTCAGAAACCATGTCAATAGCAGCTACGCTGTCTGATCCAAGATCCCGTGAAATTGATCTATATGGAAGCACAAAGGACTCATCTGTTATGTTGCATGATGAACTCTTGACCGCATTACCAGCACGCTCACCCACATGATCAATGAGTGGGTCAGATGAACTCTCATTGCTGAATTGCCTTTCTTGTCCATAAATCATGAATTCATCACTGCTCATTTGCCGACATGCTCCTCCTGCACTTTCTATTTTCCTGAACTGATTGTCTATTGAGTCTCTTCTATAACCTGAAGTTAAAAATCGATCATCAGAAGCCGCTTGCTTCATTCGGTTTGCCTTCCCATTAGCTGAATGAAATCCTAATGTCCTTCGGTTTTGAAAAACACCATAATCTTTCTCAGCAGAAACAATAGGATCAGCTTCACCTTTACCCTGTTTCCTTTTTGATGAAGGCCCTTTTCCTCCCATGAGCATGTCTTCATCAGCTGTCCTTGACTTCTCTTCAGCTCTTAGTAAGAAATTCTGAAATGCTTGCCAATTTCCAGAATCTTGCTCTTCTCTATATACAGCATTATCATTGTCAAAAGGATCAGAATTTTCTTCTGATTTTGTTCGACCCTCCTCCTCCTTTGAAGGCCTTGTAGAGTGCTTGTGCTTGTGCTTGCTTTCTCGCATATCAGAATGCACATCTTTATTTTGTTCTACACCTTCAGGTTCAGAGGCAGACTGTGATTCACTTTCGAATTCTCCTGCACCAAGCTTCTTAGATAGAATGTAATTGATGTTCCGAATGACGACAACACCAGACTTTTTCTTTCCTTCATGACCAATTCTTCTATGAGATTTATGACCATGAGAACCTTCTTTCTCGAGATCTGATGTATCTTGGTCAATGTCATCCTGTGATCCTGTCTCAGATTCAACATCTTTATTATCCATTGACTGCCTTTTTGGTACCTTTCTGTGAGAACTGTTCAATCTAGGATCGTCCGTTGGAGGATATGATGCATAAAAATATGGGACACTCCCTTGATGGTTCTGATAACAAGGCATTCCTTGCATTGAATAAGGTTGAAAAATATGACCTGGTGGAGAATGCATAGGGCATTGTGGATAAGTGGGATGTTGAAATTGACCTTGAAAATACTCGTGGTAGTGTCCCAAGGGCACCTTTTGATCCGAAGGGATCTGTTTATCTGAGAAGAAACAAATGCATCCAAGATAAATGATTTGTCAATTTTAATATATATATATATATATATATATATATATATATATAATTTGATGTAAAGCTAGAAAAGAAATGCATGTGGAATTTGCACATGTACCTACTAGTTGTGATCTGCCTTAAAAGAGTATTCTATAAATGGAAGTATTGCATAGGAAACTTCGATCAGGATGATATGCCAACCAAACAGAATAAAATTTGGCTTTATATTCCACAAGAAATGAGAAACTGTAATGTCGAAAACTAGATGGTAGGGATGATTGCACTTTACAATACATCAAATTGTAGAACTGGAAAACTTTAATGCATCGAGTAGTTTGGATTTCTTAGACAAAATATTAGAAATGGGCAACCCAGTGCATAAGGCTCCTGCTGATGTAGGCCCAGTGGAGATCAATGTATGCCACCTTACCTCTATATTTGGAAAGGCTGCTTCCAAGATTACCTAGGGTTATGGTAGAATGGGGATGATTAAACAATCTCTCTGCTAGAATGAATCTGAATTAAGGTGTTTTTCATTATCTGCCAATTTCTAAATGAAATTATGGTAGCTTCAGAATGATCTCAGCTTGCGTGTTCAGAGTATATACCAGGTTTTCCATCGTTCTCTGTGATCATATCACCACCAGAGATGGATCGTGCATCCACATGATCCTTTTGTATCATAGAATCTGCAGCAAATATGATGTCCGCGGCATTCAAAGCAGAAAATTCAGACCGTGTTGACATTGCTACTGCAGCCTCAACTTCAAGCCATTGTCCAGTCTCATGCTTTTTCTTCCATAGCTCCATAAATTGAAAGCAAGCTTTCCTGTTTTATAAGGTGGGCCAAAAGAGAAAACTATTGAGGATGAATCTAAGATGAAGGCAACAAATCAAACAATGATCACTTGGCAACATATCAAATATGTCTTGGCCTTTTGACAATAATAAATTTCGGAATGTATGTCCATCTTTTTTCAGATGTATCATGACTTCACAATATTCTTCCCTCATCTAATGCACATGGTTCTTTCAGATTCTAACTTCATATATGTATCCTTTGTAATTGCTGAACTATTCTATATCATATGACCTATTAACTTGGAAATTAGTATGACCAGAATGAGCTTTCTTATTATTCTTCGTTCCTGCATCAAAATGCATCAGCCACTTTCAGACTTTAAATATTATCCAAGATCTCCCACTGTCATGATTAGTTGATTCTATGTCTCAACCTGGTAGCCTGTAAATCAATATAACCGGAACAAGGATTGAAATTTCATACCGTACCGGAGTTTCGAGGTTTACTCAGTATAGTATGGTATCATATACCGAACGGTATATTTCGGTATACCGTTCGGTATATATATATAATTATAAATATTATATATATAAAGATAAATATTATATATAATTATATATATATGCGAGGCGATGTCGCCGAGGTGATGTCGCATATAAAATAAAAAAAACCAGGAGGATGAGAAGTCGTCCCCCACCACGTCGATGCCTGGGAAGAGAGGTTGCCGCCGACAGACGAGGAGGAGAGCGGCAATATCCAGATTTTTTTTCTTTTTTTTACCCTATTTCATTCTTCCCCTTCTCCCTCTTCTTTCTCCGCCCTCGGTCACCGTCTCCCTCTTCTTTCTCCTCCCTCGGTCACCGTCGACGATAACGTCTCCAAACACCTCAATCGACGGTACCGAGCTGTCACGTGGCCATTACCCTCTCCCAACAAAACCGGCTTGCCGAGTGTGCAGCGCCAACGCTTATAAGGCTCAAGACCTCCCCTTTCCTTACCAATGTGGGACTAAATGCACCTTGCCTGCCCCCTCTTGGGGTGCACGGCTGCCTACCCCCTTTGGGGCGCACCCCCTCCTGGGGTGCACGGCGTGATATACCCTCAGGGGTGATCACCGTGACATCCATGAGAATTCACCCTGCCTACCCTCTCTGGGCGCTTGGCGTGACATTCTCCCCTACCCAATCTCGTGACGTCCATGTCACGGACTTGCCACCCTGCCTACCCCTTCTGGGGCGCTCGGCGTGGACACCCCCTCTGGGGTGATTGGTGAAAGCCAGGGGTTGCTCTGATACCACTTGTCACGTAGCCATTACCCTCTCCCAACAAAACCGGCTTGCCGGGTGTGCAGCGCCAACGCTTATAAGGCTCAAGACCTCCCCTTTCCTTACCAATGTGAGACTAAATGCACCTTGCCTACCCCCTCTTGGGGTGCACGACTGCCTACCCCCTTTGGGGCGCACCCCCTCCTGGGGTGCACGGCATGATATACCCTCCGGGGTGATCACCGTGACATCCATGAGAATTCACCCTGCCTACCCTCTTTGGGCGCTTGGCATGACAGAGCGGTAGCGGACGGTCTACGTACTGGTATCCTATCGGACCAGTACGTACCACCCTTACCGGACGATATCATTCGGTATTGCAGACCTTGAACTGAAGCATGCAATATTTAAGAATGTATTGCACGACAAAAGGAAAAACTTACCTTAAGCGTGAGGCACCAAAGCTTTCAGCAAATGGTATCAAATGTTCCATATTACTCACGTCAAACCCAGCTGCTGCAGCGCGTGCAAAGGCCATTCCCTGTTCTTTCTGCAGTATCATTTTACGGGTTTCAAGCACTCTTAAAAGCTGAACTCTGCACAAAAAGCATTCGTGCATAAGATACAGGAACAATTTCATTACTTCAAATCATTATGTAATATAATTAAGATGAAAAGATAACGTATGCATCCACAGAAGCCAGAGATCAATTCTTTGGGTACCATTGCAATCATGTGAACTACGAGAATCTAAAAGAATGTAGGTGTTGCCTTTTTCTGATATCTTGTAATTAACTAGTTCTTTTAAAATATTGAATGGAAAAGACAACACAATTTACCTTGCATTTTTGGTAGAACATTCTTACAACTATTCTTGTATGTTGAAGGAGCAAACAGCAAAGAAAATAAACCAAGGATGTGTTAAGCTTTTGATACCTTGAGTTTTCCTCCTGTGTGGACGATCCATTTGAATCTGGGGGATTTGATTGTGAACCAGGCTGCCATACCAAGAGAAACCACACTTATAACAATGTCTGATAGACAGGTACCAGAATCATAGTTAGGTATAACAATGTCTCATAGGTGTGCCTATGAGACCCGGTTACTATGAATCTCTTGCTGTATCAGTATCGAATTAGTGCTAGACATCAATGCATGTATAATCCTTCCAATATACATATTAAATGATTTCTCAAAATATTTGACTTTACAAATGATTATTTATCTCATAGATATATAGTGTTGATCTTGTGATAAATCAAGCATTTTTTAATATCACATCTGAGCTGTATTAGGTTCTTTCTCAACATGTGACGTGAAAATGTCAGTCAGTACTGTGTCATATTGGTATACCATAAAAGTTTCTAAATTATGTAAATGTAAACAATAAATATGTATGTGTGTGTGTGATGTCGGCATTAAATCAATACCTTATAAAGAATTATCGCCTTTTCTGTGTTAGGATCAACTGAGGTCTTCACACCTGCCATGAACAAGCAACCGTACCAAGGTCAAAATTTTCAAGGGCACTAGTGGAACAGAATCTAAAATCAACATGAAAATGTGATGGGTCCATGTCATATACGGTTGATGGAGCCAATTATAAACAATCCTTGAGAGTTTTGACTATAGAGGCTACTAGCATATAAGATGTATGAACCCCTCCTCAACAAGACTTCCAATATTCATTGGAGGAGCATGAGCAACTTCCATATGGAGGTCAGGAGGTGATCTGATCCAGATCAAAAGCCATTACAGTATATTTTGTTACTTACGAAAAATGTTGATCATGCCAAATAAGTCTTCTTTGATGATGTGAACATACATTTTATGGTTGACAAAAGGTTCACTGCTAGAAGGAAAGAATACTGTTCCTGCTCACAAGGTGATCGGGTGACCACTCAACCCATGTTGTGGAGACTAGTATAAAGATATGTTGGAAACTGGATGAAGACTACAATTTTTTAGCCCTTTGGACTATATCAAACACACCCTTGAAATTAGAAAATTGATGTTACACATGCAACAGAAATAATTGAAAATCCCTTCCACTTTCCTTCTTTTTTCTTTTCTTGAGGAGTAACAGAACTAGCTAGATGAATGAATTAGGTTAGTCTAAACTACCTTCTGTGGAACCTGATGACTTCATTTGGTGACCCTCCACCTGCAAATGGCATTAAAAAAAATGTCATTTGAACTTTACAAACAACACCGAAATGAGACAAATGGATACATACGGTGCTCAGGCCAAGATTATCATTGCCCTGAATGGCAATTGCATTCTCAATCTGCAAGATCTCAGACTCTAGTGTTGGCACACGCTCTAGAACCTCAGGCGTGCTCACAAAACGAACAAACCTGTTAAGTGTCAGAATTAGATGTTGAGTTCATGTATGTAAATATGTCCACATGCTCAAGTTTCTCCAAGAGGATGAAATGCAGCTTGATAATGGAGAAGGCAGGCAGGCAGGTCATGTTTGAAGAGAAGCGATTGCTCGTGACAACTTTGTCTGTGATTGCACACTCGAGAGAGCTTTTGTTTACCTCTCCATGGTGCCTTTGGTGAACCATGCTGCATCACTTTCCAGGTCTGGTTTAAGAACTATGGAATAGCCACCCTTGGCAATCTGATCCTGCGCAGCTTTCAAATGGGCAAGAAAAGGATTCAACAAGCCAGTCGCAATCTTCTCTGTCTTACCATTTGCTATAATGACCAGATCGCACCTGTTAAAAAGGAAATCACAAGTCCACAGTAAACAAGCATGCCCAAAACCATCTAGTTGTAATTTATTCAAGCCTAGACCTTAAGGATCATCATCCATATCCTTTATCGTGCACTATATTCTGTGAGCAATGATCTAAAGAGTCGATAGAAACAGAGATGGATTCATATCAATCCAAATGATAAGAATTGAAATTCTTATCTTCACATCAACCGAGCAGCAAAGCATGAACCGTAACCACGTTGTAACGAAGGAATCCACCAGAATTTTGAATGGATTCATGTCCTCCAAATCCACTTCCAACGAGTGCAGAAATCTATGAAGCTCTCCAGTTCAGACTCTACGAGATCTCGTCAACCCATCGACCGGCTCTTCCCACATTGCACACCATACCATCAAGAAGGCCGATCTGGCAACTTCTCGGTCTCGTTCTGTCCGCCCTTGCTCGAACCATTAAAAGAAACAGTGGCCGAGGAAAGGATCTGGCATTTTACCTGGTCCGAGTGGGCGTTAGCTGGAACACCGCCGAGTCTAGCCGAGCGTCCAACCTCATTGCGCGCGGAAGCAAAGATCTTCCAAGAAAGACTAAATCTTTGGTCCTTTCCCTCCCTCCTCACCTCTCCTCTCTCCACTATCTATCTGCCCTCGATCGCCCTCTCTGGCTCTCGATCGATCAGATCTCCGTCATAGGCAGGTTCTTGCTATGAAAAGCGACACCTTTTTGCCTGCAATTTAGATTCACGGAGGAGCAAAAGCAAAAGCCTAAACCGACAAAGACGGTCAAGGAACGAGCAAATAAGCAAACGGCGACGGCGAATGCCAGATTCCTCTAAATTGGATCTTCTAATGCCGACTGCAGGAATAAGCAGAAACCAAAGGTACAAATCAGATAGAGAGGAGAGAGGAGGAGGAGGAGGACTGTAGAAGAGCTTGCGAACGATGGCAGCAGACCAGGGTCTCAATGCAGACGGCCCAAAGAACACATAAAGAGAAGCGCTGCAGATGATGTGAATTTGGCCTTGGGGAAGAAACAAACAAAGCTACCAATTTAAGAGAGAAGGGGTGGGGGACGAAGGCGAGGAGAGACAGAGCGAGAGCAAGAGCAAGAGCAAGGCTTTGGATTCGGACAGGACAACCGGGGGAATTGGTGGAACAGTATAAAAAGCAGAGTGTTGCACTCAAAATAATGGTGGAATATGAATGAGAGAGAGAGAGAGAGAGAAGTGGAGTGGAAGGAAGGTGGGGTCCACGTGAGCCCCCTGAAGTAGAAGGGCGTTTCTGGTTCTTCCGGTGGATACAATGTACTCCATCGGAGTCTTTTTTTTCTTTTTCTTTTTTTTTAACATCATCCGAATGCAAAGTTTTCCTTCACAGAAAACAAAGTCTTTTTTTTTTTCTTTTAGGCATTGAAAGATTGCTTGGGCAGTGGGGGAGTGAATGCAAAAAAGCCAGACATCTAATCTAAGATCCGGAAGACAACGATTATTTATTTGAGGGAACATATATCGATCTAAGATCTGCAAGACATCAACATATATTTATTTGAAGGAATGATTCAGATACGAATATTTATCTCTCAACTTGCAGGAGTAGGGCACACATTAGCAAGCATGCCATGATACCCCATCTGGAAAAATACACATAAAACTCTGCTTTTGTGCTCCCAAAGAATAGTAGGGAACAAAATAAATTCGCGGAAAGAAATGGATAATGGAAATCATCCTTAGATTGGGTACTGGGCCTGGAAAATTCTTCTTTTCTTCTCTTCTCTTCTTGAGCCAAAACAAATGTCTCACCTTATGTACTACTAATCGGGGGGCATCACAGGATTCGAGCAACACACTCCCAGAATGCCACCTACTAGCTTTCGATCACCATGAAAGCAAAAAAAAACATACATTTACAACTACACCTTGCCGATGAAATCGTAGAAGCTATAATTTGGGCAATGCTTCTCCAAATTTCCGCCAGAGGAATATATATATATATATATCCTGATGCAAGACTTTTATCTGATACAATCTGTATGGATGCTCCAAGTCAGCTTCTGGGAAGCTGTCCATAATATCATCATCAAAATGCTTCTGTCAGGCCCCCTACGGATGAAGATGACAACGAGATCAAACTAAATAAGCAATAAGATTTAAAAAAAAAAAAAAAAAATGCTGATGTGTATGTATACATACATGTAAGCTACTGTTGATGAAAGAAAATGTTTGTACCTACAATTCAGCAGATTAAGCTCAACTCTTCTGCAACATAGAACTAACCTACAGTACCAAACGAGTCTCGACACCCAATGAGAGCAGAAAATGGAGATAATCTACTTTTCTGTTTCAACTGGATTTTTTTTTTTTGCAACAGTATCAACTTATGTGATAGATATCAATTCACACACAGCAATGAGATAAGTAACAGTTCATAATCTAACTCCCAAAATGAGATAATACGGCACATTATTTTGCTCAGGAATTCTTTCTCCCATCATACCATTTTTTTTCATATTTAGTTAATTCTCATATTTCAGCATTAAAAGACCGAACAAGAAAACGAAATCAGAAGATGATAGTTATTTTTTCCCAGTCCTCCAAGCAAAATACTATATAAAGATTGTCTTTGGCAATCTCTCAGTTCATTTGAAAAAAATTTCACTTCAAATGTACGTGAAAAAAAATGTTACCAAGAAAACATACCATAGGTGACACACAAGTGAATATGATTACACAAAAACAAATGAACTGCAACTAATGAAAACAAACTTTGGCTTGGTAGCATCATTCTAAATAAATCATCATCCCGTACCAAATGATACAGCCACCACACTAAAGTACAGTCCGGGCTTTAACTTAGCGATGCCATGGAATTATTTTATACAAGTAGGTACGTGAACAATTCATGATTCAAATTTAATAAATTTCAAATATTCCATTAAAATCTGTCTGAGTAATTAATTGAAATTTATAGTTGACTTTGTGTCACCAACAATCTGTAGCACTAATTTCTTCCTGCTAGAGACTGCAACTAATGCCTTTCTTGGACAAAAGTTGCACCATACAAATGGAACAATTAAAAAATTAGAATATCATGACACCTCAAAAAATGAAAAATCAACAAAAGAAAGAGCTGCTCACCATAAATAATCTTTTCTTTTATTTTTGGCAATGAACCATAGATTGTATTAAAAGGGGGCCTCAAGTGATTCATCCCATATGTCCCCGCTTCCATTGGAGGCGTCTTCACCATCTTCCTCCATAGACAGCCTAATATATTCTCTATGTGCAAAACGATCCCACTCGGTCAAAGTTGGATTTTCACGTTCCTACATGAACAATAACAAGCAGAACAAGTTACATTAAACTGATGAAGCATGTTCCTTGTGTTTAAGAAATTTACTGTTGCTGACATAGCAGAGTGATTCACTCACCTGTCGAATTAAAAATGGATCACGTGTTTCAAATGCCATGAATTTGTTGAGATTGAAGAGGATGTTAAAAATATTTCCTGAAAGTTTGCCGCCTTTCAAGTCACGCAGTGTAAAGTAGCTTTCGTTCTGCAAGAAAATATTGCCAATTTAAAAATTTTTCCCAATCTCATCCTATCCTACAAGTTGGGAGAGTTGGTCACCTCTGGACCAATCATATCAATCATCTGGCATAATATGTCCTCAAAGAGTACAGGTTCTTGTGCCATACATTCCATTCGATGCAACTGCTCCTCATAGAAAAACTGCATCTCGTTGGCAGTTAAAATTCCATTACTATCCAAATCTATACACTTGAACCTGAAAATCAGTATATTCATAATAAATATTAAAACGAGAAAGGAAGAATAGTTCCAACCAAAGACTAACCAAACAAATCAATGTAACACTGAGAATTCTTCTATTTCATCATTCACATGGAACAACAATAGAGGTGGAGTAATGCCAGCTACCGTTTGCCATCAAACCACCATGAATTGTTAAAAAGGAGGTCAGAGTATAATCTCCAAAATAACATAGAAAAACTAACCAAGAAATTGACATTGAAGGGTATGACATTACACCTACATTTACACACCTAGGGCTGCCTGCAACATGACATGTGCAGTAGGGTGATCTTTTAACCAGTGGGCTATCATGTTTGTAAATAAGTCGCAATCGAGCAAAAAACTTAATAGCAAATCATGTACGACTCTAGTAGTTTGAACATGAAGAAGTTCCACTACAAGGTAAATTGCCACTTAAATGAATGTCCATAGCCAAGTATCGAACAAGGAGACATGAACCTGAAGAGAAAAAAAACGTGGTCTTATGATATTATCATAAACTGGTCGCATATTTAATGGGTTTAGGATATTAGTAACTCTTCTCTTGATAACAGATAATAACTGTCATGTTGGGAAAAACTGGAACAAATATAAAAATTTAGCAACAAAGATGAATAAGATTTAATTTGGTTGACAATTAAATTATGGACTGTTCCTTGGTGCCAGCATGAGAAGCATACACAAAAAAGGATGTTGAGATGATCAGTTAATAATTATCTCCTAACCAAATAAATGACTTCTTCAACAAGAAATTATATAGACGTAGTGGCAGGCTATATATGTCAGACCAAAACATTGGGAAATTGGTTATCCATCTAGTATAAGACATTACAACACCTCAAAATGTTTGTCGGTTAAACATGAGTGCTCAGTCATCAACATATGAGAAGCCTAGACCAAAATACAACCTAACAAGAGCTTCGAGGCAATCCAATATTCTTTCCCCAATGTTTCTTTTCTTAGTAGGGAAGCGTCACTATCGCATGATCTGGACACATGCTCAGATAAGAAAATGTCTGTACGTCTGTCAAAAGTTCTTAATCATCAACATATGATAAGAACCAAGACCAAAATACAATCTTAATCCATCAACATATGATAAGAACCAAGACCAAAATACAATCTTACATGGGATTGGAGGCATGCCAATATTTCTTTCCTCAATTTGTTTCTAGTAGGAAATTCTCACTGATTCATGGGCAGCATGGACATGTGCGTCAATAACATATCCATGACTTAAATAACACAAGGATAGCAGCCAGTTTCGTGACTTAAAGCAGCTTATTAGAGAAATATTGATAAACAAAAGTTTTGACTAAATACAGTTTTATCTTATGACAATATGACTAATGGTGATCTATAATCTGTAGCAGATCCTCATGTTATTTTATAACCAAGTTGTCAAACTGTTAAAAATTGACAACATGCCATATGATCAGAAGACCTACAATTATTAACCAGATCTATTATGTCACCAAAAAAATCTTCCAACGAAGTAAAGCCAAGGTGGAAGAAATTATGTTTAATCAGATAATATAATCGTAAAAATCATGCATATCAAATATAAAGATTTATTATCATCAAAAGTTTGCACAGAATTGCCGCTATTACCAATACTCAAGGCTACGCTCAGCTGATTTATCCTCCTCTGCTAGTATAAAATACACAAAATCTTCATACCCCATCTTACCATCAGCCTTGCTTTTAAATTTTCTGGGAACCTAGATGGCAATTAAAACACATGAAACATCACAAACAAAATCCAACAACAATGATCATTTGTACAATGTTATGCTAGACTCTCAGTATTTTAAAACAACAATTTGATGCAAACCTGTGAAAAGATCCTTTCAACAATTCTATAGGTTAGCGCATGGTTTCCATATCTGATTAGGTTCTCTTTATCAATCAAGAAATCATGATCTGTATCAAGCTCCCAAAACTTACAGTATATCACATAGAAGTGCTCGTATGAAAAGTACCTGCAGGTATAAACACTATCAGAACAATGCTATTCTCCACTTTAAAATGATCCTAACACAACGTATAAATTTGTGAAACAATTATTATAAAATACCAATGGTTCATAATTGGTGGCACTAATTACCAAGACCAACAATCAAAGAATATCAGGCTGGCATATAACATATAAAATTATTTCAAACATAATAATATAAATGAGCTGGAATGCAACTGCATATTTAAGAATTATCATAATCAGTTCACAATTACCATTAGGAAAAGGGTAAACCTGGTGTGTGAGGCTCTCATCAATACGAAGTCACAATATATGCAACCTTACCCCTGTAATTAGGAAGGTTGTTTTCATGACTAGAACCTTGGTCACCAGAAGGGACAACATTGTTGATGTACCAAAGCTCGACCTCATAGCCATTGCCATGTGATGCAGCAATGTAAAAAGATGGGAGGCAAATATGCAATGAGTTCAAAAATGTGATTTTATCATGAATTGTCTATGCTATTTAAATATACTGAAACTAATGGAATTTTCAACATGCAAAACCAGTAGTTTTCATATCTGTATTGACCAAAACTGATCTTTCTCGTAAGAGCTTGTTTTAGCTTGAAAGTTTCGAGAAAATTTTAAGCCTTCATATGTACCAATAATACAAGAGGGTTCTCCATAAGCACTACTATTTTGAACAAATCTCAAGTCAATCATCAAGTGTAGTCTTAATGAACATGCCAGAACAAAGGATTCCATTACAGACATTTTCACATTAAGCCCGACACCAACTAAGACTGGACATTGTCAGATACCATCACTTGCTAGATCAATAATAGAAATTGAAAATACAATAGCACCTACAGGCATTTATAATACAATATTATGTAAACTTGTAAATCATATCAAACAGATCTACAAGACATATATAAGAAGCACATCAGCAAAAAGTCACCTCAAAACTTTGTTAATATCTTCTTCTTCATCAGCATGTTGCATTGCAGCAATTAAATCTCCATGTTTCAGTTCTCTGAGGGTAAGTTGACCATTTCCAGATCTATTCATATAGTAAAATATTCTGTATATGACAGTTTCAGCTGGCAAAAATGTTCCATTATCAAATGAATTATAAAGAGATGCTTTCATGGCGTTCAGAAAGTTTGAAAACCAAATATGATCAAAACATTTTTAAAATATGTCATAGAACACATGGTATTAGATGACAACTACTATTTGTAATTATCAACCTTGAATATGCAACACAAGGTGGAATCATCAATAAAATACATGAGCAACAGCCTAAGACAACTGAATCGTGATATGAAAGAAAAGCTGTTTGATGAGCATGATGATTATAAGATGTGACGAGAATCATAAACAGGATGAGTCTGACCTGCCATCAACACAACATGCGCCGAGAAACTACATGATATCCCATACATAGAAACATAAAGCCAAAAATAGTAGAATTCTCACAGTTTTTTCTTCACACAGACAGTAAATGACAATTTGCTGAAGTGTAAATATCTTGCCGATTTTAAAATGATAACTACAGCAGCTAAACATACAATAGAAACTAAACCTTAAGGATTTAAATTATACACAAAATGGAATTGGTCTAAAACGAAACTATTTCAGCAAAATAAAATAGGAATCCACTCAACTATACAGTTTTACTGCCAAGGACCAAACATAGAAGACTGATATGGTCATCGATGTTGCGCAGATTAGATAACTGATGACTCAGCTCTCTTTTCTGTCACCTCCTTTCATATTATATCATCACCTTGCACATGCAGTTCAATCAAAGAAGAAAGCCTGTTGGTTCACTCAAACGCTTTTTGGTATGTCCTAGTGTTCCTTAACTCTAAAAAGCCAGAAGAACATCTTCCTGCTCTTTCTAATAACAATTAATAGTTCTTTGAAATATTTTAAATATAAGATTCATTAACTGGATAGACTATGAAGTGCATGCC
This sequence comes from Musa troglodytarum, assembly GCA_023547065.1. NCBI lineage: Eukaryota > Viridiplantae > Streptophyta > Magnoliopsida > Zingiberales > Musaceae > Musa > Musa troglodytarum. The sequence goes on along the minus strand of CP097503.1, from coordinate 24,168,683 downwards.
TTCCTACAGTCTCATTCAAATTGTATTGGACAGCTATGAAGAAAGAAAACATATGTTGTCAAGTATGTCAGGCTTCCTAGAGAAGATTATGCTCTATACATCACATGACAGGTGTAGCTCATCAAGTCAGAGAAGCATTTAGAGTCGATGAAAAGCATTGTACACTTGTTTTGTCCATTAAGTACCTAGGGACTTTTTGATGCATTCCCAGCATAGTGAGCTCCAATTCCAAGCCATGTTGGCCAAGGAATCATTGTCACCCAATCCCTCGAATTTTGCTACCTTAACAAGTAGGTATTAACTATTTGATGCATAAACAATTCATAAAGAATATTACAGACATCTACAAGTTATTAAGTGGTTACGCTAGACTTTTTTAAAGGTTAGCCTCATCAATAAAAGCCACATCCTTGTTTTACTCACAAGAAGTCATACTTTTGATCTCATGTTGATAACTATGTCATACATCACATAAGCACATTATATTGATAAATCCAGAACACTACAAAAAAGAATAACTACTAAATACTATAGAACTGATATAAATGACATGGAAGTTCTTAGTCATCAATTACTTTACAGATATGACTCTTCAGAACCCTATTACTACAAAGGAAAAGGTGTCACTCAAGGTTTTGTATATCGCATTTTTATCTCGCCTATAGAAATGACTCACACCAATACCCCATCAAAAGCATAACTTATGTTAAAATGTGTTCGATGAAATTGACCCTGGATTAGCAATTTCAAATAAAAAGTTTAGAGACTATAAGACTTACACCAAGGTCAGATTAGTACAGTAGTATCACCACAAGTGGTTTTAGAATATGGAATAGACAATCCCTTCCCCCAATTCTCTCTCACTATCTGTCTTGAAATTACAAGAATCTGGAACCAGGGTTTCATGAAAAAGTACTGGCAATCAATTACAGCTATCTTCAATAAGCTAGTCGTCTTTTACTTCCTTGATAACCGTGCACTTTTACACACAAGGCAGGTAAAGAAACTAAAACAAAGTTGCAGAACGCTCTAATCATGGCCACACCATTTAGGCACCAAAGCAAGGTTCAGATCTTTACCATATAGGTGATAATGGACTGGTGTTCATCCGTCCAATCAAGTATTGTTGTCAAAACATATATCAATCACTCAATGCTGGTACGATACTATTCATTTTTTTTTATTTTATTTGACATTTAAATCCTTGCAACAAAGTCTCTTGAAGCCCGAGTGCAAAGCTTAAGTGCATACCTTAATTAAGTAGGTTGGCAAGAGAACAAGGTAAGAATTTATGAGGAAAAAATATCAGAGATGTGATAAAATGTATAATTGAGCTATAACTATCATAGAAATTTTTTAAAATTCAACAAACCACAGATTGATTTATACGCTCAAATGGTGGCATCATGTCAATTGTAAAATGAAATGAATAAATACACTCAAAAAGAAAACGAAGAAAGCAGCAAAATGAGAAATTAGCAGTAGCAAACTGGTATGTCGAAATTCAAATGCTTGAGCTCTTCTTTTGCAATTCAATGAAGGAAGAATGTTCAATTGGCTGATCTTCTCTCTTTTCTTTTTTATTTCAAAAAACAAAACATCTATCACTTCATAACAAGTTTTGCATCACATAGATCTCACAATCGGTAATGAAGACAATACTAGTTGAAGATGTACAAAATTATTGAGATCTGCCCTCTAGACGCTGGGCATTTAAAAAAATAACTCCAGACACACATTTAAGGAATGCATCAATGAAGGATATGAGCATTATGTAAGGGAAAGGTCAAAAACATAACGAGAGGACAATTGCAACTTCTAGAAAGTAATCCATTCATTTATGCATATTACTGGCACATGGCAACTTAAATATCACAAAAACAGGCATGTTTCAAGCATAAACCAATATAGTCAAATGATGGATGCCATTCGAATACAAACAACAAGACCATGTATTTTCAAAATACATATAAGTTTCATTTCGAGAGGAGAACTTTGTCATTACAAGCGATATTCAAACAGACTGTCTTTTTGGCTTTCTTTTAGATTACAACACAGCAACACAGTAATAAACAAATCAATTTTTTGTTTAACCATTCAGAGTACCATAATAGAACAATGACCATTTGACATTTGAACTATTTATCTGCTACAAAAAGCATGTCATACATATACAAGTATATAATTTGTGAAACTAACATCATGGTATATCAGCCAACCAACTTATCCAATGTCAAACATAACGAGATACTTAATAGCATGGAACTCACCATATCTTTCCTGAAACTCAGGTGTCCCCTGTAGGAACTCCAAACCTGGATGGGTTGCCAGAAGTTCACGCAGGACGGGTTTAAAGTCCTCCTACAGAAATTTAGAGTAAATAGAAACATACAATTAAATATAAGAGTATTGAAATCCTAATATCAGTACTCGAAGAAATAACACACTGTTCCATAATTAATGCACCATTGACGTTATACTTCAGTGACTACAATAAGTGTGTAAACAACTCCCTAAGAAATAGTTTTTTTAAGTGCTTTGGAAAAGATAAAGAAGACAAACCTGAGTGAGGTACTTGCGATCTGCTTGCTTCAAAATTGTAAATATTTGTGTAGCTATATCCTTTGTCATCATGTTGCCATTGACCCAATAAACGATAAACGCATCCCTAATATAGTATCAGAAATGACCAACTAGTCAAAGTTGTGCGAGGAGTACCTCCAATGAGATAAGACAAACACAATAAGTAAATGGCTAAGCATTTTTCTAAATAACCAATGAACCTACATGATGTAGAAGCGAGAAAATAGAAATGAAATAAAAGGCTATAATCAAAGAGGGTTGAGCCCAGTGGAATTATATAATTACATAAAAAATAACCATGTTGTTGCCTGTCTTTGGTATCACGCAACCTATAAGGTGACTTGACCAGTGACCAACCAACAAAAGGCAATCTTGTATATGTTGCATACGATATTAAGTGACTCAAGAAAAAGCTTCAAATGTACTGCATGTCAAGCTAACCGATGTACCTAAACTCACACATGCAAATGCACCATTACAATAAATGCATTTTGCTCCAAGAAACTTACGTTTAAAAGATGCATTCGTCAAATCTTTTCTAGCTCTGTTTTCACAAGATCCAGCCCTCAAATATATATCACTAAAAACCCATAACTTCAAAAGGCCAAAACCAAACACTTCAAAACTTTCCTATCTATGGTCCAAGTCATATTAATGGTGGCCTAGTGCATGAGGCTAAAAGTTCTGAGAAATGTCCAAGGTGGTTTGCCATCACCTTCCTCATAACAAAAAGCTAAAACCAAATCCCAGTCCATCTGTAATAGAAGTAGCCATATCTAACCTACATAAGTCAATAAACAATTTGAAACGGGCAAGGACAAGGATAACAACCAACAACAAACTTAGATACGGTGTGACCTGCTTACACAATTTAACTTGACACCTTGAACCCAATCAACCTATTAATGATGCAATTTATCAACATAGTATAACTAAATATGACATATTTAACAAATTTAACCTGATTATTCATGGGATCAATTCAGGTCAGTCAGGTTGACTACTGAGATAAGTATGATTTATAGTTTAAATCCATAGAGTCCAAACGATCCTGCTAATTTCATCTCACGTCACGCCAAGTTTAGGATCAAATTAAGAATTGCCATCATAGTTGAATATACGACTCACAATTCAAGTTCTTACACCCAAGTCACAGAAAAAGCAATCTTAGTATGGGGCCAAGACTCACAAAGTCACCATATTAGAACATTTTTATGATGGCTAGCAAGTAGCATGTGCAAGTATATTTCCAGATGTAAGGGCATCTGGGTATAGAGATATAAAATTTTATTTAATAAATATATGAAGGCCTAGTTATCCCCATGCACGCCTTCTAGCTGACCTAAAAGTTGAGTGTACAAATTACCTGACTCATCATCCAAATAAGACCATCTAATAGACTTCAAATCTACAATTTGCAGCCTGCAGCACTACTACAACAACAAAGCTGTAATATCCTAATAAACCTGTGGTACTAATGCTTGCTAAATGGTAACATCACATTAAGTTATCAAATCAATGGCGGACTCAGGTTCTAAAAGAAATTCAGTTAAGATAGTAGTAGTTGTAGGCAATGAAGAGAATGAACCAATCCATGTTAATTGTTGGACACTTGATACATTAGGCCTTTCGTGATGAGGAGCAATGGTTGAAAACAAAGATCACTAGAAATGGGGTTTGTATGGATGGCTTGATGGTACTCATGCAAGTTGTCAGTTGTCTATACTAAGGAGCAACAACAAATATAATAAGCCTTTGAAAGGGATAAGACAAGTTCAGACTAATAATCAATGGACAATCAGCAGTTTTATCTTGAAGATCAAAAAAATGGAAATGAAAATCAAACAAATATATACAACTAAATAACTAATACAAGTATAAACAATGAAATGGAACAACTCAACCTCCTAAAGAGCAAAGCATAGAACAGTGTGCTTTATAAATCTTGATTCTGATGAGATATACCTTGTCACCATTCCAGTGCATTCCACATCAATCTTTCTAAAAAGAGAACTTGAAAGAAATGATGGCAACTTGCAGATTTCCTTTGTAACTGTTTTGAATTCTAAGAAGGAAAAAGTAATAATCTTTAACCAGTTGACATGGAATATAACACACAATTATAAGTATTACAGCATAAGTGCATATTCACCTTGGATTTGCAGTCCATCCATGTTACCAAAGAAAAGATAATCAAGTCTAGATAAGCATTGATCTTTCATTGCTTTTGGAGGTGGACGCCCATTTTGGAAATAGAACTGTGTCGACATCAGTCAAGTTAAATCAGAAACCCATTAGCTACCTAGAGGAGATGTTTTGGTCTGAATAGAACAAAAAATTGGTCAGCAGTTAAAATACCTGAGGTATAACTTCGTTGACAGGTTCACTCACTAACTTCAACGGAGAACCAAATGGTGAAGGTCCAGCTCCTAAACTACGCTTCATAAAACGGGGAGATCCAGAAGTGCTTCTAGGTGAGAGAGGAGGTGCACTGCCAGCAGGAAACATGGAGGGCAGTGAACTGTTAGTGGCAGCATTCGATGTACTAGAGCTGCCAGCAGCATTTAAAGGTAAACCTGATTTCGCATCTTCAATCAATGACTTAACCTGAAATCAAAAAGAAAAACATTGGCAGGGCAAGCATAATTACTGGGCCTTATATCTGGATTTCAACCTAGGACATATTGCACTCAAGATGTTTTAAGAGTACAACTTATAAAGAAAGACTGACATCGATAGACAAAGTGGAAGTTTTGTATAAAAATATAAGATAAAAATGATTTATATGCCACTGCTGCATGAGAAGCAAGCAAGACCTACTTCTTTATTATAATTTATAAATAGGAAATTATGATGCATAAAAATTTTACTAGACAAAATATCTTGATGTCATGTCTGAAATGAATTATACCAATACAGGATACAACATAAAATATAGAACAAAAAAGCCACTTTTCCATGACAGACTGCCACAACTTCAAATCAATCAAAACTAAAATGTAAAGAAAATAAGTTTTAAGTGCCCTTAAGAGATATGTTGTGTATCATAATTAACCACCCCCTCAAATGATGTTGCCTTTAAGAGCATCCATCACAAAGAACAAAACCAAAATATGATTATATAATGAATTATACTTCAAATCTGAGTCCATAGGAAGCAGGAGCAACAGAGCTCCATGCATAGGCAGAATGTAGTTAGCTTATTGTTTAGAAAAACTAGGCCTTCAGAAAAGCTTCAGTTAACAAAAAAAATGTAGAATTGATTCCGGTTAATTCTAACAAAGAAAATATATAGACCTTTCTTTAATGGATATATATATATATATATATACACACACACACGTGTGCAAAGCTAACTCATCCAAGGTTTTTAATTTCGTATTGTACCACCAGTATGGGTGGTACGTACTGGTCTGCAAGCCTATCGACACGTGGTCCACCCACTATCGGGCGACACCAAATTTTTTGCCTCATATCGAACGATACAAGGTTGTACCAGGCAGTAACGATCGAAATTTCAACCATTATCGACTTGTACCAGGCAGTACCGATCGATTTCAATAATTACCGACCTATACCGGGCGATAACGATCAAAACCGACCATTACTGATTTATATCAGTTTGTCAAACGATCAATTAGACCGTTGGAAGCATCCTAAAGGGTTTTTAAATCCTTTCCTTCGCCCCTCTTTCAATCCATTTTATTCTCACTCTTTTAAACTCTCTTAAACTCATTTTTACTCTCTCTCTCTCTCTCTCTCTCTCTCTCTCTCTCTCTCTCTCTTACTTATTCTCATATTTTCACTCTCCTAAACTCAACAAAACGGTTTGTGGATTATATCAAATTTAGGAGTCTAATTTTCACTCTCACACTGTTTCACCAATACATGCCTCAAGAGTCGCTTCGGACACACGTGATTCACAACGATCAACGTACAACCATTACCACATTGATACACCAATGGCATATGATGTATCAATACACTATGTCGTGGGGTCAATTTTAGGATTGGATCCGACAAATATATCATATTGATATATATATACATAGGATCGAGAACCCTGATCCACCACTCATGGAGGGCCGACGTTCATTTTGAAGGTAGAATCAGATATATCTACACATGTGATTACTTAATTCATTTGAATATTAAAGTTTAAGTTGTATACAAAATAATTTAACAATTCAAATAATTTTTATATAGATAATTCAATATTAACATAAAAATGACCCGGAACGGACCGAAATTGTGAACCTTGCACAAGGCAACTCCTCAAAGCCCAAAAAAGATATATGGTACCATTCTTACCTAATTTACATTAGTTTTGCTAAAACTATACTAAATGTATATTTATTTATAACTTAAAAACCCTATCCTAACTTTTTTTTTCTATTTTACAAGTATTTTCCGAGGGTTTTATGCCTATTTTGGGCGTATGCGTACTGCTCGATATGCCCTGGTACGTCGGTACAATACGAAATTAAAAACCTTGAATTCATCCACATTTATAAAATGCTTTTTAAGTCATCAAAGATATACAAAGGAAAAGTTTCATGGGCACATAATTGGATCAAAATCTGAAAAACTCATGCAGCTCAAATTCCACATTATCCCTACCAAAAGGATCATCATGTCCAAGGTTTTTATGCAAAGAGTATGTTTTGCATCACCACAGCAGAAGGAGATGCACACTGCTGTTACTGCACGTAGTTGCATCATGCTCAAAAGCTCGAGAGTGTGTGCGAGAGAGAAGGCAAAGGTATGGCTTAAATTGATTTAAATTTCCATTTGACCATTGCCACAGCACCATGATCACCATGCCATTTCTAAGTCCAAAGATCCACCACAATTTGTTCTTTTTTTATATGCAATCTGTAAAACAAGTTGCATCTGATGTAACCATACTCTACATAAATGCACCTAACCATGACATATGGGGAATAAGTTATCACAATCATCCATTGTACTTATTGCAAAGCTAATAGTTAATTTTTGTTATCCTATCGTGGAACATAAGAGTTCATAATCAGATGTACAAGCATCTGAACTCAGGATGTTGAAACATTGAAACAAGTGCACAGATGTCAGATATAGGAAAAGAAAACAAATGCTTTTCAAACCTGAGAATCAGTTATTCCAATGGCAATATGGCCATCATTCAACCACTAGCAACGAATTAGGGGAGGTTTCTTCAATTTTACCATGTAAATATCATCTAACTTCTTTCTTTTTCTAGCACATATGTTCTTATCCCTTATGTCGCATACTTCTTAGTGCACTTTGTGCCTATGCCTATGTCATTTTGTAGGAGTGGAGGTCGAAGAAAAAGATAATGATGAGGCAAAATGTAAGTTTCAATGACCACGTTTTCAAGTAATATGTAAAGTTATCTAAATCAAAGACAGACAGTAGCCTCTGTCATGTCAGCAGTCACCTCCGAGGAGGGACTTACAGTGAGAACTTGGAAACATATGAGGACTAATTCAGCAAAAAGAATTGGTGCAAGGACTAACTGAATTTTCGGTCATTGTAAGGGACCATCTGAGGCATTAACCCAATGGTAGTTTAAATTTCAAACAGTAGTCAAATTAACAGCATGTGTTTTGGTCATTGTGCATTTAAGTGCATTAAATTGTCATAGCGCTGTCACAATCATATGCATTTCTGCTTAGGAGATCTGTCTCATTTTAGAAATTGAGTATCTATAAAGATAAGGAAACTTAATAAAGAATGCAGTTATTTCGACAGAAAAAACTTAAATGCCCCTTCTAACACCACAAGAAATTAATGAGATAAATTTCAGAATCAAGACTAAATCCTCCATGAAGCCAATTAAGTTAACCAATCTCCAGAAACAAGGAGACCGTCCTGAATAAATGACTAATTAAAGTTCTTCCAAAAGTGTCATCCACAACAAGAACGTCTCCGACGGTATGCAGAAATGAATCTTCCACCACTTCCTACTGATGAAACGAAGAGAAATATTTTCATTGACTGGCACAAAACAAATAACGAAAGAATACCTACCAATTTTCCCGTTTCTGGCAGCGAAAGCCACTGGAAAAACAGCTCTTTAGCCATTTTAGGTCTCTCCTTGAGAGCCAAACGGGACACCTCCGGAAGCTGCAGAAGCTCCGGGTCAAACGACGCCACGTCCCTCACCGTATCCGTATCCATTCCAGCCAAGCCCTCTCCCTCAACAAAACGAGGAAAACCGACAAAAAAGAATGCAAGAAACCCTAGCCCCCAAGTCCCCTTCACAAAAAAGAATCCAAAAACCAAATCTTTCAATTCAAGATTCAAGGTGGACAAACCCTAGGCCCTCAAATCCGATCCTCCCCCTCCCTACCCGAACCAAAGAACCCAAACCCTTAACCCAGCCGTCGAATCGATCCAAGAAACCCAAGATTGGAAGCTGAAAGCCGGAAGAAGCTTCAGATCGACTAGGCTCAGTGGGATCCTCCTGGCATCCGGCTGCGGAGCTTCATGCAGCGAGATCGCCCTCGAAATCAGTCGCTCAGGAGGCCGCGCCCCATCGAACTCGGAGGAAAGAACGAGGGTTTTATCGGGAATGGGATCGAATTCGGATCGCAGAATTCGCCGCCCTCGATAACCAAGGAAGAGGTGGCCTGAGGTCCTCGGAAAGCTGAGAGGAGAGAGAGAAAAGAGAGGGGAATATTATGGCGATCGCATATTTATAACACTGTTTGATTGATTGATATCATGGATCCGAGCCGTCCGATTAATGTGTTCTTGAGGTATTTGATCCATGGGCGATTGCCATTAAGAATGCCCGTAATTAAGGTGGGCCATCAGCCGGGTGGACCCGAGAAAACTAGGAATAAAAAGAAACTAACTTAAAGTGACATATATTATTACCCTTGAAATTTAACATATAATTCCTACCCCGACATCCATCGAAAGCCAAAAAAATCCTATTAATCGCTTTTAAATAACTGTTGACATAAATCCATTTAAGATAAATAAATAAATATATAATAGCCAAAAAAAAATCCGCTTAATCGACTACCTTAAAAAAAATTCGCTTAAACTAACTTAAATTCCCTTACTCTTCCCTTCAAGTATTCTCTATCTTAACACGAGGAAAGAATTTTAGGAACACTTGTAAGTGAAAAGGCAATGCGTAAGCTGTTCCCAAGGAGAGTGATCAGAATCAAACGCATGCCTGTCGAGTGGGACTAACAGTGCACATCTGTAATCGAGCATATCGTCGAACACCTTTCCGCCGAGCAACATGGCCGTATCAACAGAAAGGATGTCAAGAGGAACCTGCTACATAATTTTTGTTTTGGCCACATCTGCGATCGACATGTAAAGACTGGGAGCTTGGCAGGTCACATTGAAGTTTTCTTTCCTGGCGAAGAAATGCAAATGGCTCATTTCACAGCAAGAGCAAAATTACAAACAGCAAAAACACCATCAAAGGAACAATTATCAGGAGCCATAACTCACTGAATTACACGACGCGAAAATTCATCTTTGTGTGAGAAATTCGCTGACGGCAGTAACTCGATCGGATTAGTGGGTTTTGAAAAAAAAAAAAAAAAGCAGGCGTGATGACTGCCGTCGTTGAATACCTATTGAGCGGTGGCTTTCACTGCTTTTTCTGCTGCATCACATCCAAGTCTTCCGCTGTGATCAAAGTCATTCCACTCTCCTATGAATAATGAGTAGTAGGTTAATTTTATTTATCACGTGATCGATCGTATGTAAAGACAAACAAAAACGATGAGAGAAAATGTAGCAAAAACTAGGCTGTGAATACCTTGAGAATTCGCTTTCCTTGATCGACATTGGTGCCCTCCAGACGAACCACAACAGGCACTTTTAGTGAAACCTGATAAACATGAGTCGCAGGTCAATCATAGTTGAGGATAGTCCACGGTAACAACAAAGTTCTATGCCAAACAACATGGTTACATAAATCAAGCACTGAAGTTACAAATAGAGACGGATATTCCCAGGCACTGTCAAAAGAAATAAACCCTATGATGTACTAATTAATCATTAAGTCAACAAGGACTACGAGATATGTTGTTTCGATGACCCAAACTCTTTTCATCCAGATCACATTGAACCTTATGCAATTCCCTAACTCCTCCATAAAAAATTTCAGAAAATTATACAGCCAATCTTTTTTACGTGTCTCATTTCTTTGAATTGTCATAATTAATTTGACCACCACATGGAGCCAAAATCCATGCAATACTATGCTCACTTAGTTCACCACAAGTAGCTTATCCTTAAATGACTGGACACCACTTCATAATATATTTCTATCTTTGCAGTAAGAATAAAAATTAGTTACCCTTTCCAATTAGTCACAAATTTTCACGATATCAATTTATATTTCCTCTTCATCGAAATTGTTCTCCGTATTAATGGAAAACCATCTAGCTTTATAAAGGATTTCAGAAAAGCTTATTTAAGACAAAGAAATTAACAATAAGTCAAACAATTAGTTGGCCTAAAATATTTAAGTCAAACAGCCAATAAATAGTGAAGCTTTTCGATGGATGAATCACTTCAGTGCGTCTTCTCTCTTCTAGTCTCTCACTCTCCTCTCTTGTTATCTTGCTCTCTCTACTTCTCTCTACTCTGTTTTACATCAGTTTGGTATCAGAATCATCAAAAAACCTGTCATGTACTCCATGGGGTCCCGACTAACAACAAAAGCTTCAATTAACACTCACGAATCCTTGCACCTCCAATGTCAACCCATTGTGTGTGGAGTTGGACTTTTGGACAATTGTTCTTACGGAATTAATTGACCACTTAGCTTTCGATACTTGGTATGTTTTGAAAACTTTACTAATATTTTTGTCGAAAAAAAAATTGTATTGTTCTTACGGAATTAATTGACCACTTAGCTTTCGATACCTGGTATGTTTTGAAAACTTCACTAATATTTTTGTCGAAAAAAAAATTGCATCGTTTCATTAGATCATGGTTTTCATCGCTTCTCCCCCCGTTTTCTCTCCCCTTAACCTACAACTACCAAATTTAATCGATTGAAAGTTGTCCAAAAAATATAAAACAAAAAGTAACGAAAAAAAAGTGTGAGAACCATTTGAAACATTGCATTTCTACCATGTGCATTGCAACAATTAACAATCTCATTACTAAAAGGCAAATTGTCGATAGTATTAGAATCATAGCTAAGCGAGGTAAAAACCAAATCAATCCTGATGAATCCCAAAACCAACGCTTAGGATCAAACTAGTACCAAACTAGCAGATCATTACATATGCTGAACTAGTTATGCGACCAAATGACCGACATCCTAAGAGCTCTCTAACATCTTGAAAAACAACCCATGAATGAGGAGGTTGATGAGTCAATTAGGCAACATATCAATTTTCCACAATCTATAGCTTCAAATCAAGGAATTTTGCCTATTCCCCAAGCTCCACTTCGAACGAATCCCAGGTCTACCTATAGGACACATATTCACAACCATGCTCCAATAATTCCTAATGACCAAGCTTTTGATTTAATGATGAAAGTTGTTGACCTTGATGATGAATTCCCAGAACCTACTAGAAATCCACAAACCTGAGTAATGGACCAACAAGTTCAGTTTGCTGGCAATATGGGGGAAATGGCTAAAAGAGTCAAGGTGGATGTGCTAGAATTTTAATGATAGGTTTGACCCAAATGTATTTGTTGACTGGTTAAATAGTATGGAGGACTACATTAAGTGGTATGAAATCACTAATACTGAACGTATAAGGTATTGTAAAAATGAAACTGGTAATGTCCGTTGGGAAATATTGGCAACATGTCCAACGTAGTCTTGAACATCGTCGAGACTTCCCATCGGTCAGTGGGAAGTTATGAAACAAAAAATTAATAAAAAAATATTTACCTACTTACAAAATCAACTAATTGAACAATTGTTAAACGTTAAATGGTTAAATTCTAGTGTGGCAGAGTATTTGGTCTGATTTCAAAAACTTTTACTTAAGTGTGAAATAGAGGAAGACTAAATCATCACTATCTGAAGATTTGATGATGGGTTAAGATTTGACATCCAACAGGAAGTCTTCCTTAGTTTTCCCGACATTATGGAGGAGCTTCCCGACGAGCCCTTAAGATTGAGAAGTGCCTCAAGCTTTATCCAACTCATCAAGTATCATCTTAGTCTCTCGACAAAAAGACTATTTTCCAATAGCCCAAGTAGTGGCTCTATCGAGCCAAAAATCTCCACTACTACAACCATGAATCGTCCAACTCGTTCAATCACTGACAGAGGAAAGGGGCCCAAATGATGGTAATGAGTGATTGTTAAAAAAACAAAGAAAAAAACGATCGACTTTTGAAAAGTTCACACATCCTATAAAGCAAGCATTTTCCATGTAAATCAAAATAACATTTGCAGTAACCCATGTGCTCTTTGCAGTTCCCTTTTTGCATGATGAAGTAACACTAGAACAATCTAAAGATGGCAATATCTAAAAGAAATAGATCTCTGACCATAATTCTGAATAAGTTTACTTCATGTTGCATTTATTCTCAAGGATATCTCACAATCATGATAATCAGGCTATTTTGATCAGATAACAATGCCAATGAAGTATTGGTGGCACAATTAAGAAGCATATTACATCAAACATTAACCTGTCTGGCTGCATTGACAATTCCACTTGCTATCACGTCACACTTCATAATCCCTCCAAATATATTGACTAAAATCGCCTTCACTTTGTCATCAGATGTTAATATCTTAAATGCTTCTACCACCTGATCAACAATTTATCAAGCAAAAATTAGAGAAAGTAGCTTTACAAAATTTTATGACAATGCAAACAAGAAAACCACTTGTTTTCAATGAAAAAGAAAGAACAGACCAATATCATAGAAAGAAGATGCTCCTACAACTGATGTCCTAGTTTCCACATTCTACCAAACCAACTGTTAGACATCCAGAAAGTTTGTTTTGAAATCATCCACTAAACTAAGTTTATACAATTAAAATTAAATTAAGCAGGAGCAAACATATATAGCCAATACATTTCCAAGTACATTAAATCATAGTTACAGAAAATGCATTTGCACCTCTCTAGGGTCTTCTTGTGTTGGATCCTGTAAAGCAAATATTTCCTTCCGACGGAAAGCAGCATTGTCATCAAAGTTCAACTTTGCATCGGCAGCTACTAGTAGGTTATCAGATGTCTCAGCAATTGGATTTATCTGGACAAAAAATGTCCTATGTGTTAGTAGAGCAAATGCAATATAAAAAATAAACAACAGCACTTATAAATTGTGTTAGTGGAAAGGAAATTTTATGTATCAAACCTCTAATAAGGTGCAGTCACATTCACAAAAGAGTTGGTAGAGTTTCTTCACTTGTTCTATTGAAGCACATCTGTCAGCTACTTTAGGTGCCAAACCATCAACAACTTTAGCAGCATCTTCATCAGTGATTCCCTTGAAAACATCAATCGGAACCTTCATATTGAAAGCAATGCAAACTAAACCCTTTTAGTTCTAAAATAGTGCTACCTAACCAGTTAAGTAAAAACAACTAAAATTCCTTAGCTTGTGGAATTAAACTCCATTAATCCTGTTAGAAAAATATTTTGGACCAAAAAAGAAAAGAAACAAAGATGACCTTAATAATCATGTCAGGAAACTTTTCTGCAAGGTCTTCAATGCTAGTTCCTCCCTTTTTACAAGCTATGATTAGCTGCAAAGAATAGAAGCAACTCATGCAAAGAAATCTAGCACTGAAGGCTCTTTCTTCATCATAAAGCAAAGTCAGCATAGAGACCATATTATCAAAATAAAATCACAAGAAAATTGTCCAGAGATGTTACATTTAGCAGTTGAGTTTATATTCATGTTCAACAGTACAACAAAAAATAAAGAGCATACAAGTAAATCTTGTAAGAGCTGATAAAGAAAAATATAAAGCAACTATTGAATCGACTTTTTCCAACAAATTGAAGTGTATATACAAATTTCTAATTTGCATACGAAACAAAATAATGAAACCTTTTATGGAAATTTTAAAGCCTCCAGCATACCTATAGAATTTCCAATCATCATGACACAAATTGACTGCCTCAGAATAGCAAATATAAGATATTAGGACTGAAAAGAGTTCTCATGTGGTGTATGTGTATCCCACATAGGATCCACATCCTCAGAAGACAAACGAAAATATATATATATATAAGAATGAGGAGGAGAGAGAATAATGTTGATATAGGAACTAAATATATGTGGTATCTTTCTCTAGGAATTTGGGCAATGGAAATAGATTTTAAGTAATAAGTTAGTTCTTTTCCACTGAACAAAGAAGCAAACCGAAAACTAAAAGAGGAAGAAAATCGGAAACAGAAAGCCAGTTATATCCCTAAGAAAAGAGAGATCATGAACATGGCAGATATAAGTGACAACTAAAATAGCAACTACAGGGAGCACAGTAGCAAACAGGAGTAAAGCAGTCATCTAAACTGCAAAACAAAAGGCAGAAAAACAGTATATCATATTTCTGCAAACTTTGCAGTGGAGACTGCTCCAAAAAGATGACCAGACATTATATTACCAAATTGAATAGCACAATCTGAAATTTGTTTTAGAACATACTGGACCAGCAGTCTTGCGGTCAAGGGTGATAGCAAGATACATCTCATTGATTAAGGATAGCTTCTGACACAGGTAAACCTGCAAAAGGAAGCACAGAAATAAATTCACTGCAACAATTTTTATGATAACACAATAGCAAAAGAAAAAAAATGACTTGTTAAAGAAATATTGCTGACCTAACAATCTTTCAGCTCATAGAACAAATAAATTTATTTAGTTGGACAAGAAAATTTAAAGTAGGAATAAAAGCAGTTTCAGGATCAAAACCAACACATTAGTAGCTAAATGCATCATGCCAACAAACTTTTGACGGATTCTTCGTTGAACAAAGGGTCACAGTTTGAAACTTAAGGCATATCCTCAAGGAGCATCCAGGTTTTAACAACCAACTTCAATGATAAATCAGGTTTTAGCAGTCCGATGGTGGGCAGTACTGGGATCAGACAATTTTTGTGCAGTTCAGTCCAAAACCAAACTTACTGTCTAGTGAGCTTACTGCACCGAGTTTATGGAGGCAAGCTGATTGGTACCAGTTAGTACCAGGTGGTAGGACAATTTCGCTTGGTTAGATGCAAAGTCAAACTCACTGTCCAGTAAGCCTTGTCAAGCAGTAAGCTGACTGCCATCTGATGCCGGAATTTGTCAGACCTTCATTTTGTTCTCTTCTTCCCTTCTTCTGCTGGTAGTTATTTTCCTGTCACTAATCAACATCATTGCATAGCTGAGTTCTCCCTGTCACTGTACAGTAAGCCTTGTCAAGCAGTAAGCTGACTGTCATCCAATAGTGGTACTTGCCATACCTTCAACTTGTTCTCTTCTTCTCTTCTTGTGCTGTTAGTTATTATCCTGCTACTAATCCGCATCATTGCATCAGTGCTTGCTCCCTGCTACTATCGCTTCTCTGCTAGTTTGTGCTGCAATCTCTCCTCCACTGCCTCTCTTTCTCTCTTTTTGTTGCTAGTGTTCCAGCTGGTACTAACTGGTATCAACCCGTACCAACAGTTGACATTATATAGTACCAGTACCATACTGGTCTAGCCACCAATATCAATGCCAGTTCAAGATTTTAATTCTTGGTGAGCATAATAGCAAATTTTCAAGGACAAAGCATGATTCTTGATAGGTTACTATTACTAAAAAGCAGAAAATTTCATAATTACAAAAAAAGATAATAATCAAAATTTGTCCAAAAATCAGTTGAAAATTTACCCCAGTGACATTTTCACATATTTTTTTTTCTTACAGAGAGTTCCATCTTATTTAGTTGGACAAACATATCCATGACTACTTATTTACTTATTTCTTCCTTTCCTTTTAAGCCAAATCCAAATGAACCATGACACTGGACCAGTTTAACCAACATTATAACAGTCCTCAGTAAAATCAAATAACAAAAATATAAGATAATTATAAAATTACTTTTAAACTTTAAAATAATATAATATAAAAATGTCATAATTATTGTAGAAGTTTAATTTTAAAAATTATCAAATTTACAAGAAAATTAAAAATAACATACAAAGGCCTAAATGAACTTTTTTTCTATTTTAAGTTTTCATAATAGGTTTTTCTAATTATTTTAGTCCTTAAAAGTTTAAAGTTGTGTTACTTTTAAATTTTTTTCTAGGTTAAGGTAAATTAAAGATCACTTTGGACCAAAAATCACTTGAAAATTATCAAAGAACTTTTTTTATGAAATTTTAAGAAAAGGTTTTTTTTTATATTTAAGTTACACTATATTGGACCAAAAATCACTTTTTTGGATCCTATAAAAAAAAAACCCAATGTATCCTCATTCAAATACACCCAGGTGCTTTTTTATCAAAAAATATCAAGACTTTCATGAAACATTAAAAATATTTTTTTCGAATTTTTGGGTCATTAAAAAGTTGATTCAGCTCGTAAAATAATACTTTTAATTTTTTTACTTTTCAGTAATTGAAGATAAAATTACAAGGTTTGTCAAAATTATCATTGAAACCTGGGAAAAGTATTTTTATTTATTTCAACCTTAAAATTTTTAAATTATGATTTTTTAATTTTACCAAATTAATCTAAATTGACAATGACTTTATGCCAAAAATCACTTGAATGTTATCACATAATATTTTGTGAAGTTTTAAGGAAAAAATAATAATAAAGATCTGAGTTACACTGTTCAAAATTATACTATTTTTAGAATCCTTTAAAAATATTATAACTCATTCAACAATAAATGCAATATAATATCATTTTTTTAAATCTTAAATTTCCAAGAAACCTTAGAATTGCTAGGTTTTTTTTATTTATTTCAATCCTTAAAGCTTGTAATTGTGTCATTATTTTGTAATAATTATATTGTTTAGAGAATATTTATATTTGTAATTTTTAAGATTAATTTTATATTTATTAATATAAACATATATTAATATTATTTAATTTATAAGCTATTATTTATTTTGGACAGATTTAAGTTTTGAGTCAATTAAACTGGTTCAATTGAATAAATTGGTTCAATTGAAAAAATAATGAATCAGTTCAATAGAATAGGGTTTGAAAAGGAAGGGGAGGAGGAAAAGATAGAAGAGTGACTAACAAAACTTGTATCATTTCAAAAATTGGAGATTTTCTACAAAGAAAACAAAAATAGAGGCACACTGCAACAAAAAAAAAAAATTCCAATTAGGGGCTATTCTAGGAAATTTGCCCTTTTATTTAATGTTTTACTAAGCTTTTTAAAAGCACAAAAGATTGACAAAATCCTAACCTTGCTCACAATCTTTCCTTGTGGACCAGTTTGCTTGGTGACAAGAATCTGGCCTAGCATTTTCCCTGCAAATAATATCTGGTTGTAATTGGCATATCAAGACTATGCACAAAGATTTTCAATAACTATTTGACAAACAAATTTAAAATTTTGTTCATCAAGTTTACAATAAATTAAGCAGAAATTAACTACAATTATACAACATAATAATCATGAACAAAATTTTCAAAACTATTCACCTTTGTATTAACTATTAAGAAATACTGTGCACAGCAACTTAACTAATTTGCTTGACTGCTTGGAAAAAAAATACATCAAATGTGTATGGACACTTGATTAAATCATAATCCTACAGAACCAGATACGACAAGTTCATAGAAAGAGAGAACGCATTTGGTAAATTTTCTAACAAAATTTAAACAAACAGCAGAGCCTCATATTCATACTCAAAAGAATATAACTGAGAGTCAAACAACTAGGCAATCTTTGTTAATGCACTTGATATAGAAGGAGATTACTAAAGTTAAAACATCTCCCAGCATGAACCAACCTGACAGAACAAGGCTCAAAAACTTGAGTTCAAAACCACATGATCCAAACATCTCTTAAGTCTTAACACAATTTAATAGTTGTAGAGACTCATCTAACCCTGCAAACCATCACAATTTCCTACACTCAAAGACTTGGCATCCTCTTTAAAATCCAAAACCCATCGCATGGCCTAGTAGGCAGCACGGAAGGTCCAACCAGTCGTAGTTTCATATTGTGGTATACCTACAGCCTCATTCATTGATAATACGTTCCTGCTCGAGCCTTCTTATTATACAATAATGTCCCATTGATATTATTTGTTATCACTCAATCAATGGAAAATTAACACACCTTACTTGGGCCTCCTTGCCATATCTAATACTAGGTCCACTATTATACCATTTTCGACAATGAAGACTAACGGAAAACTAACACATAAACTTAATATGCATGGTCTAAAATATTTAAGTCCAAGAACAACAGTAACATGGGTTTTAGAATCAGAATTGGGAATGGGTTCAACATTCCTCTTAATTTTTGGCCTACTTTTGTGAATATGGAAGTGGTGTCGCAGTTTTCATCTGTGACTAGTGATTTGATTTCTGATGGTGCTTGGAATGTCAACAGAATTGCATTGCTCTTTGGTCCTTTGCTGATGGATTGTGTTCTAGGTTTATTTGTATGCATCCCACGATGATGACAAGTGGGTTTGGATGAAAACCCCAAAGGGATGTTGACAATGAAAGCTGGATATAAGGCTTTAACAAACCTTCCGTGTAACAGCAAGGTTAGTTGGCTGGGCTGGAAGGCGATTTGGCATTTGAGGGCGGCACCTAAAGTCAAACCATTCATGTGGAAGCTGTCCGGGAATAGATTACCAACCTCTGGTTGGCTGTCGTCTCTCTTTCAGTCTCAATTGGACTCTTGTCTTATCTGCCAGCTATATGAAGATTCACCTAAACATGTTTTTTTGGAATGTAGGCTTGCCATAGAATTCTGGTCTCTTGTCCAACAGCAGCTTCTTGTTTCTTTTAATTTATGGATTCCTGGTTGTGTGGGGATTGGCTCCTTGAGGCAGCACATCAGGATAATGGTTCAAAGGAGTGGGTTTTATCGGTTATTGCTTTTGGAGTATGGTTCCTTTGAGTTAGCAGCAATGAGGCCAGATATAGCAACCATCTGGCCAACCCAACTTCCCTGTTACACAAGGTTTAGGCCAATGTGTGGGATTACTACACTTGCGAGGAAAGGCCTGAGGGGAGTAAGCAGACGGCTGTTGGGGTTAGGCAGTCCCAGCAGATGGATTTTGATTACATCTTGGAAGCTGATGGTTCTTTTGTGGTGCAAGATGCTCAGTCAGGGATGGGCCATATTTTCAAGTCTAAGGACAACTTGATCCTCGGTTGCGGTGGTGGGCCTTGGCTCTCCACTTGGGCATTTGCAAGGCAGTGGAGCTCCGAATGAACAGAATTTTAATCAGAACAGATTGTCACAGATAAAGTTGTAAACAAGATGTTTGATGTAATGCTCGTGTATGTCAGTGTCTTTTAGTTTTGTTTATGTTTTGCACAACATGTAGAAGGCTGGCAGTAGACTTGGCAGGCCCATTTTGGTTAACTTTTGTGGTCATTTCAAGCTTATAATTTACAAGTTGTGTGCAGTCATCATATAGAGACAAAACTGTCTAAAAACAAACCATCTAAGCAACTATTTTGGGGGTTTTCTAGCTCTGCATAATGGTGCGAAGTGTCAGCCAACACAACACCTAAGAGCTACCTTGGTGGCATATGGCTACATGGGCCTTTGAGATAGTGTCTAGGGCTGGTTTGCTGCCTTATTCTGCAGCAGTGTCATGTGTGCATTTCCACAAGAATAAAACATGTCAAGATGGATAGTATTGTAACACTTTACCCATGTGACAATCATTCCCTATATTTCCTGCACCACTTAACAATCAGAAGCCTATTTTACCATATTGTTATATCATATCAAACAAAGTGATGTATGCATCAATCAAACTAGCGCTAATCACATTCCTTACAAGGAAGCTGAATGGAAAGAATTGAAATATATTTTCAAGGCATCAAATTATTTAATATGTGATTCCACCCATGAAGAGTAACATAGTTGTGAATAGATGAATGTAGCAAGTATGCGGTTCTATACTTCAAGAGTAAACTAGATGTGAATAAATGGATATAATAAGATGACAAAGGTAGATAATAAATGTGCACCCCTTACCAGCAATATCAGCCACCTCCTCGGTTTTAACAATATGCACTCCACCCTTTAGTCCACTTTTGAAGGTCCCCAAGCCTCTCCCACCAGCAAGAATTTGGCTTTTCACTACAACCTGTAGCAACACCATCAAACCTCAATTATCTATGTTAGAAATCAAAACACTCTAATATATGCAACTCATAAATCATCGAAACAATTTTTTGAAATCTAGCCAAAAAGCTCTTATGGAACTCAACATTTCACACCATGCATAATCATAGTTAGAAATCAGTTTCTAATATGTGTTCTAGCTATTTATGAATGAATCACTGCTAAAATAATACACATGACGTGATATGCGTGATAGTCACACCAACTTTTATTAGTTTGTAGTAAAATGTAATATGCTGAGTAAATAATTACCACCCACATAAATATCTGAACATATTAGCTTAATAGCTTCCAAGAGTTAATATCAAACTCCTGGCAAGAGAAACAATAGGTTATTGTGCAACAGCAGCATTTAAGTTTCTGATCAATATCAGATTGTGAAACTGTATTTCTGATCAATCTTATACCCTTATTGATGGAATTCTAGTTATATTTCCCATGCATATCAAACTCCAGGCAAGAGAAAGAATAGGTTATTGTGTAACAGCAGCATTTAAATTTCTGATCAATATCAGATTGTGTAACTGTATTTCTGATCAATCTAATACCCTCATTGATGGAATTCTAGTTATATTTCCCATGCAAGGAGCATGAAAACGATCATAACAACCATTAACATGAGTTGTGATCTTTGTGTGTCAGATATACCTTTATAGATTTTCATTGAAACTTCATAGACACAAATGCAACAGATCAAGTGACAAATCAAAATTTAAGAAATCTTGCAGAAAATGTGAAACTTAATCTAATGTTGTGGCTTAGACAAGAAGCACACCTCTTTCCCACTGGAAAATACAGATTGACAGCCTCCTTCACTTCTTCAATGGATGAAGCTGCGACTCCCTCTGGCACATTTATGCCATACTTGTTCATCAATTCAGCACCCTGCTCCAGAAGCAATGACCTTTACGATTACACATTATGCACCATGGTCATCCCCCAAGTCAATTAAGAGATTATATGTCAAACATTTAAAGCTCTAGAAATGTCATAGAATTCAATATAATCTTTAAAAAAGAACACCCATAAAGAAGAAAGGGAAGATTTCAAAACTGATCTGTTGTAAGCAAATATACAATGATAACAACAACAAACAAAGCCCTAGAGTCCCATCTATTTGGGGTCGGTTACATGGATATTTTCCCGCTCTTGAGATCCATAAAGAGTCATATCTTTAGTTAAGTTAAAATTATTTAAATCTTTATATATAGTTTTTATTAATGTCTCTTTGTGTCTCCCTCCACCTCTCCTCATATTAGTTATAATTTTACCTCTCCTCATACAAGTAATCGTATTTGCAGGTCCCCTAACAACATATTCATACTATCTTAAATAATTCTCCCTCTTTTAATTTTCAATTGAAGAGACAACTAATTGTTCACAAATGAAACCATTTATTTTCCTATTTTTCCTGGTAACTCGACACATTTACCTCAACATTCTCATCAAAGCAATACAATCATTTTTTATATATTATTTCTTAATTATCCATCACTTAAATTCTTAAAGCATTGATGGTCTAATAATTGTTTTATAAAATTTATTTTAATCTCAAATGTACCCAATGATCATACAAAGCTATTGATGCCCTTGTCATTATATCCGTTCTATTTTTACTTTATGAATAATTTCTTGATCGATCTCTCCATCTTGTTGAATAATTAATTTCAAGATAATTAGACTTTTACTTAATTATTCATTCCTAATAATACTAGGATTGGATCTCATATATTCAATTTTAGTCTTACTTAATTCAAAACAGTTTGGGCTGTCTCCACAACTCAAGCCAAGAATTAATTCAATATAAAACTTAAAAAGATCAATTCAATATAATCTTAAAAGAATAGAACACAAACAAAGAAAAATGAGAACAAAAAATCAATCCGTGTAGGCAACTCTGGAGAATCTAATAACAAGAAGTTCTTGCAAAATATTTAAAAATAAGAACTATCCTTCCAATATGGTCTTAAAAAAAGAGGAACATCAACAAAGAAAAAAAAGGTCTTAAAATAAAAGGAATCAATCTGCTTAGGCAAATCTTGTCCATCTAATAACAAATATGTCACAACTTGGCTCAATGGTAAAACTAATTAATTCCAAAGACCCAGACCGATCTTCTACCACTTCCAGTTGTCCAATATAACCCAGAATCGAATCTAGGGATGGTGCATGTAAAGCTATGCCTAATGATGATTCCATGGTGACATATCTCCAATCTCATCCAAGCATAGGTCTAGATCTTTCACCATGCTCAATACTATATCCACTCTTGATATTATTTATCACAACCTGACTCGATAGGATAGTTGACGTATTAATTTAATCTGGATTACAGGGCAAAAATGATAAAGTCCAAACTAATGACAATAGACTCATGAAGCCCTTAAATACCAACTTTAAGTCCTCCATTTTCAATATGAAACTAAACTGTGAATATTACACAACAATACTTGCAAAAATAAAAAATAACTATCCTTCCAATACGATCGTGAATTAAGAAAAAACCCAACAAAGAAGTACAGGAAGATGAAACAACTGATCTGCGTAGGCAAATCTTGAGTATCTAATAACAAACAAGACCCGTAACAGTTTTTTAAAAAGACCATCTAATATGATCTTGAAGAAAAAAATAACAAAGAAAAACAGGAAGATGAAACAACGGATCCGTGTAGGCGAATCTAGGTTACAATAAAAAATAATATCTTGAAAGAAACAAAAGAACGCCAGCAAAGAACGGGAAGATCAAACAACAGATACGCGTAGGCAAAATTTATGTATCCAATATCAATCAAGACATATAAAATTATAAAAAAAAAGATCATCCTTCCCATATTACACGCATTACACAAAACAATCAAATCTTTCTTCGTCATGTTCTTTGGATCAAAGAATAAGAAACAAAGAAACAACGCATCAAAAAGAAAGTGTCACCAAGTGACACAAGAACATCGGATCAAGACCTGGTACTCATGGACGTTGAGCCGCCGCAGTTGCTGCTTCTGCCACCTCCTAGCGAGGGCGAGAGACCCGGCGACGAGCTTCCCGATGGATCCCCTCATCATTCCTCCCTCCCGACTAGCTCTGAACTAACACTGGAATCCTAGAGTCAAATCTTCGTACAACAGACGAGGAGGAGGAGCCGGAGGCGAACGAACCCTAATGCTCACTCTTTACTGTTCATGCTTCCCTCTCCTCTCACTGTGGATCTATATCTCTCAGAAAATTAAAATGCCGCTGACGTCATATACCTATTTAATAATAACGGCCATAACGACTCCAAAACTTCGTTGAATGTTAACAGATTAATGTTTAATTTTTCGCCAATAAAAATTTAAAATAAAACTCTCCCCTTATCTTGGAATTTAATAAAACAACGTACACATCGGTACGAAGGCACGACCCATAGCCCAACGCAGGATGCCACGTTCGATCTGTCACTTCGAGTCAAAAGCGACGGTCGCTTCACACCACCCGAAGCCGCACAAAGTAATCCGTCCTAGAATACCCGGGATGGCATCGCACGAAGCAACTCGCCCTTGAAAGCCCGAAACAACGCCGTACGGAGCAACCCATCCTCGAAGGCCCAGAACAATGTCGCACAATGCCATCCTGCACGACGCCACCTTGTACGAGCTGCTTGGACTGAGGTACGCAATCACCTTGAATCGGATGCGATAGTCGCTTCACGCCATCCGAAGTCGCACAAAGCAATCCATCTTCGAAAGCCCAGGATGGTATTACATGAAGCATCCCACCCCCGAAAGCCCGAAATAGCGTTACATGGAGCAACTCATCTTCGAAGGCTTAGAACGACGCCACATAGTATCATCCTACACGATGCACAGAGGGGCTAAGTCGGGATCGGACCCGATCCAAATCTTTTTATAGGTGTATAGCGTCTCAGGGAGTCGCGTCAACTGCAGATCAAGTCGGGACACGTTCCGAAGCATCAACGATCGAACCAAACCAACCCACCACGTCAACTGATGGACCCCTTGGTTCGACAACAACAATTTTAATAGTATATATGCCTCTCTAAATTAATTACCTCATCTTATATTTTTGTCAAAATATAAAAAGGATACATTCTAGTCCCATTTTTTGAGTTTTTTTGGAAGGTTTTTTTTCTTATTTTTGAAAAATTGTCTCCTATTTTACCGTGATTTCTAAAATATTCGGAGAAGAAGCCCGTCATAATAATTAATCTTTTCGTTTTCTTCCCAAAGAGATGAGTTATAATTACTAGAATACTTGCTATGTTGGTAAGATATTATATATAAGTATTATATATAACTAACTTGTAAACGAGTCGGTTTAGTTCGTTTAAGGTGGATCTCGATCGACCCGCATCCGACAATTCTATCAAATCGAAAGCGAGTAAAAATATCCCCAGCGATGCCCGCTTCCGCGCCACTTCGCCGCCTCGACTTAGATGGCTTCGTCTCTCCTTCCGGGCCTCCACCGGCCTCCGGCCAAATCAAGCTTCCCCTTCCCATTCCAACCACGAAAATATCCCAGCCCTATCCCTAGGACTACCTCATCCCCAAGATCTCCCATCGCCGCCTCCCTCTCATCGTCCTCCTCTTCCTCCTGGGAGCGGGAGGAGCAGCGATGGCTTCGGGAGGAGCAGCGGTGGCTCAGGGAAGAGCAGCGCTGGCTACGGGAGGAGTCCCGGTGGGTCGCCGAGCGCGAGGCCCTCCTCCGCGAGATCGCCGCCCTCCGCCTCCGGATCGAGGCCCTGGAGCGAGACCGGCCCGAGCTCGAGGCCGTGATCCTGGCGGCCCCGCAGAATGAGGGACGGTCCGGGGCCGCCCCGCCGCGGCCTGCGCTAGTGGAGGAGGCCCAGGTCAAGGAGATGGTTCTTGAGGAGGTTCGGGTTTCGGAAGCCGTGGTGGAGAGGAGAGAGGAGGTGGTGGTGGAGAAGAGGCAGCAGCAGCAGATCCGGCGGAAGACGCTTAGGAAGGGATCCGAGGGAGAGGATGTTCGAGCATTGCAGGTTCTCGCTGGAGTTCATTTCCTTTCTCTTCTTTCTTTTCTTCTTTTATCAATTATATTTGGATTGTGATCGAGCTATTCTACTGTTTAGAATTATTAGAAATGCATTCACGATTATTCTGAGTCAAATTGGGATATGGTTAACATATATCAGACACCAATTCGACCTTAAAGTTGAAGTTATTAGATTTTGGGCCAACTCAATATATATCATTAAACTCTCTCAGCTTTACCAATGCGAGATTATTCTTTTACTCCTCTTTTCAATTTCTCCTCACGCATGAATAATTCCTAATAAGAATCTTACAAGTCTCTTTGTGTATCATGAAAGTTTGACTTGCATGCAATGCAATTTTGTCAAAGATATGACTTTCTTTTTCTAATTTTCCTCAGAATACAGATTAGATCTCAGAATGTAGACAACATCTCAATCATAGTTAGAGCAGAACGCAACTTTATATATGTTATCACAGGAGAATAGGAGCAGATGACTGTAGAGAGAGGAAGAAAAGGGTGTATATTTTTTAGTAGAACAAGATATAAAGTCAGTATTCATCAAATACAAGTTTTCATTGAGAATATTACTTTCCCAATCTGTTTATGACAGCTTATCTATCCTTTATTTATATTTAACTGTATCAAACCTTCTTCTATTAACTATGATTCTTGATTCGTATGGGGTTCAAGTTTGGGTTTGACGAAATGTTGATCCAATACCATCTTTCGGATGGAAGTTTTGGCAGACTAGAGAACTATCGCTAGGAAACAATCGTAAAACCGAAAAAAAAAAAAAAAAAAACCTTTATTGCTTGTAAAGCTAAAGTGCTAACTACAAGACTTAAAACAACAAAATTAAAAGTGTGTAAAGAGACTAATAGGCACATAGAGTGCAGGTTGTCTTTGGACAACTCCTAGGTGCTCTTGGTAGTTAGCATATCACTGCCGGTTTTGGTCTCCTCCTTGTCTTTTGTTGCTAGAAACTCCTCCTAAGGTTTAGAGAGTAAGCAGCAGGGATTTGGGGCTTTCTCATTCGTAGCTGGACAAAGCTTTAATGTAGAATTGGTTGCTAGAACTTGAGAAAGAAAAGGCTGTGGTTGGAGGGCAGAATCCTTTTTAGAACTCCTCTTCTTGCAGCTCTCAGTGCAAGATGAAACTAGGGTTGGATGTGGGACTTCTTAGCTGCTTTTTGGTTCTTCTTCTTGTTTCTGCCAAAGGCTCCTCTAGAAGCTATTAAGGCTGGTAGCAACTCGGGAAAAGATCTTTGCATAAAAATGACTGTAGGTAGGAAGAAGGGCTGCAAAACTTGCAAACTCCTTCCTCCCTCTCTCCTCTCTTCTTAGCCCATGGCGGTTGGCTTCTTAATAAGGGGCATGACCTTTGGTTCTTTTGGGGATGCTTTAGCTAGGGCTCTCCTATCTCTTTTATAGCTGAGGTAAAGATGGAGTCATAGCTAGGTTAGGACTTGGAGAGTCCTAATACCGTTAGGACTTGGAGCTGGCCCTATTATGGTTGGACCTGACCTCTTTAGATTTGATTGAGCTCAAGTTGAGTCCAGCTACATTGAATTTGAATCCGAGTTTTGAGTCAAAGTCGGGTTGATCTCAATTGCACTTCCATCGGAACTTGATTTAAGCTAAATTTAAGTGAGGCATGAGCTAACTTGAATCTAGTCTTTGAGCTTGAGATTGGCTTGGTTTTTGTTTGGTTTGATGAAGGTCGAATTGGAGTCCAACTGGAACTCCAATTGGGCCGAATCGGAGTTTGGCTCTAAATGTGCTAGATCATCCCTAATCAATTCATCACACCTTTTAGAACTTTCAAGGTAGACCCACATACTAAGCGATCAACACAATTTAGTTTAACTCTTATCCAAAATATAAGATAAGCTTTTTATAATGGTCCTAAATCCTAATTGATTATTAGAGTAGCCCATAAGCTTGAGTTGTTCAACTCAATATATATATAAATACATAAATATATATATATTTATATATATATAATGGCAGCACAATGTCTTACGAGTTACTATGAGTGAGTGTTTTACATATCACTATAAATGATTGTTTTAGTAGGTCCTTATTTGCACTTTATTGAGCACCTCTTAGCTAACATCAGAACCTTCATTGTGTCATGTATAGTTAATTGTTACTAAGAGAAGCAAACTACTGTCTATACCTTCTAGGATCCTTGGACAGCAGGAACATGCCCAAAGATTTGTTTAACCACAATCTCACGTATCCAGTAGCTAAATAGTGTTAGTGTATCATGTGATCTTAACGTCGATAATGTGAAATTCTTGTTTGATGCATTTGGGTATAAGGGAATCATGAAGCTGTTGTCCAGGATTAATTTTGAAACAGTATAATATTTAACTCTTCTAAGCCTGATTAAGCAGGAAGCTTTGCAAAGCTTGGGGTTTTATTCAGGTGAGGAAGACATGGAGTTCTCATCCTTTTCGAGTGGGACAGAACGTGCAGTGAAAACTTGGCAGGTAAGTGTTTAGTATCATTTTGATAATGGCAGCAGTAGGAACAATTGGTTGTATAAGAGAACTATGCATATTTAATCAATTTTGTGTACTTATAAACCTTTGCTAAATTAAATTCGTCTCGTTCAATCCTTTGTTCATTTATGTTTGCTGATATTTTAATACAGGCCTCGTTAGGAGCTCTCGAAGATGGGATTATGACAACCGAGCTTCTTGAAACGTTATTTATGGAGCAGGGTAAGGGGGGCACTGCCTCGAAGGTGAATACTGTATGCATTTTTAAATTTTGTGTCATCTTCAGTATGCATGACTGGTAGTTTTATTTCCAGATTCATCTTGAATATTATGATAGTTTCTCTTAACATTTAGTTGCCCAACTGGATAAGATTTGCTTCTGGATATGTGATAAGCAAACTTTGCCACAATATTTGCGTCAATAATATGGTTCATGCTTTGAATTTCCAATTTGCTTTTCAATCTGCACTCTATTTCTCTGCTTGGGTCGAGATCGTGACTACCCGAGTTATATTTGCCCCCCAGGATGATGCAAACGGAGCAGTGTCCACATCTGTAACAGAAATGACACAGATTCAGCAGAGAGTAGTGAGAGAAAATGGTGACGCACAATTTGATGTTTCTCAACACAGAGTGTTTCTTCTCGGGGAAAACAGGTGGGAAGAACCATCAAGGCTCGTGGGTAGGGATAAACCACTTGACAGAAGGGAGACTGGAGCTCTTACAAAGTGCCTCTCTTGCCGTGGGGAAGGCAAATTGATGTGCACAGGTATCTGAAAACAACTCCTACGTCCTCCTGAAGTCATTTTATACTAATTATTGCCATTTTTTTTTATCGTTTTGTAGCATTTAAAACATATGCAACTTCAATATTGATTGTTCGGGTCTTCTCTGTCATTGTTGTGTGTTGTGCTGTAACTCTTCCATTACGATATCCATCTTTTTATAGCATGAACTTAAAATCTCCATGCGTGGCACCTGTCAAAAGAGCATATAACCTGCCTCCTTTCTCCTCTCTATTCTAATAATGATAGCCATTCGTACTGTTAAAGAATCCAAATTTCTATATCCAAAGTAATGTATTGACATGCTGAATTCTTTTTGTCCTCTCTCTCTCTCTCTCTATGGGTTCCAGTTGGGTTATTCTTGTAATAATTTCCCAAAACTATCCGTTTGGTTTTACTGCAACAATTTGGTCACTTTCTTGGTGAGACTATGATCCATTTCAGTGAATTTTTCTTTAATTTTCCTCTTTTTTCGCAGAGTGTGATGGAACCGGCGAACCAAATATTGAACCACAGGTCTGATGTTTATAGATTATGCTTATATCGATCTGATTCTTTGTCTGCTCCTGCACTAACTGTTTAAGCTTTTTTTTTTTTGGCTATCTTAAGTTTCTGGAGTGGGTTGATGAAGGTACAAAGTGCCCATACTGTGAAGGATTAGGCTACACCATTTGTGATGTTTGTGCAGGGAGGACGACAGTGGAAGCGTAGCTGTTTATGGAAACATTGGAGTTCTCCCAATGTTAGATGAAAGGTAATGCACGATACATGCATGGGATTTTTTACATGTAACCCTAAAATTTTAATAATTAATTATCATAAAATATTAATTATTTTAGAATCATCATAGTACTTGCGTGAAAGTTTAGATTATTTTGTTATTGAACATAACTTAGTTCAATTTTGAGTGTAGCTTTAACAAAACTCTAATTTTTTTTATCGAATTACTAACAACTAATTCTAAGATGAATACTATTTTTTAATTTTTTTTATATTTTATAAAATTTAACTATTAAAATTAAATATTTATTGCATATGTTCTATGCAAGTGTAACCAAGTAAACCTATAGTAAACTAACTCAAACTTTCATTCAACCTAGGACATGATTATAAGATGATTAATATATTTTATTATTATTTAAAATTTTATAATAATTAATTATTTTAATTTTTGGGTGGGGACAAAGGTGGAAGGGGAGGATACGAAGACAAATGAGGAGATGGGAGGAAGACGAAGGATAGTCAACTGAGTGAAAGCAATGATTGAGGATGAGGAGGGAGAAGATGGGGGAGGGAAAGAAGGTTTAATTAAATTAATTTAAAATTAGTTTGATTTTGAAGTATTCAAAAGATGTTGTTGGATTGGGTTGGGTTTGATTTATGTATTTTTATATTATTTGTATAAAAAGGTTTTTTTTTTTAAAGTAATCAATCGATATTGTTGGATTGGGTTGGGTTTGATGAATCGGAGGGCATCATCAAATAAAAAAACAATCAATGAGAACTTTTTCTGATATTTTGTTTCTTTACTTTTGATATTAGAAGATATTTTCTTTTTTTAGAATTAAAGCTACTTGGTGCCATCCAGCTTATGATGCACATAAAAGGTGGTGCCACTTTAATAATGTAGCCTTTGTGGCACTGCAAACCCCATAAGATTCTTATTACCGCCGTCCATTTATTAGAATACAGTGGACGAAGTGGCGGACTGCCGCACCCCATGCACGCACGCACGCACGCACGCACAAAGCAAAAGGATAACCACAACGTGCACACCTTCTCCCCTCATCCCATGGCGGCGGTAATGGCGAGAGCCATGGCGGCCACCCGACCAAAGTCCCTGTCCTCGTGCGCCAACGGCGACGACGGAGCGCCGTCTCCGATCTCCCTGAACGCGTCCTCGCAGTTGTCCGGCGCGTCCACGGCGGCGCTGAGGAACACCACCGCCTCGCGGTACCGCCCGGCGCCGATGTTCCGCATGGCGACGTTGAGGTGGTCGATGGCCGCGTCGTAGACCTCCCAGCAGACGCCCAGGCAGTCTCTCGACCGAGGGTTAGGCTTCGCTCCGGTCATGTTGGCGATGGCGGACATGGCGGCGGAGGCGCCCGCGAGGGAGAGCCTCGTGGCGATCATCGCCAGGCCGCGCCGGTCCGCCGAGGCGCACGCGGGGTCGGCCCGGAGCGATGCCACGCAGAAATCGTAGCCGATGCCGGAGTGCGACGTCGTGATTCTCCGGCATGTGTCTTGGAGAAGGGCAGCATCGCAAGGAGAGGAGATCATTTGAAGAAGTCCGGTGGAGAGAAGGAAGACGAGCGCGAGCATGCTGGGCTTTGCTGCGGTTCCTTCCATTGTGAACAAAGAAAGGCTTTTGAGAATGGGTAGGAGCAGTGGAGTCGAGGCTAAAATGTTTGTGAGGGAGACTCGTAGAGAAGAAGCTTAAATATCTACACTGCAGAGTTGTGTAGATTATTAGCTTATGGAGTAATGGAAGGATGACAAAGAATTCAGAGGCAATTAATAATGATTAATGAGGAATTTACCGATGTTTATGGGCTATGACAACACCTAATTTCTGAATTATCAATGCTGAAAAAACTTAATTAAACACAAAATATAATCCCCTAATAATTAAATTCAAAGTAAATTTCATTAAACTATATATATATATATTAATTCCAATGAGAGTATTTTTTTTCTTTATTAATTGTTTATAATAATTTTGAACACATTGTCTTTGATCTAACCTACAACCATCTCATCAGTTTTTATCTGAAGAATTCATGATTTAGTGAATTCAAAATTTAGAAATATTAATTTATTAATGTTTTAAATCCATGAGAAAAAGCTTTTGAATTTAATTGCTTAGAAATTTCTTTTGACGATTCAAGCTTGCGTTTCTAGAGATTTTACAAAATGTTATTTTTAATCTTTTGATTACTTAAATTTTTTTACATAATCACAATTGTTATTTTGTAATTATAAGTCTATGTAGAAAAGGAATAGAAAACAAATTAATTTGATTGAGAAATCGACTAGCTTCGGGTCTGACTTGAGTCAGGTCATATGCTAACCCAAATTAACCCAACACAGACCCATGAGGCCCAGAAGCCCATGAGAAGCCCATGAGGCCCGGAAGCCCGTGGGCCAGGAAAGCCCATGACCCAACACTATGCTGAGCCCAGCCCTCGCTGCCATGGGGTGTGTGCGCGCGCGCGTGTATATATATATATAGTCTTAATTAGTTCGCCAACTCAGGTGTGGAAAATTTAGCTTATATGTATTATTGATACGGGGAATCTTCCAATTGAGAATGAATGAAATGGTCAACCATGGGCTGTTTCTTTCTACCATCTTGTCGGTCACTTTCTGTTTACCACTTCCAAGGGTTTGACTTGCATGCACACCTCCTCCTCCATCTTTTCCTAACCAATGTCCCTACCAGCGCAAGTCCTGTTCAAGCGCATTAAAGTATTTTGACCGTAAAAACTTCATTCTATTCATCTCCGAAAAAATAATAATAATAACAAATATTATCAGTGTTAGATCTATTTAATTAGATAAAATATATTAAAAAAATAATTAAATTCTGATTATAGTTGTTGACTAATAGAAATGAAGTATAATTAAAATAGGATTCCTTAGAGGATGTCATGAGAGTAAATCTTCTAATAACTTATCTCAGATCTTTTACTCTCGTTTATAAATAAACAGAATCTTTAAGGATGTGAAACATATAAAAATATAAGGAGAAGAAATAAGAGAATAAGGTAAGTCTTTAATGTCACGTTAAGCACTCTAGGGAAGGTAGGTAAGGTGAATTCTTAATGATATTTAATGATGTTACGCTGATCACCCTAGAGGGGGTATCATGTCGAGTATCCTAGAGGGGGTGCGCCCCAAGAGGGGATAGACAATGTGTATTTAGTTCTGTTAGGGATATTAAGTATGAGGTGACACCTGGTCTTCGGTCGTACACCCGGATGATGTCAGCGCCCCTCCTGCGCTCCAGTACGCCCACGCTTTGATCGCCCGACGTCGCTTCTCCTCAGCATCGCCCCAACTACCCGCGAAGTTGACCACGGCACCGACCTGCGTGGTCAGGCCCGTCGCCACTGCAGCCGTAGCATGCCCTCCGTCCACCTATTTAGCCGAATAGGTAAGGCAGTGGAGGTGGTCTCTCTGGTAAGGATTTTTTGGGCTATTGAATCCAAGAACACTCCGAGAGGTGAGTAGACTCGAACCCCGTAATTCTCACTGGGAACTCACGTGACGGGCGATCTTGACTTAGGCGTCGGAGGGTCGGCGAGTATCCAGGCCCGCCTGCTGCAGTCTCGTCCCCGACGGCCGAGGAGCGCCTTCGGAGCTCGGCGAGCGTGGCGAGAGCCATCGGCGGGCCCAACTGCAGAGAGCGACCCCGTTTCCGGATTCCGCGCCGTGCGCCCGGGTCACGGTAAAGTTGTTTCTAACAGATCGCGCGAAGGAGGGCCACTGCGAGGACTACCTCGCCCTTAACGACACATGGGCGAAAGGTCGTTTCCGGTGGCACCTCGGCGGAGGTCGCACCTCCGAACCACGGAGGGACGATCTGCCGCAACTATAGATCGCTCTTTGGGCATATTTAGCGGCCGGGCTCTACCCGCCAAGTCGGGTTCCCCGCTCCCTCCCGTCACGGTGGAGGCTTTCCAGACCTTTCCCAGCGGTCGGGACCCGGCCAATCTTGTCGGTGTCCTCCTCGCCTACTCGAGCGGCAGAGCCGACCCTCCAAAGGCCGGAACCTCTTCCCCGGCATCATGCGGCGTTCCCGCCGGTGCCATTTTCCCCGGCCTCCCGTCGGGTTCAGAGGCGGAACCGAGCTCTTGAAAACTGGGCGTCCGCTCAACTTCGGCGGTATCTTCGCACTCAGCGGACCTATTTGGCTCAAATCCGGTCCATTACTGCTTGGTGGATGAGGTGCAAAGGGACGTCCGTAAGTCCAAAGAAGAGCAGAGGGAAGTGTCCCACTGGGAGTCCCCGTTCGCCACCGACATACGGGAATACCCAGTGCCCTTGAACTTCCGTCTCCCCTCCATCGATCTTTATGATGGAGTCAGTGACCCAGCGGATCACGTCGCCGCCTTCCGGGCCCAAATGGCCCTATACGGAACCTCGGACGCCTTGATGTGCAGGGCGTTCCCCACGCGTTGAAAGGATCCGCCGCGTCGTGATGCGGTACCTTAAAAAGCGGGTCGGTAACATCCTTTGAACAGCTTGCCAAGGACTTCGAGCTACGCTTCTTGGCGTTTGCGACCAAAGCCTTTCGCACTCCTCCCGGGTTTGAAGCAAAGGGCGACGAACCCCTCTCCGACTTCGTTCAAGGTTCACCACCGAGGTACGGAGTTATCGGGCGCTCACCCATCGCTGTAATGCGAGCGTTTATGATGGGGCTCCGAGTTTTCTTGGTCCTCGGTGGAGCGACCCCGCGTCGTCGCGGAGATGTTCCAGGCAAGTCAATACATGGCGGCCGAGTCACGGATGTCGGGAAGGAAGGAAGAACGGCCGAGGGGCATCCTACTCCATCCCGACGGGGACAAGCGAGGGAGTCCCGCACCAAGGCGCCGCATGGGCCGCCCGACCCATACGCCGAGCCGCCACCTCCTGGCGTCTCGGACGCAAATATTCCTCCGTGATAAAGGAGCGGGAATGCTCGGGCCGCCCGCCGGATGAAGAGCCGACGAGTGCGATAGCACCGGTATTGCCGCTTCCATCGGCAAAACGGACATGACATGGAGCAATGCCACGGTGAAGCGGCAAATTGAAGAGCGATCCGAAGAGGTCACCTAGATCAATACCTCCAGCATCCGCGGGCACCATCCCTGCGCCCCGACGGCCCGGTCGAGCAACACATCGACGTGATCACAGGGGGGCCCGCTGCTGGAGGACATAGCGCTTCGGGTCGAAGGGCGTACGCCCGAGCCGTTGCTACCGGGGAATACCACCCTCCCTCCGAGCCAGAGATCACATTCCCCTCAGGGGATATGGGAGTAACCGAGCATGATGATGCGCTGGTGGTGTCGGCCCGAATAGCCAACGCACAGGTCCGAAGGATTATGGTCGACAACGCGGCTCGGCCGACATCCTCTACTTCAGGCCTTTTCGAAGTTGGGGTTGCCGAAGGAAGCCACAAGCCCGCACTCGGCGCTCACCGGCTTTACGGCGACTCGATTTCGCCGCGGGCACGGTAATCTCTACCATTGACTCTCGGGGACTCCCGAAGGCCAAAACTCGATGGTAACCTTTACGGTGGTCGACCTCCCCCGCTGCGTACAACGCCATTCGGGCCGACCCACCCTCAGCAGCTAAGGGCCATCATATCCACATACCATCGGACGAAGTTCCCAGGCCGGTCTCGGGAGGTTCGGGAGATCCTCGAAGTCTAGGCGGTGTTACTTGACGGCGACCTCCTTGGGTAAGAGGAAAAGGCCGAACCGCCTCAAAGACTCCACGCGACGCAGCGCCCGACCGAGCACCCCGAGCCGACAAATCCGGCGGTTAATATTCCACTGCAAGACAGCCGTCCCGATCGGACAGTCGGGATCGGCCCGGACCTGGATAATCAAGAGCGGGTGCAGCTCATCAGCCTCCTCCAAGAAAGCGTCGACGTCTTCGCGGGCGATGCCGACCTCCGGGAATCGACCAGCGTCTCCCAACACCATGCATATCTCCCGACCGCGCTCGGTGAGGCGAGACCGGACTCGAGTCCCTCGGCGCCAACAAGCGGTGCAAAGGGAGGTCGATAGGCTCTTGGCGTCGGACTTCATCGAGGAAGTCCGGTACCCTCGATGGGCTCAATGTAGTCCTCGTCAAGAAGCCTAATGAGAGCTGGAGGATGTGTGTCGACTACACCGACCGAATCGTGCTTGCGAAGGATTGCTTCCTTACCTAGGATCGACCGGTGGTCGACTCAACCGCGAGTACGCCCGCTTCTCCTTTATGGGCGCCTATTCCGGTTACAACCGGATCCGGATGGCCCCCGAGGATCGGCAACATACGGCCTTCCACACACCCCAGGGAGCCTACTTCTACAAGGTTATGCCGTTCGGGTTAAAGAACGCGGGCGCCACCTACCAAAGGATGGTGAACAAGGTGTTTGCCCAGCAAATAAGTCGAAACATGGAGGTATACGTTGACGATATGATCGTGAAAAGTCGCTCCGGGGCTGCACACCTCGACGACTTGCGGGAGACCTTCTCCACGCTGAGAAGATATGGGATGCGCCTTAATCCGGCCAAGTGCGTCTTCGGCGTGACATCAGGGAAGTTCCTCGGGTTCATCATACACGAGAGAGGAATTGATGCTAACCCCGAGAAGATCCGAGCTCTCACCGACATGAGATCTCCAAGAACAGTGAAGGAGCTTCAATGCCTTAACGGAAGGATAGCGGCTCTGTCCCGGTTTCTGTCACGATCGGGAGATAAGTGCCTTCCTTTCTCCCGGGTCCTCAAAGATCCAAAGATCTTCCAATGGACGGCAGAATGCGAAGAAGCTTCGCGAGCCCGGCAACACTTATCCGAGCTCCCCGCCTTATCTCGGTGTCTGCGCGGAAAAACTTACCTCTACAGCGGCATCTCAAGACGCAGTGAGCTCGATGCTTGTGAAGGAAGCCCCGTCGCAACACCGGTTTACTACACCGGCCACGTCTGCGTGGCGGGCAGCGCTATCCTCCCATTGAAAGGCGGCATTGGCACTTGTTCTAGCGGCTCGGAAGCTCGCCCCTACTTCCAAGCCCACGATTGAGGTAATGACCGACCAACCCCTGCGTCAAGTTCTTTCTAAGTTTGGCGTGGCGGCGTCTCCTAAAGTGGTCGGTGGAGCTATCCGAGTTCGACCTGCACTACAAGCCGAAACGACCATCAAGGCCGAGGCCTTGGCGATTTCATCTCGGAGTTGCATGGCCAGGCGGCGTTGGCGAATCCAGGCGGACCTTGCGTGGATGGGTCTTCGGCTCGAGAGCGGCCGACTCATTCTAGAGGACCCCGGCGGACACGCTTTGGCGTTCCCTCCGCCGGCCGAGGCCACAAACAATGAGGCGGAATACGAGGCGCTTCTGGCAGGCCTCCGTTTGGCAGCCGAGATGCAACTGAGGGCAGTCCATGTCCTCACGGATTCCCAACTCATCGCCGAACAAGTGGGCGGGGAGTATCGGGTGCGGGATCCGACCATGTCAAAATACCTGACCGAGGTAAAAGCCCAAACCTCTAATTTTCCCCGCTTCACTCTGTCCAGGGTACCCAGGTCCCGAGCAGCGCGACCACTCGCGAAATTGGCCTCGGGAGCCGATCCGGAGGAACATCCGAGGTTGAAGAGAGAGCCGACAGTCATGGAGATAGGGGACCCGAGTCCGACCACCCCACCTCGTGGATTCGGGAAGTCTTGGCGTACAACGCCATGGGATCCTACTGCGGATGAGGTCAAGGCAGCGGCTCCGCCGAACCAGCGTGTGCTGCGAGATCGTGATCGGCTCTACAAAGGTCGTTCTCCCACCCCTACTCGATGCTTAGATCCCGAAGAGGCGATGATTCTCGCCGAGGTCCACGGCGGGACTTGTGGGAGCACATGGGCGGCGAACTTTGGCCTTCAAAATATTGCGCGAGCTATTGCGGCCTCTGCCGCAGGCGCCAAGGCTTTCGTGCGGCGGTGCGACACTGCGGCGCCGGGCCAGCGCTCGCGGCTCCTGCGGTCGCTCGCCTCCATGGATTGCGCTGGCCCTTCGCTCAATGGGAATGGACCTCTTGGGGCCGTTCCCCCGTCCGGCGGCGGAGAGCGTATCATCGTGGGGATAGATTATTTCACTAAGTGGGTGGAAGCCGAGCCCACGGCAACCATTACGGACGAGCGTGAGCGATTCGTATGGAAGAACGTCATGACCCGATTCGGTCGCCCAGCGTTATCATCGCGATAACGGAACCCGTCGCCGGCACTCGGTTCGGAGTTACTGCGCGACTTACCACATCCGATTGAGGTTTGCTCGGTGGCCCACCCGGACCAACGGGCTCGAGGTGACCAACCGATCTATCTTTGGATGGACTTAGGAAAGGACTCGAAGCCCGATCGAGCTGGGTCGGCGAGCTCCCGAACATCCTATGGTCTGCGGACTACCGAAGGCGGCCGGGCGAGTCCCCTCTGACGACATTCGGCGTGGAAGCGATCCTGCCGGTGAGTTGGTCATTCAGGCATTCGGGTGGAGAACTATGAGAATCCACCTCGGCCCGGGGAGTTGGTGGCCTAGACACGCTAGAAGAACGAGCCAGCAACGCGCGTAAAGATCTTTGGCGTACAGGAGTGTTGCCGGGAGTTACAACAAGAAGGTGCGCCCTCGACCCTCGGGATGGGAGACTTAGTCGCAAGGCGGAGTAAGCGACCCGCCCACTCAAGGGCAAGCTCGCACCTAAGTGGGAAGGCCCCTACCGAGTAATCAAAGTAGTCCGAGCGTTCCGGCCGCGACTATGACCGGCGATTCGAGGACTTGGAATGTCCAGAACCTTAAGAAATATTTTGTTTGAGGACAAAACGGAAGTAAATCAGTATCAGACTCAGGCAATTGGAAAGAAGTCGGAGATTGTATTAAGAAGACGAAAATGTATTACAAAAAGGTTTGGATTACAAGATGGGCCCCTAGAGGGGAAAGAAATATTACAAAAGCAAGGGAAGACCCTCCAAAAAGAAGAAAAGAAGTCTTCAAGCCGCGGCCTCGGGAGGGCTGTCATCGGAGGGAGCCTCGCCGGGCATGTCGACCCCACGATCCTCGGGCGTGAGGCGAAGGGTCCTCCTCGACCGCCGAGCACGGAGGGCATGCTCGGAACCGGGCGAGGCAACCTTGTACCCATATTCATACGACACGGCCCGTCCGGTCGAGGCCAGGAGGAAGCCCTCCGACTTCTTATAGCGTCGACGCCTCCGGTCCCTCTCGGCCGACTACCTTCCGCGGCAAGGGCTTCCCTGGCGGCCTTGGCTCGGCCTCCCTCGAGGTCGGCTTGGCGGCCAACTCAAGCCTCCTTCATCCGAGGCGGTTCTCGGCTTCTCCGTCCGGAGCTTCGCAGCCGACCTCGTCGCGAGGCCTCGAGCTCGGTGGTCAGACGCGCGACTTCCGCGCCCATGTCTGCCGCCCGTTGCTCGGCAGCAGCAACCGCCTCGGGTCCCGATCCCGCTCGGGCCTCCTCAAGCTGGCGGGGCAACTCCAAGTTGCGCTCGACCAGGCCGTCCACCAATCGACCGGAGTCGTGCACCCGGTCGATGAGGGGTGTGGTGGAGGGGGGATTCTGCACAAAGAGAAAGAAGGCTGGAAGTAGTGAACAATGCTCAGCTAAGAAGATACACGCAAGACGATGCTTACCCACAACACCGACTTGGCAGACTTGGCCATGAGCACTTCCGAGGGGAGTGTGTAAATGTCGCGAGCGCCGTCGGGATGGGCGCCCGAGGTAGCGGCGAGGCTCTCCCGACCCACACCTTGTCCCCTCGGGACAGACCATGCCGGCCACGAGAGGGTCGCTGGCTCCCCATCATTCGGGAAAGGCGGCTGATCCTTCCCCAACGTGACCCGGCACAGGTCCTTCATGGCTGGAGGACGCTGGCCCTTCCCGGTCGTCCCCTGGCTGGGACCAGCACTCTCGGCAGGAGTGGTGGCGCCCGGTCGTTCGGTCGCCCCGGCCGGCACAGCCGCTGGCGTCTCCAGGTCCACCACGTCCTTGGCCTTCGCCCTTTTCTTGGGACGCCCCTCATCGGTGGTGCGCGGGGAGCCACCCCCCGTCCGCTTGGAGACCACCGGAGAGCGCGGAGACGGCCCCCTCGGAGCACCCGAGTCGTGGAAGGACCGCAGGTTCACCATCTCTGCAGAGAGCAACAAATGTGTTAGAAGCTAGAATGCGGCAGCAAGCCTGAAAGAGGCGAGGCAACAACGGCCTACCCCGTGAGCACGGACTTAGTCCGGCCTCCACGAGCCACTGCTCCGACATGTTGCGGATGGCTTGCGAGGAAGGGAGGATTACCCTCAACCGCTCGAGATGAGCACGCTCCTCGGCACTGAGCTTCGGGGCAGAGTTATCGATGGTCCGCGACCACCGAACCCCAAAACCCGATCCATTTGGCACGACAAAAAAAACGCCTCTTCCACCCTTTGTTATTGGTGGGCGCGCTAACCGGAACCACTGGTCGTGCGGCGAGGAGTAACCCCGACCCCTTGAAGAGGCGGGCGAGAGGAAGAAGTTGCGGGTGGGGCGATGTTGGCGTAGTGGCATTCCCAGAAAGCCACCGGATACCGCCAGAGTTGGGAGTTATCTGCGAAGGCGAAATCGCCACAGGAGATGCAGGATACAATGATTGGATGCAGGGAAGGCGCAGCCGGCCTCTAGGGCATCGGCGGTCGAGGCAAAGCCCTTGGGAACCGGGTCGAGCCAGCTGTCCCGCCAGGGGGGAGGTTGTACTCCTCGGGGCCGTACGCCACCACCATGCGCTCGTCAAGGTGGAGTCTTGGTCGTGCGCCCACTTTATGGCCTCTAACGCACGCGTCACCTCCGCATCTGAGGAATGTCTGGAAGGAGGAGTTGAAGGGAGAGGCGGCGGCGGGTTGTGGCCCGATGGGGAGGAGGAAGAAGAAGCAGAGGAAGAGGAAGAGGAAGTGGAAGGAAGACCCATCGCGCACTAACCTATAATGGAAGAAATCGGCTGGAAGAAGTTAAAAGGCACCGGAGCCTAGGGAGGAAGCTTGAAGGAAGACGATGGCAGGACAAGAGATGAAAACTCCGCTGATAAAGTGATAGAGTGTCGCGGAGCTCGCTATTTATAGAAAGGGGGGCCTCGACCTTTCGCCTCCCGAGGCAGGCGACAGCATGACACCGCCACACCGCCCAATAGCATCACATCGGGCAGTCGAAGCGCCGGCGTCATATTAATGAAGAGGTGACGTGTCCACCCCCCAGGTAAGAAACTTGCCCAGCACGCCAGCGACTCCTCGACTCCAGCAACCGCACTATCGCGAGCCGTTTTTCGAAGCGGCGCGGCGGCGGTTCGGTTTTCTAGGTCTTGAGCGGCGGCTCGACCACAGGTATTCTGGGCCTTGAGCGGCGGCTCGGCCCCATATCCCGAACGGCGGTTCGGCGATATCGGTCTTCCAGGTCTTGAGCGGCGGCTCGACCACAGGTATTCTGGGCCTTGAGCGGCGGCTCGGCCCCATATCCCGAACGGCGGTTCGGCGATATCGGTCTTCCAGGTCTTGAGCGGCGGCTCGACCACAGGTATTCTGGGCCTTGAGCGGCTCGGCCCCATATCCCGAACGGCGGTTCGGCGATATCGGTCTTCCAGGTCTCGAGCGGCGCCTCGACCACAGGTATTCTGGGCCTCGAGCGGCGGCTCGGTCCTTTATCCCGAACGGCGGTTCGGTCATTCTGGTTCTCAAACGTCGTGCGCGTGACCTCGACTCCTTAGTTCCAAACGACGGGTCGGTAAACAGGGAGCCGGACGTCGCCTGCCCTTACCCCGAACGGCGGTTCGGTACATGGTCTCGAGCGGCGGCTCAGCCATTGGTTCAACGGGCCTAGCGCGAGTCTCGACCCACGACGCACGGGCGTCGGCAACAGAATCGGGCGTCTCCTCGACCCTCTTTTTCCCGAACAGTTCGGTTATTCTCGTTTCACAGTCTTGGCGGCGGCTCGACCACTGTATTCGGGCCTCGGCGGCGCCTGGTCCCATATCCCGAGCAGCGGTTCGGTCATCATGGTTTTCCAGGTCATGTGCGTGACCTCGACCCCTTATTACCAAACGACGGGTCGGTAAACAGGGACCCGGACGTCGCCTGCCCTTACCCCGAACGGCGGTTCGGTACATGGTCTCGAGCGGCGGCTCAGCCATTGGTTCAACGGGCCTAGCGCGAGTCTCGACCCCTGATTACCGGACGTCGGCTTGGCAACAGGGATCGGGCGTCTCCTTGACCCCTTTATCCCGAACGGCGGTTCGGTTACATGGTCTTGAGCGACGTCTCGACCATCGGCTTCCTAGGCCTTGAGCGATCGCTCGGCCCTATATCCCGAACGACGGTTCGGCGACTATGGCTTTCTGGGTCTTGAGGTTCCTCGACCCCCTTTATCCCGAACGGCGGTTCGATTACAGGATCTCAAGCTTCCTCGATCGCCGGTTTCCGGGTCTTGAGCGGCGCCTCGACCGTATCCTGCACATGGATTCGGCCAATTATGACGCGATACTGGCGAGAACCTCCGCCCGAGATTTCGATCGGCAACTGAGGTTCCCCCGAGCAACACCCCCCAAGCCTCAAGGTCGTCCCGCAGGAGTGGCTTTTTGAGGGGGGGTAGTGTTAGGGATATTAAGTATGAGGTGACACCTGGTCTTCGGTCGTACACCCGGATGATGTCAGCGCCCCTCCTGCGCTCCAGTACGCCCACGCTTTGATCGCCCGACGTCGCTTCTCCTCAGCATCGCCCCAACTACCCGCGAAGTTGACCACGGCACCGACCTGCGTGGTCAGGCCCGTACGCCACCTGCAGACAGCCGGTAGCATGCCCTCCGTCCGACCTATTTAAGCCGAATAGGTAAGACAGGCTGGAGGCTGGTCTCTCTGGTAAGGATTTTTTGGGCTATTGAATCCAAGAACACTCCGAGAGGTGAGTAGACTCGAACCCCCCGCAATTCTCACTGGGGAACTCCGGCCGACGGGCCAGTACTGACTTGGGCGTCGGAGGGGTCGGGCGGAGCATCCGACCCTGCTGATTTCGTCCCGACGGCCGAGGAGCGCACGCTTTCGAGAGCTCGACGGGCGTGGCGAGGAGCCATCGGACGGGCCCGAACTGCGTCGAGACGACCCCGTTTCGGATTCGCGCTGCGCCCGTCACGGTAAAAAGTTGTTTCCCCTAACAAGTTCCATATTAATAAGGAAATGGAAGATCTTGAGCCTTATAAGCGTTGGCGTTGCACACTCCAATAAGATAATTTTGCGGGAAGAGGGTAATGACCACGTGATAAGTAGTATCAGAATAACCTCTGACCTTCACCGATCACCTCAGATGGGATGTCTCGTCAAGCGCCACATAAGGGATAGGCAGGATAACCAATCCATGACGAGAATGTCACGTGATTGGGTGGGGGAGAATATCACGCTAAGCGCTCCGTGAATTATTAAGGATGTCACGTTGATCACCCCATAGGGGGTATCATGCCAAGCGCCCTAGAGAGAATACGCAAGGTGTATTTAATCTCACATTGATGAAGGAAAAGAAAAGTCTTGAGCAAGCGTTGGCGCTGTACACCGTAATAAGTTGGTTTTACGAGGAGAGGGGACAAGTGGTATCAGATAATTATTTAGATCCATTGTTATTTAATTTTAGATTTTGATATTAAAATTTTATGTTACATATAGTATAATTATAGATTTTATGCTAACACCGACAATAATTACCGTTTCAGGTTTAATTCATATAGATTTTATGCTAACACTAACTATTGTTCCACTCAGCAGAGCTTGTTCGGGAGTCAAAGCTCGACAAAGATGATGGAAGCAGTGCGCTTGCGACAGCAGCAGGGTGTTGATTGTTTGAGACGAACCGAGAACAAAACCTACGATGTGGGACTCCTCGCCTCTCCACCTCCGATATGCCATATTAAGGATGCAAAGTGCGAT
This sequence comes from Musa troglodytarum, assembly GCA_023547065.1. Classification (NCBI taxonomy): domain Eukaryota; kingdom Viridiplantae; phylum Streptophyta; class Magnoliopsida; order Zingiberales; family Musaceae; genus Musa; species Musa troglodytarum. The sequence continues at coordinate 24,124,869 of CP097503.1, read as the reverse complement.
GACCCACTTGGTCCTGGGACGCTCCTTCCGCCTCCCAAAGTGGCCGCACTGCCTTCCACTCCATGCCAAGTACAATCATCTCCCACACACCCGGTCGCCAGCGGTGGGGACTCGGTGAACCGGTTCATGGCTTCACTGTGTCCTGTTGCTTGGTCTGATCGCTCGGAATCTTATTTCGAGAACCAAAAATGCATCACTGCGGGGCCACGGCGACGGCGGCGGCGGCGGCTCCGAGAATCCAGTCCGTGAAGGCGTCCAGGGTCTTCATGTCGGCTCTGTAATGCTTCTGGGTGAACTCGAGCAGGGCGGGCCACGTGAAGTCCGGGTACGCCCTGGGGTGGTCGGCGTCCACCAGCTCCGCCGGGGGCCGGACCAACTTGTCGGTGGCCGGGCACAAGAAGAAGGCTAGCGACTTCCGCGCTACCTCGCTGTTCACCACCGCCCGGTGCAGGCAACTCTTGTACCTCCCGTTCGACAGCGCCTGCATGCACGGTGTCAGACGCAGATCGCACGGCGGCGGTGAGAGGACCGGGGGGTTTTACCATGAAGGTGTCGCCGATGTTGACGACGAAGGCGTCGGGCTTGGGGCTGATGGTGTGCCACCGGCCGTCGGCGAAGACCTGCAGGCCCTGCACGTCGTCCTGGTGGAGGATGGTCAGCGAGGTGGGGTCGCAATGGGGACCGGTGCCGAGAGTGAGCTCCGGCTTCTGGCACGGCGGGTAGTAGTTCAGCCGCATTATCGAGTCGTTGCCGTGGAAGAAGTCGCGGAAGTGCGCCCGCCCCACCCCCAAGCTCAGCCCCAGCACCTCCATTATCTCCAGCGACAGTTTGCTCATCTCCTTGCAGTACCGCTGGTACACCTCCCTGTCGCGGGATCACGAACCATAGCCGAGTCAGTGACGTGCGGATTCATCTACGCGTTTGCAGCTCAGTCGTCGTCGATTTCTTTACCCGAAGTGGCGGAAGTCGTCGCCGAGGGTGCCGACGAAGTAGTCCTGCACCATGCCGTCCCCCACCGGGGAGAAGCGAAACGAGAGGGTCTCCTTCCACGGCAGCTTGCTGGCGAACCTTGCGGTGAAGCTGCTGGAGTAGCCACAGCTCTGGCCGGGCCTCCGCTGCGCCATCTGCTTCCGGGCCAGCGGCATCGCGAAGAAGGCCTCCACGCAGCGGTGGGCCTCGGCGAGGAGCCCGGCGTCGATGCCGTGGTTGACGACGTGGAAGAACCCGTGCCGCTCGCATGCGCGGGCGACGGACTCGGTGACGGTGGCGACGACCGCGGGGTCGCCGGAGAGGATGGCGCTCAGGTCGATCAGGGGGACGAGCAGCTCTTCCCGGGCGTCGGGGGTCGGCTTCTCCTCTTCCGGCCACACGAACTGCTCGGGGATGTGGGCCTGCCGGCTGAGGACGGCGGCGTCGAAGACCAGCGTCACCATGGGCTTCACTGTACTTGCGTCCACCTCGGTCTGTGGCGGGGAAGGAGCGCGCGGGACCATGGCTAGGAGCTTCTACGAAGCCCTCTCGGAGGATGAGGAGAAGCCAGCATTCATGCAGCAAAAGAGAAGAAAGGTGTAGAAAGCATGAGATGTCGTGAAGGATTCGATGGCATCAAATCCTCTGCCTTTTTGACAGCTGCCCTTCCCTGCTCCATATATAGTGGAAGGAGGGAGATGATTTCGGTTCGTGTTGGTGGTGTATCAGATGGCGGCATTCTTACCATGAATCCAAGATTAAAATCTGAAGAGGTTTACTTCCCTGTTATGTCACCCAACACAGCAAAGTGCAGATGCTGATGATTGGTTTGCCGTCTCAAGGGGAGCCGCTCTGTGCAGGTAAAAGGCGGCTACGGAAGAAAAGGAAGAGGAAGAGCTCCATTTGACTTCCCTTTTACGGCCCACGAGCATCTTTCTCCTGTCGCTGCTTTCTTTACCGGCCTTATCCTCTCTCTCTCTCTCCGACGCCCAGCATCCACCATCGCATGTCTTTAAACAGAACGAAGCACAAGCGATTGGGAAGAGTTCACGAGCTGAGGCCGGCAGTGCTGACCACAACCGGCATTGATTGCTATGTGGTGGACATCACCACCCGCTGTTACTCGAGCACTCAGAAAACCAAGCAGCGATTTCAACCGGCATCGATTGCGAAGTGGTCGCAGATATCACCATCCACTCTCACTTTCTCGTGTTCTGATGCGTAGGGCATTCCAGTTCCAGAACAATACTTCATTCTGAGTTCCTGCACAGTTTTTGAGGTGTTTTACATCGCACAGAAGCGACAATTTATGGAGTCGGGCATAAACCACAGTACAAATTAAATCATCGCTCGGTCGGTCGATCCAGGTCTGGCGATGGACACTCCCACAGCCTTTTCAACGCCCATTTCTTACTCTTGTTTTATTAACAATTTATATGGGTCTGATGAATGTATTATTAACAACTTCAATTTAAGCATTTTGGCCAGTAATTAAGAGGTCAAAAACGAAATTGATAAACTAGTTAACCCATCAAGCCGGGTCATGACAATTTCTATTGGTTTGCTAAAACTTTTGAGTCAAAATATGAGGGCCACTCAAGCTGTTGAGTTAAAGCTTGATATGCTCAGTACCAGCTCAAGCTTGGATCCAAACCATGCCGGAATTAATGCTAATCAAAGAGCCAGATAAATAGGTAGAGGAGAGAATGTTCTAACCTTCTTACCCATAGGTCCATCGATCACCCTCTTTATTGTATATGTTCGGCTACTAAATGAAACCTTTAGAAAGGAATCAAACTACGTAGACTTGGGGATTAGCCACAGAAATTAGCATACTTGCAACTCTATATGTTCATGCAGATGCACTAAAATAGTATGAACTCAAGCTTCATCTATAGAAGCCAATTTCTATCATTAGAACCACTTGAAAGACAAATTCTCATAGATGAACTTATTACAAATAATACATGTAACTAAAGCATAAAACACAACAACAACAATGATAGGTGCAATTAAGAACCAACAAGCAAACAAAATTCATGAGACGAGAAGAATAGGGTCTTGTCTACTAATTAAACATGAGCAGTGCAAGATGCATACAGTTCTGGCATGAAAAAGGTGTGTTTTTCTTACCTCTCTAAAAGATGAAAGGAAAAAAAGAGTGCATGCAATTCACAATAGTAAAACTATATGCAAGATAATTCCTACACAGCATTCATGAAAAGAAAAAACATTCCAAGAAATGAAGACTCACCCTCTTGCTTGTTTCTTGAATCTCACCAGCAAGAATGAATTCGTCCAATATGAGATATACCTACAAATATTATATCCATGCATCGAGTGACTTGTCATATAATTATCAATGAAAATTCTCCAATACACAAATGCAATAAGAACAATTCTGATTTCTCAGATGCCATGGTTAACTAATTCCAGAATGTTATGCTACATCAGAATCCAAAGCAAGTCCTGGTACATTGGCTGTTCAGCAGTTTAACCATTACTGATGCTGTGATGCCTCTCTCTCTCTCTCTGTATATATAGAGAGAGAGAGAGAGGCATCACAGCATCAGTAAAACTGCAGAACAGCCAATGCAGCAGGACTTAAAATGCGCCTATATTAATCAATTTACTTCTTTCAGTTAATTTATCCGTTTCCAGTTGAATTTGTTACTTGATTTTACAATTTCATTTGTTTCAAAACTTATGGACTCAATGTAATGCTAAACATCAATTGGAATTTTTGTCAAAGTTATTGAGATTATATAGAAAATTATGTATCTCATATTTCTCTACGTATTTTCCCCCATGTTTCAGGTTCCTTGTTATCATAGGCTATCCAGAATGCCAAAAGTCGAAATTCAATCTCATGTTAGTTAATTTATCCATTTCCAGCTGAATTTGTTACTTAATTTTGCAATTTCATTTGTTCCAAAACTTATGGACTCAATGTAATGCTAAACATCAATTGGAATTTTTGTCAAAGTTATTGAGATTATATAGAAAATTATGTATCTCATATTTCTCTACGTATTTTCCCCCATGTTTCAGGTTCCTTGTTATCATAGGCTATCCAGAATGCCAAAAGTCGAAATTCAATCTCATGTTAGTTAATTTATCCATTTTCAGCTGAATTTGTTACTTGATTTTGCAATTTCATTTGTTCCAAAACTTATGGACTCAATGTAATGCTAAACATCAATTGGAATTTTTGTCAAAGTTATTGAGATTATATAGAAAATTATGTATCTCATATTTCTCTACGTATTTTCCCCCATGTTTCAGGTTCCTTGTTATCATAGGCTATCCAGAATGCCAAAAGTCGAAATTCAATCTCATGTTAGTTAATTTATCCATTTCCAGCTGAATTTGTTACTTGATTTTGCAATTTCATTTGTTCCAAAACTTATGGACTCAATATAATGCTAAATATCAATTGGAAATTAATTCAAAGTCATTGAAACTATATAGAAAATTATGTATCTCATAATTACTAGCATTTCTCTACTTTTATTCCCCATGTTCCAGTTTCGTTGTTATCATAGGCTATCCAGAATGCCAAAAGTGGGAATTCAATCTTATGTTAGCTATGGCCAATCAAAAATAAACAAAAAATTCACCAATTGCTCCACATATTAGCTCACATTTGAATCAATACACACTGGAGGAATATTCTCAAAATTTCACAACAAGAAGTTCATTGATCGAGCTTCATGCTTTATGCACTTAATTGCCAAAAGAAAATTTGATATTGATTTTCTTGTCGATGGATAGATAGCTCACAGAGAAGATGATAGCTCACAGAGAAGATGTCGACATAATGTCTGTGCATGTCCGTGCCTAGTGTTGTTCATGTCTTAGGCAGCATATAAGGGGCTTGCAATAGGCTTAGCAGCCTCATTTTGGCCATGTTTTGTAGCTATTTCAGGCTTGTAAACGCAGCATGTGTGCGGCCGTCATGTAGTGACAAAACTACTCAAAAATAAGCCTCTAGCCAACCACTTGGGATATTTTTTTATAAGCGAAGAGCAACAAGAAATGTCAATCATCTCAGCACCTTGGTGCTATCCGGGTGGTACATTACTGGATGGGCCTTTGGGGTAGTATCTTTAGTTGGTCTATCGCTCAGTTCCGCAGCAGTGTCACATGGGCACTTATTTGTACGGACTTTTGGGTGCGACAAGCTGTCTTTGAATACTTTATTGCACATTTGCTCAGAGTTTGCGAAGTCCATCTTTCTATTTTATAATGTCTATCAAGTGTTCGTTAAAATGTCTACTTGTGGGACCCCGAGTTTAATGTCTACCAACCCATTTTCTCTTTTACATGTCCTTAGGGGATTTTATAAGATTATGGAGAGGCTGACCCTTTGCGAACGAACATGTAACGATGTCGTATGGCTTAGGCAAAATCAGGTAAGTTCATGACAGATGATATCAAAGCGGGACAAGCACACTAAGAAACAGTTGATATAGAAACGTTGGGACCTAGCGAGGCTACTTAGAGGGCAACTAGAACGCATGACCCTTTGGGGAAATAGGCATAAAGATATAGAAAAAGATGTCAGTCAAAGGAGCGAACATTTGAGATTAGCATTCAGAACAATGGCCAACCTTTCGGTTGAGAGGCACCTTGAGAACAAGTGTGTTGGGAAGAACATGTAGCATATACAGGTTGGGATGTCTGAGTTTGAGCTATGGCTCAACGTTGGCAACCTAACTTGACGATGCTCAATGCAAACAAGGGCACTTGGCAAAGAATGAGACTGTGTAAGGAGGGATGGGTTGCTCGACAACTGAAAGAGTTTGTGTAAAGCTTATAGAGGCAAGGGGAATTGTTGACTCGAAGAATTCGATACTCATGCAAAGGCTTATATGTGGACTAAGGGTGTCCGTGGCCATCCCAAGGCAACCAGAAGTTAATGTCATATAGCGTAGAAACTTTTTCTTCGGCATAAGGGATGGATACATCTGTAAGACATTGAATTGTGCAGCGAACTCAGCATGTTGCTAAGGCTTATGAGGTATAGTGGGGCTACATCAATGAAGTCTCGCGATCTAGCAAGTGCATCCGTAGTGTCGGAACAAAGCGTACAATTTATTTAGCAAGGTAGAGTAGTTCAAAAGATGGTGGTCACCAAAACTTACAGGAGAAGTATACAAAGAGGATAGTTGCTCCAACGGGATAGATATCCAAGGGTGTATGTCTCGGTTCTCCAATGAGAGATTCATGTGTAGTGGACTCCATAAAGCTCAAAGGATCAAGCGATGAATTATTGTAAGATCAACCATGAGGTTATACGTTGAGGATGCATTACGAGATTAAGTGGGGAAGCGATTGAAGGCAACACCAAACAAAAGCACACTTGGAGTTGATAAGGAGAACATTAGGTTTAATGGAGGGTTGACCTATAGAATGATGGATGTTAGGGCCACCATCATCTCATTGTAGACCGAGGAGAATATCAATTCGAGCATGGCTTGGTAAAGTACACGAGTCACATGAAGGGAGTCCATTCAGAAAGCGGAACATGGAGCGGAAGCGTGAGGCTTTCCTTGGATAGAGGTCAAGAACATTAACCCTCAAATAGGCAAAAGCGAAATTAAGTCGTTCCTTGGGTTCCTCATTCTGATAAGCAGACTCATCCTGTATTGTGCCAAAGTGAAAGGAAGCTTTGAGGCACACACACCTTATCTCTGTGAGGCAATTGATAGAGGGACTAAGGCAAGAGATAACTTACAAGTGGTGAAGTTGGAGTTGGAAGGCCTTAGCATAGGGCAAGAGACCGCAAAGGTGGGCACTCTTGAAAAATATACCAAAGTGTTACCATTCGAGTTGCTACAGACGAAGCAAGTGCACAACACAGTTGTGTTAGAGGCAGAGGCCCAGGATCTAGCTGCATACCGTTTTTATTAAAGTTGGTAGACTTTGAGAGTTGCTAGACGACGAATTGACATAGAGCAACGCTATTTATCTGAGTGACCCAAGTGCAAGGGGCTGAATGTCAATTGCCAAAAGAGGGAACATAGTTAGAAGTAGGGGAGGGCATGTGATGTGTTTGCAAAGTTCACCATAGGGAGAGATTATAATCTGAGTTCATCACACTAAGATTAGAGTGCAATGAATACATCACCAAGAGGCGATGCAATGCAATGGATTATTATGGAACAGTCCAATGAAATATAACACACAGGTATGTTCCGTGAGGGACTTAATAATTTAGATGGATAATAAAAGCTGTTGGGAGCTTTGCTTCGATGAGCAATGCAATGAGAAGAAGGGCTGATCGAGAAGAGAAGCAACACAAATGCAAGTAACCTCAGCTTTCTCACCTCTTGAGAGTATAGACGAAGCTAAACACCCCAGTTCTTTTAGTTATCTAGTAAAGGAGCTCTACACATCTTCGAAGACCCTTCGAAGAAACATAGGGATAGATAACAGCTGTTAAATCCTCACTAATGGTGATCGCTTTTACTGAATGTAGCTTATCCGCTTTATTTCCCAATAAAGTGACAGTCGAAAGTGGAGATTATATAAACTTACTTGGAGGAGACAACTAAGCAATAAAGGAATCTAGGAGAACATTTTGCTAAAAAAAACCTCAAAACTTTAAATTCTATGAGGTGATGCTCATTAAAGCACCGAGCGACATCATCCAATTCAATCTGTATAACACACTCCAGGGATTGGCATACAACATGGAAGGTCTTTTCCTTCATCCGAATGATCCGTAGATACTAACGAAGATCGGCACAACTCAACCGACCCCACACCAGAGTCAAGAGTTATTAGCGAGTTAAAGCACCATTGGTGGTTCAATGTTCGACTACTTGGTGGTGTAAAGTAATTGGGAGTCGAAAGGTGCATTGCAGCCAAAGCTGAAGATTGAAGATGCAGCCTTGGAGGAGACAACTAAGAAAAAGAGGAATCAAGGGAAACATTTTACCAAAAAAAAGGCCTCAAAACTTTAAATTCTATGATGTGATACTCGTTAAAGCTCCAAGCAACATCATCCAGTTCTATCAGTGTAACACACTTGAGGGATTGACGCACAACATAAAAAGTCTTTTCCTTCATCCAAAGGATCTGCAAGTACCAACGAAGATCAACACAACTCCACCGACCCCACAGTAGAGTCAAGAGTCATTGACGAGTTAAAGCAGCATTGGTAGATCAAAGTTCAACTACTTACTATTTAGCGACGTAGAGTAATTGGGACTCAGGAGGTGCATTGCAGCAAAAGCTGAGGATTGAAGAAGCAGCAAAGGCGAGGAGATGCAATGTCGAAAAAAGCTACGATGAAGATGTCAAAGGACAAAGTAGAGGGAATGTCACAGATAGTTTGTGGAGAAGGTGTTCGATATAATAACTGTGCATGTCCATGCTTTCAATTTTCTTCATACCTTATGTAGCATACAAGGGGCTTGCAATACCCAATTTTGATTGGGTTTTGTGGTCGTTTCATACTTGTAAATGCAGCATATGTGCTCGTTGCGCAAAAGCAAAACTTTCCCAAAAATAGGGCCTCCAACCACCCATTTACGGTGTTTTTCATAAGTCGAGGGCGACCAAAAACATCAACTTTCCCAACACCTTAGAGCTATCCGAGTGGCACATAGCTAGATGACCCTTCGAGGTAATTTCTTGGGTTGGTTTGTCACTTGATTACGCAGCGATGTCACATAGGCACCTGTTCGTGGAGACTTTTAGGCATGGTGGGCTACCTTGGACCCTTTATTGCGCAACCGTTTAGAGCTTGCGAAATTCATCTTTGTATTTTATATTGTCCATCAAGTGTTTATTGAAATATCTATGTGGGATCCCCAAATAACCCATTTTCTCTCTTGTAGGTCCTTAGGGGACCATGCAAGATTACAAGGAGGCTAACCCTTTGTAAATAAACACACAAGAGTGTCACACAATATAGGCAAAATCAACTAAGTCCGTAACAATGGTATTAGATCGGGATAAGCACACTAAAAAATAATTGGCAAGCAAATGTGGGGACCTAGCAAGGTTGCTTCCAACACGCACGACCATTTAGACAAACAAGTATAGAGATGTAGGAAAAAGAGACATTCAGAGGAGTGGGCATCCAAGATTAGCATTCAAAGGAATGATCAATCCTTTTGCAAGATACACTATAAGGACAAATGAGCTACGAAGAACGTGTAACGCACAAAGATTAGGATGGTTGAGTTTGAGCTACGACTCGACATTAGCAACCTAACTTAACAGTGTTCAATGCAATGTGCAAAGCTCAAGAGGTGAGGGGAATTGTCGACTCGAAGACTGATGCTTTTGCTACTAGTTAGGACACAACGGGTACAAGGCAAGCTTCTTGATAAGCTCTGATACCAACTGATGTAGAACAAAAAGAGAAGTATAGAGAGGGCAAGAAAGAAAAAAAAGAGTGATATTAGAGAGGAGAATAAGAGACTGAAAGAGAGAAGATACAAGTTTTTTCATTCAAATATGAAGTGTTTTATCCATTTACAAGCTCCACTATTTATAAAAGTTTGAGCTTTAGTACAGTCAATGTAGACAATGATTCCCAAGAGTAACCTCCTAGATTTCCTACTTTGACTTCTAGGGAACTTGTACGCCTCTTGAAAACCTAAAATATGACTTCTATGAGACCTAGCTTTAAAACACTTATCACAATTAAGAAGGAAAAAATGCACTTAATACAAAAGTAGAGTCCTAAGGTTACCATTTAAAAACACTAAAAGACTTCATTTTTCCACACAACTGTTAGAGTTTCTGGCCAGCTAATTGATGACTTTTTACTGATTTCTTTGCCTAGAATAAACTCTTCTAAAATCCTTTATAAACTTGCTTGGTTCTCCATCGCATATGCTAAAACTAACAAGAGATGCACTAATTGAGAATTCTTTGCTCCCATCTTCTAAGATGAGTCATAAAATTCTAAACAACATGTCTCACTCCTCTTGGATTTAGCAGACTAGTAGTAAGGTGGAAAATATCATATCCATTTTATTTATTGTCTCTTACTAAAAGAATTATAGATAACTAGAAAAAACTCTAAAGTATAATATTAGATGCTTAGGACTAATTGCGATCCACAAAAAAAAACGCATGTCTCTAGTTTCTAGTTGGCACCTAGCAGTACCAAATGGCAGTTGTTGTTGCACTTAGAAAAAGCAAACATTTAGAGATCTACAGTGAGTGGTTGTAGAGAAAATGGAGAAAGGAAGCAAAAAAAGACTTAACTCCATGAACATGGTGGCAACACTAAGTATAAAGTTGACCCAAAAGTTTTAATTAATCGACATATTTATAATACTTACAAGAATGCACTTGAGATTTCATTTGAAAATTGTCAGTTGTGTTAAATTAGAGATAGAACAACTGGCTTAAAAAGCCAGACATAAGTTTATTTAAGGTGCAATTCAACTACCACAAGATAGAATGCGCTGCTTCCTCTTATCTGCATTAATTACAAAAGTTGCTGTCAAAATAATGTTTAAGTCAAACAAGATAGTCCAAAACTAATATTGATGAGATTATAAACCTCCCAATAAACACCCACACTCCCCAATAAAGATCTTAAAACCTAAATTTATGCTGCTAGAAAGTCAAGAAAAACCTTGTTCCCACATCAAACCAAATGTAAATTTGTGAACACACCACCAAGTGCTGACACCACATTTTAAAGCACCTTCAAACTACAAAAGTGTTAGTTGTAGAGAAAACTTCAACCGCATAGAAGTTGACAATGCATAAGTCACTATAGCCACAGCTACTTAGTAAAACTACATGATGAGCAAAAGTAATTATAGTGATTGCAACTAATGAACCATTTAAAACAGTAGTCAAGGCTATAAGAAGTCCAGACAGGGACATTGACCTTATGGAAGTTAAATACCAAATCTAGCTCGCAGACATTACTGAAGAAATGATCTAGAATCTCCACAAATAAATGGATGCATTCCAAGTATGCTAACTCATTATCAGTGATGTCAACACACATTGAAAAGAAGAGTCCTGCATATCTTCTGTAAATAACTTTGTGTGTACGGAACTGCATTAAGAAATATGCTTGAATTTAGTAGCATCAATATAACAGGCAAAATTCACAAAAGAAAATTTGAGACAGTCTGAAGCATCAAACGAATCTGAATACAATTTACTGGTTAAGTAGGAAAATCTATTCATCAGTGGCGAAAAGGTAAAAACATAGTGATGTGTTATTAGTAACTTTAAAATATATGATGAATATCAAGAGTTAATAAACATAAACAGGTGCATACTGTATTAGAAAACATTATATGGTAAATGCATCGTGAATGAAAATAAAATCCAGCAGTGCAGACTATAGAGGAAGAAATACGTCAAGTGTTCCGGATGTTTAACCAAGAAGAGCAGCACTAGACAAATATAATCATAGCAGGTTTCCAGAATGTACCAATTGAAGCTGAAACCATATCGAACTACAAATGAAGGCCATAAGCTATGAAATGTGAATACTTTAAAATGCTTACAGTATCCCAATTGATATGTGCAAAATGTTGATACTTCAGATTTGTATTGGACACCTTTCGTGGGGATGCTACATGCTGACTGAACTTGTAAGAATCTGTTGCAATAGCCTTAAATCTCGAAGAGTATCATTTGCCAGAAATAAATAGACAAAAAGGATTTCTGTAAGTAGCCAAATAGCAGGGAAACACCCTTAATGTCTTGTGTGTACCCTTTTAGCCTCATCTGAGGCTTCTCCATGATACAACAGCTTCCTCTCAGCTTCTACATCATAGTTTCTGTCCTCAGTTAATAAGCTATTGGATAATGACTAATGATATTCATTCTGCATATCTAATATATTTTTCCAGGCAATGTCAACTCCCAAATACTTTCTCTGTGAAACAGCATTCCTGCGGATGACATATTTAAAAATATGCACATTTTCTAGCAAAGTCTATCATGGTCAACCATGACATTGGTTCTTACCGACGATAGTAAATATTTATGTCCAAGTCAATAAAAATGGAAAACCATAAGATGGACTTGTATCTATTCTTCTTTTCTTTTTTAATTTTTTAGTTTGTATGATCTAAAATTTGCTTGACTTGAGTCTGTCCTGTTGCTTCCCAAAAAGCAAGTCACTTTAACTAATAAGTTTGCTTCGTAATGTCAAAATATACATTTCATGACCCGGCAATGAACGATGAGTAAACCTGTCAATTACAGAAGGCCTCCCAAGCAATCAATCAGGAAACTAAAAAATTAAGAAAACAAAGAAAAAAATAACATCTAAGCTTCAGCCCTTAAACCTATTGATCAGTTTCAATCTGACCACTATACTAAAACTCACTAATAGACACATCATAAACTCTCAAATACAGAATACATCACGAACGACACATAAATTAAGGAAGACCAAGAAATTAAGATTTCTAAAAAAAATAACTTAACCAGCTATTTCTGGCAACATCAAGATTTATGAATACAAGTGTTTTGTACCCATAGGTCACATAAAATGAAGATCAATAATCAAGATGTCTTGCTTTTTCGATCAACAAAATGAATCGACACACAAAGATGGTGCACGCAGACCTTTTTATTTCTGGCATAAATCAAGATCCAGCATCAATAGATTGGAAATCACAATGCCCACTGATAATTTTGACTGATACCAAAAAGATAGTGAAAAGGAAGCGATGACTTAGAAAGAGCGTTCTTCTCTTACCTCGACGAAATTGGTGAATTTGGGATCCCTGTCGACCACCAGCCGATGGACCTGCCGATCAAGAAACGCAGAAGCTCTTGCCATCAAGAACGACGTCAAGACGAGGAGGAAAAAGAGCGGGCAAGCAACGACACAGACCTCGTGTTCGACCTTGTGCTTCTCGGAGTCCTCGAGGGGGATGTAGTACTTGGCCAGCCGCGTCTTCCCCTGCCGGTTCTGCAGCAGTATGAACCGGATCTGCGCCCCCGCCCAATGCAATCCGATCAGAACAAGATAGCCTTGCAAGAAGGAAGACGGGCACAGAAAGAAGAAGAAAGGAGGAGAAAATTTACCATCTCGTTCGTCGTCGAACGCGTGGAACCGTTCTCCAATCGACCGACGTGGGTTCTTTGAATCGTAACGACCAGCTTCCAATACGGCTAATGGAGCTTCCGATGGGCCTCATCATGGGCTCATTTCCCATGATGGGAAGACACGTAATGAGCCGTATGTAAAAGGCCCGTTTAGTTCACAGAGGAGGCATCGATCGGCCCATATGTTTTCAAATTGATTTCAGATTGTGAAGGGGCTTAATCGTAAATTTATTGATGTCCCAAATATAGGAGAATTTACTATTTAGAGTGTCCTTCTTGTGGGTTTGGATTGGATAATTGGGCTAAGCCTAAACCAGTAATTAAAAAAAAGTAAAAAAGAGACATGCGCAGAAAGAGGAGAGAGAAAACTATGATATTGAGATTTTTGCTTGACGATCAGTGATCAAACTTCATCAGTTTTAACCTAAATTTTATGTGAAGAATCATTGCGGTAAACTCTACAATTCTAATGATGCTGACCTATAATTTATCCTCTCTAAAATACTTTTCTACTACATCTACTTGGTGAGATCTAAACATTTCCTTTAATGAAATCCATCCATATGTGATGATGATATGCTATTCTTGAGCCAAGATACGTGATTTTGATGTTATTATGATCCTCTTGTTATCTTAGAAAAGACTTATTATAAACCTGTTATTATTATCGGTGATAGTAGAAGTTTAAAACGGACTACGATCTCGTGATTTTTCCTATTAAAAACTCGATTTCACTTGTGATTGATTCATTATTCTGATGTTTATATATTATTCTGGTTAATAGTTACTTTTCATATCAAGTTGATATTTTTACAAGAAACCCATTTTGATACACAAAGAGGGAAAAAAAATTATTCTGCTTCAACAGGTTTTTTCTAACACTTCTCACTGTTCATAATCTAATATTTTATTATTCATAACTTTTCTAAATTTGTTTTTATCTTTTTTTTTCCACAACTCCACCCTATATATATATATATATATAAGAATTATTCCGCTTCTTCTCACTGTTCACAATCTAATATTTTATTATTCATAACTTTTCTAAATTTATTTTTATCCCCTTTTTTTTTTCCACAACTCGCAAACGTGCACTCTAACACACACACACACACATAATCAATATCTTTTCAGATTCTCCAGCCAACTAATTTAGAATAGGGATGAAGGAACCGCAGCGGATGGGGCCATTGCAGAAGCTTATGAAACCAGAGGAAACAATGGCCGTGGCACAGAGTTGTCTAATGATTCTGCAATTTTTAGTACGTCAAATAATAATATTTTTGTCATGAAATATGCTTCATGTCCCGTACGCTTCTTCACTGCTGTCTTCTATTCTTCTTTGTGCAACTAGTTGGTCAACCTTTTCGATGCGATCTATCCCTGAAGCATCTTTTAGAAGCTGACATTGGCTTCTTCGATCCTCCGGAAGACAATTATGCAAGTCAATTCTCGCAAGCAATGCGCTTGCAACGTCAAAGGTTTGGCATCACAGAAACTGTGCTCTAAAATAACTCTTTCTTCTTTCCTCTTGAAGCTCTCGTGAGATATGTCCTGACAAAGTCCAAGCAACATTTTAAAAAAAAAGTTGAATTTGCTGCTTCCAATTTACTTGGTTTTGTTCGGCGGTAAAAACTCAACAACAACATTAATCCTGATTTAATTAATAAAAAAATATAAATTAGAAATCATTCGGAAACACAGGTAGCTATCCTAAGGAATGATTCCACCTTAAGAATAATACTAATTATAACGGTTATGTATATAATCATGATTAAGAAATTTCATCACGATAGCGTATTATTAATTATGCAATGTGTCTTAACTATTCATGATAACTTTTAAAGATTACATAGTGATGTCGTCATAAGTATTGTCGACTGGTGAGTCAGTACGATTTGTTCACTGTCGATGGTGCAAACTCATTCGGATACCGTTTCGTGGCTAACGTAGGAGACTCAGTGAGGTGAGATCTCATGGGCAACCTAGTCAAAAGCGGTCCTGTCGATGGGAACCTTGTTCAGGATGATTGGGTAGGCAATTTGGAATATTCCTAACTGCAAGGTTCCCTCTTTGGGTCCGGTCGTCCGAGTGTCCTTGAGATATGATTTGTCTCATGATTACATAACTCCATCCTGATGCCAAGGTCGTCCCTTATTCGTCAACGAACTTGCATGTCAAGCCAACGCTGAGGGTTGCCTAGTGTGGCCCCTCTAGTGAAGGAGAGAAGACAACAGTGAGAGCTATATAATTAGGTAAATTATTTGGAGTTTCTCTTCTTTTTTCTTCATCGTAAACTGATGGGTTCCTTTTAATACCTGATCTCTAGGCCTTCTTATTAACCAGTCCGAGATAATATTGGTAGAACTATTTAATTATTCTCTTATCTTAATAAGGTAGAGTGATAATCGGTATGTACTATGGTGCCATTTTGGGGCTCGTGACCTGGAGCCTTATTTAGGTGTCGGACTTAGTGGTAGATAAGCTAACATAAGATAAAATTATCCCTATCATTTGGGGACCCAAGCACCCCTCAATGATTTCCATTATTGTTCGTGTGGTCCCTAGGCATGCCATTATGTCAAATTAATGCCTATAGAGTGGAGAGTTGCCTTTGTACAGTATTATCTTGCTTCTTTTCCTCCATCATTGTTATTTGTTGTTGGCTATCGAATACTTCAGCGTAGACCAAGATGTCTTCCTCCTTCAATAGAACTCCATCTTCTCATTTGGGATCATCCTTTGCGAACAACGATCTTCTGATCACCTTCCATCCTCTGTCTCAACAGCGGCAGGGTGCTAAAAAGTTGATCACCTCCTCTTGGAAGGTGGTTGAGGTAAGCTCTCCGTCTATAGGGAGCAAGCCTTCTAAGACTCCCATAGTTCCACAAGACCTAGTGCAAACGAGGGAGGCCTATGATTGTAGTTCTATGGTGACCTCGAGGTAGTTGGAGGCGTGGGCAAAGCCAAGGCCTCGAAGAAGATACGAGGGTACTTCTCATATGAGGTCGTAGAGTGTGAGGAGACCCCTTCAGTAGAAGCCACTCCTCCTTCGACCTTATCTAGTATAGTCATTCTTTCCTTTCCGGCTCCTTTTCATTTGTCTCTGACTCTTGCTTTATGGTCCTTTGGCAGGTATTAATTTTTAGGAGCTGAAGAGACGACACCCTTCTGCTTCCCTCTTTGGCCTTGCCGAGGGTCTACCGTCGGGTGAGCATCTATCGTGGGCCTGAGGCTCCTCCTATGGCCCTTTTACTGGGGCCTCGAGGGGTTCTGAGGTTGGCACCTTCCTATTCGAGGGGGACCCACAATCACTTGCAATGGTTCCAACCTCTTTGGGGTCCTCGAGTGAGCATAGTGCTACAGGCCTATGCCCTCAAAAGAGGCGTGGGGGGGTTGTTGTTGAGCCTCTAGAGCCATTGCTCGTGGAGGTAGAAGCGACTATGTCTCTTAGGCTAGGATCGTCTGACGGGGTAGGGGCCTCTCAGGGTCCACCTCTCGTCTCTCCTGTGGAGCCCCTAGATGGGGGTTTAGATTCCGTCGCTTCTTAGGGATCACTGGTTGGGTTGACCCTGGAGCCATCTTAAGGGGTTGGGTCCAGGCAACCAACTTTACCAGTTTGACCTCACACTGCTCCATTGCCCAGGGTCGCAAATCCACGTATGAAGCCATCCATTGAGGAGGGCCCTAACCCACCATTGTCTCTAACAGGGGAGGATCCTTATGTGGCTTCTTCGGGCCCATCCTTGGGTCCACCTATAATAGCATTGCCCATGAGGGGGCACTTGAGGAGCCCTTTGCCACCTGGGAGGATGACGCCATCGGAGGTTCGTAGGTTGTACCATCGCCTCCTTCTAATCATTCAACGAGCTGGAGCTTCCTTGCATCCAGCTCGTCTGTCATAACTATGCCCGGTCGTGTGGCTAAGGCCTCGAGCGCCCCCCTTAAGGCACATTGGGAGGGGCTGATCGAGAACTAACAGCTATGGGAGGAGGTCAGGCTGGCCACCACCTACTTTTGGGGGTCACTTAGTCTCACCCTTGTTGATCTGGTATACCACTACTAGCTAGAAGTATCGGTTAACCTCTGTTCTTACTATGAAATCCCGATGAGACCTCTTCCTTGGGTGTATCCTTTATTTTCTTTGGTTTTCACTTTTTACCACTTTGCTCCTACCTCTGTAGAACACCACCACTATATGACGGTGCCTGTCGACCATCTATCGGATGCGGGGGCACTGATCAGCAAGCTCTCCCAAGCTAATTCTGCCCTGCGAACCTAGGCGAAGTGGCCTGCAGAAGAAAAGAAAGTGGTGGAGGCCTGAGTTGCGGAGTTGTCCTCACACAAAGTGTTAACATAAAGACCATTGGCTTGGTGAGTCGGCCCGATTGGTTCTCTGTTGAAAGCAGAAGTTCCTTCTGGTGGCCCTTCTTGATGACGTGGAGAGCAGGTGTGGCGGGTAGAACGAATAAAGCTATAGGAAGAAGTGATGAGCTAGGAGTGGCTCAGTCTTCGAGCGATGAAGACTAGTTTAGGAGTTGAGTGATCTCTTTTCTTGGGTAGCTTTCGAGTTGTGCCTCCAAGCTACACAATAGGCCTGTGCCGAGAGCGTTCTAGCTCGACCTCTTTGATGCTTAAGTCAGGAAAGCAAAGGAAGCGAAAGATAATAGTACCAATAATGAATTAAGAGAGTAAAGAGTCTCTTTTGCTTGTCTGCCCTTACTTGCCTGGGCATGGCTTTTATACCTGGGTGCTGGATGGAGCGGACGAGTCTCCGTCAAGCCTCCTCTTACCCGACATAGTGGAAATATTTATTGTGGGCGACTTACCAACGCGTGCTCCCAGAGACAGCATATGAGGACTACCACAATGGTGCCTTTGGTGGGGGCTTCCTTACTTCTTTAGGTCAGGTTGGGCATGGACCCCTCATTGTTCATCCGGAATGAAAGGATGAAGTTGAGTAATGCCACTATTCATTAATGCGGAGCTAGGATTATTTTTTTGACTATGGGATCGATGAGGAGTGGCTCCTATGGACTTATACGTATATGGTAGAGGAAGCTAGGAAGTGTCAAGATTCATCCGTATTAATAATGAATGATTTCATCCATTCATATAGGCTTGTCATTGAATCCATTTTCCAAGAATACCAAATATTCCTTCAGCATAATCAAAATAAAAGAGATTTTTGAGAAGAATCTAATAAGTAAGAAGAAAAGATTTTCCCCTTCGATTTTAACCACTAGGCATAATAATAACATACATGTAATCATACCCAATAAATCTTACTGAGACATCAAATAAATAAAAAATAGTAACAGACATAAATAAAGAAACAAGTAAATTAATATAATAAACCATTGATTCCGTCGAACAGTGGTAGAGCCGACATGCCAATCTCTTACAAGGATAGAGTGGTTGAGAACAATGGCGGTGTACCCGAACGAAAGAGGTGCGAGCGAACACCGAAAGCACTGTAAACTTCCCTTCGCACAGCCTTACCTTTGGCTGTGGCATGCAGTCATAGTGGTTCTTCGCTAGCACATGATCACACACTGCTTTTAACCATTGCATGTACGATCATGCGTTGCCGGAGCTACTGGGCATTTGACAAAGTGCCAAAGAATTAGACAGATATATATATATATACTTTTGCTACCAACTCACCGGCACCGGGCGCCTTTAGCTAGTCTTACTTTGAGCTGGCACTGAACTCGAGGTCTCTCACCTCTTTCTCGGTGGTGGCTATCCCGGTGGACTTTGGTGGGCGTGAGTGGAGTAACGTAATCATCTTCATCTTCTACTATTAAAGTAGTTTCTAACACTTAGGGAAGCGAGGGAGGCTTATATGAACTCACTGTCAATCTGTTCTTGCTTCGATGACAAATCGGATCATGTGCCCTGCAATTATAAGGCTATGGCTGCCAAGAACCCGTATGTTAGAAAAGAGGAAAAAAAAGGGAGAGGAGGGTCTCTTTGGATCGGGGGACATGGAGTAGGCGGCTGCACGAATTGTATGCTATGGTATTTTATTGTTGCCATTGGAGCAAATGATCACAAAAATGTGTGCTTCGAGCTTAAATATCGAGGCATGCCAAGTGGAGGGCTAAAGTAAGTGGTAACTTCAAATAGTGCAAGCTGTAGTTTCATCAAAGATCAGCAAACATCTCTTGAAGAGTTAAAAGTCAAGATTCCTAGGAAGGATGATGGTGATGATGTGATATGCTCTTAATGGCTTGGTACTACGTTCTCTGTGCTTCTTCGACATGCTATGTTAGAGAGAGAGAGCTCTCGTTATCTTCCGAACTTGTAGAAATGTGATAGATGCGCCAACTACATTAAACATGAAGACAGAAGCTCACAAGATACAGCAACAAAACAAGCAGAATCTTTTATGTACAAGCAAACGAGAAGTAGCTTGAGAAGGTGAAGACTTTGAAGCGGGTGAGCAACCCTTTGTCTGTCACGCTATCACCATCAGAATCTATGCAGGTGTGTCGCTCAACTGATGGCCCGGTAGATGACGACGAAGCAAGGCAGGATGGCCCTCGGATTGGCCACGATCAGCTCCTCCAGATTCCCGTACGCCCCGCGTCCGTCCCCGACCGCCACCGCGTCGTACGCCTCCTCCGCCGCGGGGTCGTCGGGAGTGCGCCGGACCCGCCCGGCGATGACGCGGCAAACCAGCATCGCCCGCCGCTCCCCGCGGCCGTCCTCCGCGGCGGCCGAAGGCCCCGAGTCGTGAGCGCGGCCGCTGCTGGCGGTGGTGCGCACGCCGTGCGGGTACTGCGCCCGGGCGAAGCCGTGGCGGATTACGGTGCAGACCCCGCAGGAGGAGGAGGGGGAGCTGGAGCTGGAGTTGGGACAGAGGGAGGTGGAGCCGCGAGCGCCGAGGGGGCAGGAGAGCGAGGTGCAGTGGAAGCGGAGGAGCTCGTTGCCGTCCGCGGCGCAGCGGGACGGGTGGTGGTGGCGGGCGGCGGAGGCGGAGAGGTGGGGGAGGGCGCGGGATTTGACGGCGGCGCGGTAGTCCTCGAAGCGGGCGACGGTGCGCGGGGCGCTGTGGACCTTGAGTATACGTTCGATCTTGCAGATCGGGCGGTCCTTCTTCTGCCAGCTGGACTTGAAGATTATCTCCACGATGTTGCGCCCTGAGTCCTCCGGCCCCAACTCCGACACTGACCGGAAAAAAAGAGAGTGCAACCATTTAACTCTTTCATTAAGCCCAAATCGTGCGTGTTTTAGCATGTGTTTGAACGATGTGACCATCGTTAACCTCGCAAAGAAATGTAGTTGATGTTGGTACGACGGTGGCGCAGTTTTCGGCAGAATAGTTCAAATGTCTTTTCCACTTTGCTTTGCCTTTCTTTCCAGTTATTGTCTCATCTATTTCGAGAGGCAAAGATGGGATCCGAGGAGGTTTTGGGTGTTGGTCTCACACACATTGCTAGCATCACTACTCCATCTAATGATGCACCAGCCGACGGCTCCATTTCTTTTCTTTCTTCAAGCCATCGAACAGAACAAAAATGAAAGAAGAGATTTGATGGTGTAGGATGAGCGTTCGTACCCGCATGGCGTATGGCTTGATGCAGTTCCAGGCTATCGGGTTTCGTGAACACCTCCCCGCACTCGGAACACGCACACAGCGTTGTCCTTGGCCTCGGATACCTCCTTCGTTCATCAGAATTATGAATCAGAAGCAAAGCTCGGATCTAACTGTAATTAGTAGGTGTTACGGTGAAGGCACAGACCTGGAAGAAGGCTCGATGGAGACTGCATGGCACTCGTAGCACCCCGACAGCTTGGGCAGCTGTATTCCGCCTCTGGAGTGGCTGCGGCATCCCAGGGAGGACACCGGCGGGTGGTGGCGGGCCGACCGGGCGGCCCGAGCGAGTGGCGCGGTCTCGTGCTGGGCGATGGAGCTGGCGTCGGAGGAGAGGTCGGTGTCGGAGCGGTGGACCACCCTCGTGTTGCCGTGCACCACATCGCGGATGGCGCAGATGGAGGACCCGCAGGCGGCGCGGCCGAGTCTTGCCGCCGTCGACGAGGGGTCGTGGACCTGCGTTGCTGCGGTGCTCCGGCAGCTCAGCAGGCTCTTGAACTGCTCCCATGACGACGACGACGAAGAGGAGGGCGGAGAGGGCGTCCTGGTACGTGGAGTTGAATGTAGCTGCTTCTTATTCTTCTTTCTCCCATGTCCATCGTCGGAGTGGTGGTGGTGATGATGACTGGTTGGTGTGGCAGCCGGGAGGAAGGAGGTGAGAGCCATTAGCAGTAGAGCAGCAAGGAGGTTGATGAGGACCAAAGGCCTCTTCTCCACCATTAACACCCCAATCTCTCTCTCTCTCTCTCTCTCTCTCTCTCTCTCTCTCTGGGCCCTTGCCAAGTCTCTCTGTCTCTCTTTATAACTACTCTTTTCTAAAGTACCTCTCTTTTGTTCCCCCTCCCTCGTTCTCTGCTCCGAGTATTAAAAGGAGGGATGGTGGTCGAGGGTGGGGAAGACTTGTATTCTTTTTCCTGTTGTGTTGTGATCTCTATGTTCCATTGTTTTCTCTACCTGCACCATCTAATGGGGTGTCATACGCCATTAAAGATGTGCTGGGTGGGGACGTGGTGACAGGCAAGCCATGGACTAATCGCCATTTTTTAAAAGAATTTTTAAGTGCCATGAGGACTAAAATATATATATTTTTAAAAAATAAGAATAAGAATAAATTATAAATTAATAATAAGAGAAAGAATTAAAGATTTCCCTTGTAGTAGTACCATTTTTTTTATTTTTAATATGTGCACAAAGTAATATAAAAAATCATCCATGTAGGTTTAACATGGTTAGTTTTCTTTTGATAAAATCAAATTATTTCTCAATTTAGTAAAAAATCTACTGATTGATATTTTTTATTAATAAAATCTAAAAATATATCATGATTGCTCGTATGATCTCTAATTAAATAGGATTTTTGATAAGTAAATTATACTAATATTATCACACTTTATAAAAATATTTTTTTAATTCAAATTACCTATATAGTCAGGGGATCTTGTCGGAACAACATGAGGAAGGATTTCAACAATTGAGATTATATGTGACTTGGATGAGCTACAGTCTAGTTCAATGATAGAAATTGAATTTGATCTTTGATTGATTTGATTGGGATCGAATTGGAGCCCGATTAAAACTTCGATTGGATTGATCATTCCTGATCACCCTCTACAACTATAAATAAATTTCTAGAAAGTACAATAGAAAGAGAAGCAACGATAGATAAAAATGACAGTACTAAAAAGAGAAGATAAAAGAAAAAAAGAGAGGTTAAAATGGATCACCCAGAAGATGAACAAATGCATTTGAACTATGCATTATTGTATTATTTTTTCTTAATCTTATTTAGGATCGAAAAGTTAAAAATATTTGAATCACTATTTATAGTTTATAATTAAATCTTTATATGTGTCACATCTTCAAACTTCAACATTTATTAGTCTTTTTAATATAAGCTCATGTCATCCTAAATGAATCTCTCCCATTTTCTCTTATACATAAGCTAAAATATTAATCCTCATTTTTTGGTTTAATAAATATTGATCCCTTCATTTAGCATTGAGAACAAAAAGAGGACAACTACTACTTGCATCAAATGAGATGCATACAAAGTTTAATAGAAAAAAAGTACATAAATACTTACTTAATTTGATGTATCGAGGCGTTGTAATAGCATATTTAACCCTTCAATTTAATGTGGCATATATATTCTACTATATATCAAAATTTTATAATTTAAATATATGAATATTTTATTTCTCAATTGATTACTTAAACCCTGCACGTTTGGTCGAACTTCCTCCCATGGCGTAGACCCCAATCTCCGCAGTACTCCTCTCGGTCTCGCTTCCCTTCAGGTATCACCCTCCTCGTCGTTCTTCTCTTTCCTCTAGTTTCTGTTCTTGTTTGTCGCTAATTGTTCTTCTCGATGCTCATATCAGGAAGCAATTGAACATCCTCACATCAACGTGCTCGAAACCCCACCGCCCCAATCTCTAATTCTTGTTCCTTGTCCACATTTTTCTACTTTTCTAGAAGATTTAGTTTAGGCCTTTTTTTCACACAAATTGATCAAAATATATTAAGCTTCATCAATGATACTTTATAAGTAACCTTTTTATTGCATATAATGATAGTGGCAGATCAAATAGTTTTTTAACATATTCGACGTAAATAAAAAAGATAATTTATTTTTTGAATTGCATTATCCATCGACACTTTGATAGTATTTTTAGGATCTTAGCAAAATTTATACTTTGTTCTAGTATTTTTTTTAAAAAATTCTTAATTTATATTATTAAAATAGAATATAATCCATATTATGATTCAATAAATCTGCATTCAAAATATAAAAAAAATAAACACTCATTAAAGTCTTCATCATTGAATAACTCAATAATAGAATCTTCGTCTTTACGCTTTATCCTCGCTCTTCTACTGTTGCTTGGGGCTATTACAATACTCCAATCCTCGAGTCTTACCAATGTTGCACTCAACGAGATTCAAGAACTTGTTGACCTCGATGAATAGTGAGCAAGTAATAAGTCAAAAAAAAGAGACAATAAGTGAGCAGGTCGAAAAGAGAGGGCGATGGACGAGTAGGTCTAATGGACGATGAGCGAGCAAGTGCGGTGGGCGAGTAGATTGGAAAGAGAGGCGATGAGCAAGCATGTACAATGGGCGATTTTTTTTTATCGTTTTTATTCAAGCGACTCAGTGTGATTTTTTTCGTTGATAAAGTTAATGTTTAGAGGAGAATTGAAATTAAATATTTTATTTGTATAAAAATAAAAATTGAATATTATTTTTTAAATATAAAAATTATGAAGCTAATCATAGTTAACTACTGGGGTGTATAATATGTAATGACCCCGTGCGCCTCGCTCCTCATTTTCCACTCCGTTGTTTTGCTCACAAGGGTTTTGTCTCCCCCGTCGCGAAAGGAAACTTCCCATGGCCGAAAAAGATTGCAGCGGCGCCGGCCACCAGGCGCCCACGCTCGCGGCTGCGCCCCCTTCGCCAATTCCGAGAGAGACGTGGGAGGGCTGCAGCGTACTTCTCGACATCAATGACGGCGACCGCCTCGTCTTCGCTCGCCTTTCTCCTGCTGCGTTCGTCTCTTTAGCCCCGGCGCTTCTCTTCGTTCTCTCTCTTAGGGTTTCGACAACGTCCCATAGCATTTCCTTACTCTGGCTTTGACTCTGCAGGACTCTGAAGATCGGGAACAAGAAGTGTTCTCTAGGTCCATTGCTGGGCTGCCCGTTCGGTGCTTTGTTTCGGGTCGAGGACGGCCCGGGTGGGCCATATCTGGCGCGTTGCTCTCCTTCCAGTAGGTTTTCTTGGCCTTGCCCTTCTCTTTTGTGGCTTACTTGCTTCTCTTGTGTTCTGTTGCATCACATGATCAAGCTGGGTCGTAGGGGTTCCCTGGTTGGATTCTGGGTCATATGCTGTCTTGGCCTCGCTTCTTTTTCATAGCTTCCTTTTTTGCTTTGCATGTTGTTCTGTTGCATGATTTGATTTTGCCAGGCCCCAAGGGTTCCGAGGAAGTAAAGTTCTTTTTCTGGGTCCTGGGACCATCGGTTTTCTTGGCCTCGCTTCTTTTTTGTAGTTTCCCTTGTCGCATGCTGTTGCATGATTTGATTAGGCCAGGCCTGAAGGGTTCCAAGGAAGTAGCGTTTTAGTGCATCGACAACTATTCAGTGCACCCCTACACCTCTTTTTAAGCTTCTACATTGTGAAACCATCCGCTCCTCTTAGAGGGTATGGAAAGTATATTTCATATGCATACTCCAGAAGAATTACACTTTATGACATTTCTAGTTCTTAAGAATCAAATATTACTTCTACACTTTTAGTGCAGTTTTAGAAACAAAAGAATGCAGTAGATAGAGATTCGGTTTGATGTTTTTTCTTTGATTGGCAGTATTTTTTCTTGTTATAAAGTTATAGTAAAGACTATTCTAGAATAGAAAATTGTAGTATGCTGTCCTGAAAATAGTAGTGATATCAATAATATGTAGAAACCAAGAAACTCTTGCAAGCATAACACATAGCTCTCCACGGTTCTTTTCTCTTATAGTTTTTTTTATTGCTTTTTTAGTTTTTGTATAGAGTGATTTTGATTATAATCAACATTGTTTTACAGATAACTCTATGCAAGAAAGTGAGAAGGGGAACACAACAGAGAACAACAGAGACAACCGATTATTAATTGACAATAACACAGCTCAAAATCTATCTAGCAATGATATCGACACAATGCGGAAGTTAGTCATAAGATCATGTTTGTCGTATATTGTATATGATGTATACGTTTGCTGATGCTTTACCTTTGTTGAATGCTTATACGTTGTCCATCGAAATGCTTATTTTGTCACCTCTAATGCAATGTGAAATATATAGCCTCTGGCTCTTTGCTTACTATTATTACATGATGTTCATGTGACTGTCATTCTATGGGCCAGTTTGTGGAGTTTTGACGTGTGTGCTTAAAATACAATATGGACAAATAATGTCAATGCTGTTGTTTCATGCAAAGCAGTAATGTAGGATATGATATAGGCATGCTGTGTGTTAAGGGTCTTTAGTGCATGTGATTAATGTTCAAATAAGTGACTGCAGCAGGTAAATGTTTCTACAGCTACGTTGAATAAGACTTATGTAATATGTACAAGGTAGCCACTTGACCACATCCATATGATGCATATGTTACCAGATTCTTAAGTTTTCTTAGTACAATCAAATTACCAATGTATCATGTTTTAACAACCTTATAATAAACTAATCTCTTCATAGCCTTTAAGGCTTCCAGGCAATTTCTCTTACCCTCTCTGATATTGACTTATTATTATCATCCTAGCAGTTATTTGTGTCTAACTTGTTATTTCTTTTAAGAATATTGGAAAATTATTTTTTGAATGCAAGCTTAGGAATGTCAATGTCTTTGGTCTCAAACTAAAACTTAAAAAAATTAACAGGAATTTTTTTTGAATTAATAGATTTTATGGCAGAATACTTGAGTTGGTGACAAACTGTTAGATAATTGATTACTATTCTTTGTTGGCCACTTGAATTCTTTTCATTTTCTTCACAAAAAACCAAGGATAATTGGACATTATGATGTGATTGCATTTAACATATTATCAGCAGCAGACATGATCAGCATGGCCATTCACCATATGTCTAGTATGAAGTGTACCTTGCTAATATTGGATAAGCACCAGGGCATTCTGTAATAAGTAAATCCTTGGCAAGAAAACTACAATAAAAATATAGTATTTGTATCAGACATGATTCCTTTTTTTTTTGTCATGGTTAAGCTCAAATTGAGGAAAACTGTTGCACTATTGAATCTTAGTTACTTCAACAGATGTTGCCTGTGATTCATGGGCTTAGAAAGCAAACGGGGGGAGAGAGAAGCAGATGAACAAGTTGTGGAATCATTTCTTTTTGTGTCTGACTATCTTTTGGCCTCAACTCCAATGATTTCTGGCGGAGGAGAGCTTCTTATCTCCTTTCACATCATTTCTGTTGCTCAAACCTTGTCAACTCGTATACCTATATATATTGATGATAATTGTACATGTGATGTACATATTATGTTTTGTTTTCATCAGCCATTGGACTTTTGGTTTGATGGCACTTGCTTGCACAAGTATCACATGGCATCTTTTGGCATGTTAGTTTTCTCTTGTGTTAGTCAGTGATTAGCATTTAAGACCCAGTGCTTTCTCTCTTGTAATTTGGTAATGTAGTTTTCCCAATGCTTCTTTGGTCCACATGTTTGGGCTTTAAGGAAATGAATGTTGTTTGGCTATTCCTATTATTTCTGCTAATGCAGAGAAGGTGCTACTGGTGATGAAATTATTGAAGCTCTTATTGCTAATAGTTCAACATTTGAGAAAAAAACAGTGTATTCACAAGTAAGTAAATGATAATGTTCTCATTTTGTAATTTGAATTTTGAAAATGAACTGATTAATGAATTTATCTGCAGGAGAAATACAAGCGCAAGAAACAGAAGAAATATGCGCCTAAAGTACTTTTAAGGCGCCCTTCTACTCGAAGGTGATACACTGGTCTTCATTGCAACTTAAGTCTGGTCTTCATTTGTTTTATATTCTGACTTGTTCTCCTTTTCTTGCTATGAAGTATCTGCGAGACTTACTTCAAGAAATTTCCAGCTCGAACAGGGTAATTGTTTTCACATTTTGCATTGTCACATCTGTGGTGTTTTTGGTTTGCTGCTTAAGGAATATAATAAGACAGCCTGAAGAATGGAAGTATGATACTTTGGGATCTTCAGCTTGCTCTTTATTCTTCTTATCACAACCTGAGCTTTGGAAGTTTACAACATTATATTCATATGCATTCTTTTGCCACTGACATCAACAATCATATCACATTATTCATTTAGTAACATAACCTGATATGTGGAAGTATACAACATTATGTTTACTTGCATCTTTTGCCTCCACATCGAGAATCTTATCTAGATTTTCATTTATGCTGAATTCCCTTTTTTTTTTATAAGTTAGAGCTTTAGAATGTTGAGGTAGTTAACTAATGTTTAAATTGATCTAATATCTATATCTATAACATATTGGACCCATTCAGTGCTACTATATAAGGCAGCATATCAATTTGTTCTACCCAGTATTTCTGAATAGAATAATATAAAATGAATTGTATATGTACTGGTATTGAGGTACATGTTTTGAAAGTAGTGCTTGGACTGGTAAATGCTGATGAGTATGTATCAGTCTGACCTGTCTTTAAAACCTTGTAATTAGCAAGATTCAACTAATCCAGTATCTTAGTTGTTCACTTGTATGAAGGATTATGTTTCTGTGCTACGAAATGTTGATGTTCTGATATACCTTTTACTCTAAATTATGTTGGCTATATATTATATGCTTTGTATTTGTAGCTTTTGTCAAAGTGTTGGGCATATTTTGTCAGATGCAATAAAGTATCAACCTTAAACACAAAGTTGTTTACACTATTTGCTATTTGCTTTATGACTCTAATGGCAACTCTTAATCTCCTACTTTGTTTTCATGACGTATGACTATGTGTGTTAATCCTGATTTTCACGATTGTCCAATCACCAATGACAAAAGCTATAATAACAAATGATCGCATTAATCTCCAACTGTAATGGCTGCAAAATCAAATCACCACTTATTACTGGCTAATTGTCATGTCTAAAGAACCAACTTAGCATATAACCAACTAACTGCTAATAGCAAGATTAACTACATATGCACAGTTAGCCTTGTGATTTAAAGTTATATATTTACTGTACTTGTTACAACAACAGCAAGGTATGAACCTAGTTTATGAGCACACAAGCAAAATCATGTTGACAAGGAAAACATTTACTTTTACTGGTGGAGATATAACTCATGCTTTGGCAGATATTAAGAAGAGGTTCACACATGTTTGTGAGTTTCTCAACTATATAACACAAAGGTATATTGAGTCAGACATGCAATAATGACAGTTTTCAAATATGAAGAGAAATAAAGCTAATTTCATACTTGCACATGTGGACTAACTTGATTATTTGATGTTTTGCAAGTCATAAAATTGTCATGAATTTTTAATTTCTCAAGATATATATCCAAATGCTAATTTTCACACATAAAGTTCCATGTGCTTGTTTCCTTATATTCGCAAAAATAGAAATAAATAAACTTTTGGTAGAGATGAAGTGGGCTTCTAGGAACGTGCACAAATAATACACGTGCACAGCACTTATGCTGATTGCAGATACATGAATATTTATATAAATGGGCATTTGCTACTAACAGTAATGCTTTAGTTGCTTTTGCACACTTGAACTTGACTTCTAAACTTCTTTTGCTATATTGATCACTGTTTGAGATTAATTCTGATGGTCATATACCAAGTCTCATTTTGTTATGACCAGTCAATTTTTGGCTTGAGTCCTATATATCCATGTTTGTAACACAATCATTCTTTGCCACAGCCCAATGTTTCTACATCATAGCTTCATCTATAGCTAAATACTAGTAAATGTTTGCTTAATGAGTATGCATTATTTTGAAACTCTTTTCTGTTACTGATAGGTTTTTGAGAGTGGACACACTATCTCTCCTCCTTTGCATGGCTAATGTTGGAGCACACTCAGATGTCCTTGTGGTAGATATGATTGGAGGCATACTTACTGGTGCTGTTGCAGAGCGACTAGGAGGTAGGCATTTTTGTTAGTTTTTGGAAGTATTCTATTACTGGAAGTCTGAAACTAATCAAATTAATAAAAAGCATGTATCCAGTGTGCCAGTCTTTTGTCAATCTGGGGTTCGGGGAGATCAATAAGTACAGAGGGACTGAGGTTATAAACAGAAATCTTTTAGGAGCAAGAACTTATTGACAATATTAAGCACAAAACAATATAACATTAATGGTTGAATATGAAGAAACATGTTATAATAAGGGCTTTGTTTGATACTAAGATTTGGTGAGTATTCAATTGCACAAAATGAGGATGTTGATTTCCACTCTGATTAGGTTCTCTAGAGAATTCTAGAAGTTATTACTCCATTTGTCATATTAAATTCAAATTTCGAATTAGTCCTTTTTCCTAATCTTGTTCCTATTCTTGTAATTGCTCAATTTTGTCTAGACTTTTTATATGTTCTTATTTAGTCTAGATAAAGTATTCTAATTTTGTATTAGAAATTGCTACTTGATTGTGGTTATTGTTTTTCTTGTGTCAAAGTGTATTGTTGGTATTCTTTTAGCCTTTAATTCTTTATTATTTTTGTCTAAAGTTTTTTAAACCTTACTTGTGCACAATTTTATTTATATATTTTATTTGTATTTTTAATTTTTTTATTATTTCTTCTAAAATTTCAATTTCTTTTTGTAACTCGATCAATAATCGTTTAGTTTCTAGCTCAATAATTTAGGATGAGAGGTGCTTAGTGTTTTTACTGCTTTATTTAATTCCTTTTTTGAGGACTTTGTTTAACTATTTCTACTATTGCTTCCTTGATTTGATCTCTGCTTATTTCCTAGTAGACTTTGATTTCCACTTTCATCTCTCTTCATAAATGTTTGCTGATGATCTCTGGTAAGTGTACTACAAGGTTCTCTATAGGTGATCCTTGTAAATTATGTTTTAGATGTTCTTGAAGGATTCTACATTTTAATTAACCTTTTTTAATTATATTTAGTTTGTATTCATTTTTTGATATCTAGATCATAGTGTGTCAAATTATTCATGATTATTTTTATATTTTTTGCTTTGATACCGAACCCTAAACACTATGACCCTTTAAAACCCAGATCCTAAACCCTGGATTGAAGTGTCAAGCTTCTGGTATTGGCAAATTTTTCCCCTAACATCCACATAACTGTAAAAGATTCCTTTCTCTAGGTAGTAAGACCTCTTAAATTCAAATTTCCCTATGAACTCTTTATTAGATCTTTTCTGTTTATATCCTAATCTTGCATTTATCAAACCATAAAATCATATTTGGGCATGTTCCATTACAAACTCTCTACTAAGCGTTTGCTATTTAAATTCTATAACTTAATAATCTAACCTTCTATTTCTAGGTATTCTTTCTTTTCCAATTGGTCCTTTGTGCTTCTATCCTTGTAATTGCTCAATTCTGTTTAACCTGTCAAGCCTTTCTGTGAGTTTTGATTTAGTCTAGATCAAGTATTCTAATTGCTTGATTGCTTGGTTTTGGTTTCTATTTTCTTGTTTTTAGTTTTATCTAAGTCCATTGTTGGCATATTTTTATCCTTTAACTTTTTTATAATTTTTTTCTAAAGTTTTATCTTCCTTATGCATATTCAATTAACAATTGTTTAACTCAATATCTTTAAGATCAGGTGTTTATTGGTTGTTCTGCTTTCTAGACTTAGTTTAACTATTTATGCTACATCCTTGATTTGATCTCTTATGTAGTCCATATTTACTAGTAAAGTTCAATATTCATGTTTTTCTATGTGTATTCTCTTGTTGCTCGCATGGGTTCTCTAAAAAGCTTAATATAAGGTTCTCTACTGGTGATCCTTGTAAATTATGTTTTTGATATTCTTATGGGATTCTACAATTTAATTTATATCTTTTTTAATTATATTTAATTTTTATTTATTTTATAATTTCTAGAGCTAAGTATGCTAAACGATCTAATGATTATTTTTATATTTTTTTACTATGATACCATCCTCTAAACCCAAAGTGGAACCATTTAAAACCTAAACCGTATACCCTACATCCATATGTTAAGTTCAAGGTAGAGATGAATATTTTTCTTATCTCTAACATACGCATAATTGTATATTATTCATTTATATTGGTAGAAGCACCTCATAGATTCAAATTTCCCTGGTAAATCTTTATTATATCTTTTCTGTTTATATACCTAACCTTGTATTTAGCTGGCCATAAAATCATATTAGGGTGAATGTCCCACTACGAACTCTTTATTAGACCTTTTTTGCTATATAAATTCTATATTTGTATAATATAAGCTTTTGTTTCTAGTTATTCTTTCTTTTCCAATTGGTCCTTTTTGTTTTGGTCCTTGTAATTGCTCAATTCTGTCTAGCTTTTCTATGAGTTCTGATTTGGTGTAGAGTGTAGACTACTGTATTAGAGCTTGTTGTTTAGTTTTGGTTACTGCTTTTCTTGTATTTAGTTGTGTCAATGTCTATTTTTAGCCTTTAACTTATTTGTAAAGTTTTGTCTTCCTTTCTTAAGCACAATTTTATTTATATATTTTTTGAATATATATATTTTTATTATTTCTTTTAGATTTTCAACTTTTGTTTTAACTCAATTAATAATTGATTAGTTTCTATCTAAATAGTTTTTGATCAGAGGCTTTTAGTGTTTCTACTTCTTTAATTCTTTCTTATTAGGACTTTTTTTTTCTACTACTTCCTTTATTTGATCTCTATTTATTTCCTAGTAGAGTTTGATTTCCACTTTGATTAGGTTGCTTAGATGGTTCTAAAAGTTCTGTTATTACTCTGTTTGTCTTCTCTTGTTGTTTGTGCAGGTTCTCTGAAAACTTTAAAATAAGGTTTTCTATAGGTATTTTTTTTTGTAAATTATGTTTTTGATGTTCTTATAGATTTTACCATTTAATTTATATCAAATTTCTAAATGCCAAACCCTAAACCCTAAGATGGACCCTTTAAAACCTAAATTCTATACCTTGGAT
Organism: Musa troglodytarum; assembly: GCA_023547065.1. NCBI lineage: Eukaryota > Viridiplantae > Streptophyta > Magnoliopsida > Zingiberales > Musaceae > Musa > Musa troglodytarum. Next base: position 24,092,584 of record CP097503.1, on the reverse strand, counting down.
CCAGTGTCAAGTGGAATGCCTAACCAACCCGACTTGGTCTTGGTCCGACTGGCACTAGGAGCCTTCAAAATTGCTTGGCGTGCCTACGAGAGTTAGATGTGGAGTCAATCTATAGATGTGATCCCTTGGCACTTAAGTCGAGATGCAGCTCAGTTCGCCTTTTATGGTACCCCTTACATGTTAGCGGTCTAGAGGAATGTTCCATGGAGTGGGGGAATATTCTTTGGATATTTTGTGTTCGACTGATGCTGACATGGTCGATTGGTGATTGTGGACTTTCATCTTCTATTGACTCGGATTTTACATGTTGGGTTCTAATTGGAGATGAATATTTCCCCTGTCACTTGTCAACAATGAAAATAATGGTAATGCTTTACCTAATCAAGGATTCCTAATCATGAACTTTTATGCAGTCTTAAGATTAAATTCTAAGTTATAGTTTTACTCCTATGGAACATATGGACACGTTTGTTAAGTTATATGTTTGACAATCTTGCTAAATACATACTTATATGACAATCTTAGCACTGAATTTTTAATATTAACATCAGTGTCATTTTGGTTTAATCAATTAGTAAGTCATGTGAATTAATGATACAGGTAGTAATTATTGTTTTTCAATTTTTTGACAAGAAAATAGCATTTTTATGGTTTCTAAAGAAATTAGAAAGAAGAATACTTTAACAGTGACAAGATCATTTTTCACTTTTTTTGAGTAGTTTATTGTTATAAATTTTTTTAATGTTAATCTAATTAAATTAGGTTCTCTTGGACTTGATTGTCTCATATAAACTAAAATAAAATGTAATTACAGAGGTCTTAGTTTTGGAATTTAGCTACTTTTTCCATCCGATATGAAGTTAGAATTTTGCATTCCAATTTTAAGTTTTACTTGTATTATTTTCTTTGGTATGACAGGCACAGGCTATGTTTGTAGCATTTCTTTTGGAGCAACACCTTACCCATCAGATATAGTTAGAATGTTCAATTTTAGTAATGAAGTACGCAGCAGGTAGAGTTCTTTTTCTCATGAAAGAGTTAATACAACTTCTTCCTTGCTAAGTGGCTCACTCAATGTTTGCAAGAATAATTTTCAAAGCAGCTCTAACTGTTAAGTCTCTTATAATTTCTCAAATGTCTCATCTTGTTCAGTTTATACATTTATTTTCGGCTAAAGGGCAATATTATTCTGGGTTTTGGTAGTTAGGATGGTTAGTTATTGAAAACTATTAAATACTTGCCAAATCAGAAAATGGACAAGAATTATAATTAAATTTAAGATCAGGAAATATACACCTCTCCTGCTGGGGTATAAGCCCAAGGATCTCTAATTTATTACCTCTATTTTGAACTTAGTTTCTGCATAAGGTGTGGGTTTGGTATTTGGATAATTAAACTAAGGTCAAAGGGTAAAAAGGCAATTGCAGCAAAAAGCAGAAGTCAGCTTGAATACGATAGCTGTTTGGTTAGGTTTGATAATTTGGAGTTGTACGTCTGACCATTGCTGATATAGAAGTGATTTTGCTTATATATGTATATATATTTTCAGGGCATACAATAATATGTTTATTGATAGACTCAAATAATATATGATAATATGTGCTTCTAATACTCTGGCTGACTATAGCTGATTTTTCCTTGCAGAGATGCACATGCATGTAGTGTTTTGAACTATCAACCTTATAAAGGCTAATGCTAAGGTATTAGAGAAACCAGTAGAGGCATAAAGAGCTATTGGCCTATGAGAAATAATGGCTAACTTAGGCAAGGAATTTGCTAGCACATTTATGTCACTATAGATGCATGATATGTGATTTCTTTAAAGAATAAATTGTCGAACATATTATGGAAAATTCATAATAGCCAAGGGATGTCTTCCTGCTTTTAGGATGCACTAGCATGTCTCTAAAATGGCTCTTGGACCTTGATGGGGATCAGAGCACTAAGACACCGTTACGACGGTCCAAGAGGATGCAAAGAGCTCTCGATCGTTACCTCGGAGCAGCATGGGCCTAAATGCCCATGGAAGGTCCATCCTACATGTTGTATTCATCCAGGGGTTTTCATCCAAGGGATCATCAAAGTGAGGAGAGTCTTCAAGGGTGAGAGACCCTAACCGAAGATACCTAAGTGAGGAGAGAGTACTCAAAGGTGAGAGGTCCTGTCTTTTATTTTCATTCTCACCTTCCCCACCTCTCTTCTCCTTCATTAGCCGCCATCGTTGCCATATAAGCAACAGTAGCAACTATTATCGTTACCAACTAGTATCGTTGGTATCGAGTTAACGGATTGTTGAACCTGAACCCCGTACAGATCATAACATGCCATTGACATAGTTCTAGGAGCCTCCTTGCTCAGTTTACCCCACTATTAGATGAATCCCACTGAACATATAGATCTCAAGAGACAATTTGACGAACTACTTTGTAGTCGATTTATAAAAGAAAGCCTTAGTCCTTATTGAGTACCTGGTTGTCTTTTCCCAAAGAAGGATGGTAGTTGGTGTATATGCATTAATTATAGAGTCATCAACAAAATCACTATCAAGTACTGATTCCCCATCCTTAGGTTGGACGATATGTTAGATTTCTTAATGGATTCTAAGTGGTTTACCAAGATTGATCTTGGGAATGGTTACCATCAAATAAGAATCCAAGCTGGTGATGAGTGGAAACCCTATGGAAATTGTTAGGGACTAAGCTTAGTTTCTCCTCGGGGTACCACCCCAGACTGATGGTCGGATCAAAGTGGTCAACAAGATGTTAGGTGACTTGTTTCGTTGTGGTAAGTGACTACATAACAAACTGGGGTAGGGTATTGCCTACAGTTGAGTTCATATTTAATAATGCCATCAATCGCTTAACTGGTCTTCGTCCATAACACATTGTTCTTGGCTATCAACCTAGAAAATCTATTGACCTTGCCCCTCTTCCTATCCACTTTAGTCCCTCCGACATAAATCTTTTGTTAAACACATTCATGAGTTGCATGACGAGATTAGACAAAAGATTACTTTGAGCAATAAGTTATATAAGTTAGCAGTAGCAAATGTGCACTGTAGATATCAATTCCTTCATGAGGGAGAGCAAGTGATAGTAAGGATCAAACCTGAAGTATCTCATAGGGGCCATACAAAAAGTTGTATGTGAGGAGCATAGGTCTTACAAGGTACGATAGAGGGTCAGTGATAATGCCTACATCCTTGAGCTGTAAAGAGATATGGGCATCAGCAATATCTTCAACATAGAGGACCAATCAACTTACTATGAAGCTATGGAACCTATGTTGGAGATACACTTCTAAGATATTCATTGGTTTGCAATAGCGACAATAGGACCATTCCTTTACTTCCATACCAGTATTTCCAATTCTATAGTTCTCTCTACACTTGATTGTTTGGGAGCAGGTCGAGCACATCCTGGACGACCAGCTCGTGATCTATCCCACTAACCAAGAGCATAGATATTTAGTATAATGGCATTGACACCCTGACCTTGAGGACACATGGATCTCAGAAGAGGAGAGACTTTAAGGACACAGAGCATGAGTTGTTCTAGTGATTGTTATAAGCATGCTGGTACTTATTAGAGTCACAAGGCCTAACAAGTCACTATAGACTGCATACAGCATCTTTAATCATTTCATGTAAAAGGTCATGAAGCCTAAAGAGACAAACAAAGCTCTGTACGAGGAAAGCAAGCATGCATGTATCATGGACAAAGTCTACATAAATCAGACTATATCATCTATGGGGGGATCAAATATTTGAGCTCTTTATTTAATACAAGATTGTCAATAGATGAGCTAGTCATAGTCAGTGGCATGTTACTATAAGGATACCCATTTAAAATTTATGAGGTTCTGCTTCAATGTTCCTGTCTTCTCCATGTACATGTTTAAAATGAAGAAACATCTTATAGGAATCACATTTTCAGTAATTTATGGAGCTTTTCTTTAGTTTTCTCTTAAACAAGGTTCAATCTGATGAAATATATTTTGACGTATGTGATCTTGAATATCATTATAAGTCATGTCATTGCGCTTCATAATGCAGGATTGTTCAAATTCCTTTTTCTGATCTGTGTAAATCACATGAGAGCCTGGAGTCCTCAGAATCTCTATTAAATACCAAAGAATCCTCAACACTTACTGAATCTTCTTCATACAAAAATTCAATAGCCATATCAGCAGAGCCAATAAATCAGGAATTAGATCTTATGGAGGACCAACCAGTCAGCAATGAAGAGATGTTAACTTTTCCTGCCAACAGTGAACCTAATCCTCTTTCCTCAAATTCATGTTCCACTGATACCATTGATTACAAACATGAGAATAATGCTTCAATAACTCACGAACCTGTCAATAAGGGAAGAAGACCACCACCAGAAATCGTAGACTGGTGGAAGACAAATGGCTTTAGTAGGTAATGTAAGTGTGATTTCAATGTAATTGAGTGGTGTATTATTCTCATTGAATGCACTTTCTCATTTGTGTAGTTTGATAGTTGCTGCACCAGAATCAGATGTGGGGACAATAGTTCAAGAACTGCTGCCACTTCTATCGTATTCTGCACCCTTCGTAATTTACCATCAATACCTTCAGGTGATTTAATTGTCTGAATGCATGTCAGTTTAGATTCTCATCATAACGAGACAAATAATGAGAAAGTTTATTTAATAATCAGTTGCACTTTATCGTTCTTATTTATTTGGACTTTTATTCAGCAATCTTACTAAATGGTATGTGCCTCTCTTCTCTTCTGATAAATTTGCTTGCATTCACTCCTCTTAACTTCACTATTCTCCATTAGTGTACTGGTCGGATATTGGTCCGTTGGCTTGCTGGAACATGGTATAGACTGGTATTGAAATTTTTGTATCTCCTACTTCATCCTTTTTTAAAGGAAAAGTGATCTGTATGGGATTTGAGTTCGATAATATGTCGGCTCGATATCACTTTTTGGAAGGAAGGTTTGGCGGAGGCGAGAATTATGACAGAAAAACCAAACATAAAATCAAAAGAAAACCATCTCTATTGTTCGTAAAGTTAAAGTCCTAACTACGAGACTTGAAACAATAAAAATAGAAGTGTGAAAGAAAGCTTAGGGGTGCATGAAAATGCAGGTTAATTTTTGGACAGCACGTCGGTGCTCTTGGCAGTTGCGTTCATTTTCGATCTTCGGCCTCCTCTTCTCTTTGCTGTTGGAACCTCTTGAGGTTTGGACAGTAGACAGTAGGCATTGAGGACTTCTCATAGCAACCAGACGAAATTTTGGGGCTGAGCTTCGGGCTATTGGAACGTGTGGAAGAAGGCTGCGGCTGGAAGAAGTTGGCTGTAATGGTGCAGAATTCTTCCTTCTCTTCTCCTTGTTGCTCTAAGGTTGCAAAACTAGGGCCTGCTGGCTCTTTGTAGAAGGCTTGTTTTTTTTTATTCTTGATGGGGGCGCACCCCTTGTTTTATAAGGAGAGGAGTGCCCTAAGTCCTTGAGGTTTAAGGACTTTTCTTGTGGGACGCAGCAACTAGGGTTTCCCTTGTAGGGTAGGCACCCCCCTTCCTTGGTGGTTGCCCTAATCCGAGTCCTATTAGGATTTGGATTGAGGTGAGAGGGCTGTTGTTTCTTTGGCTTGGGCTTGGGCTTTGGTTGATCGAACAGGGTTGAATAGTGTTGAGATCGTCTCAGATCAAAAAGATTGCCCAAACTTGTTAAAAAAGTAAAGATCCTCTTTAGTGAAGTCATCGGGTGCGCGGGAGCTCGCCTAGGTGCCAAGACGAGGCGAGGCGAGGCGAGGCTTGAGCGCCTACCTATTGGGCTGGGTAGGTGACTTGACTTAGGCATGGCCTAAGCACTGGGCGGGCCAGGTGCCCACCTAGGTCGACTCAGGTTGGGTCGAGCCTGAGTCGAACCAAAACATTCATTGGTTCGATTGAACCAACTATCCATCGCAGAAACCTGAACACAAAAGTCCTTTCTCCACTGCGTTTCTCATGGTGGCGGAGTTCCTCATATAGCGGTGGGTCTTCTTTTGATGGTGGCGGCGATATCTTCCTCTAGTGGTAGTGGCAGCTTCTTCCCTCCCTCCAGATATATCTTTCTTTCTCCTCCCTCCTACTTTTGCCTCGTTCACTGCAGCCCTCCTACGTTGATCACCGCAACCCTCCTACACAGCCCCCCGTTTCCCCCCTTCTTCGCCAATTGCTCTTCCCTCTTCCCTCTACCCTCTACCCCTCTTCTTCATTCACTGCTGCCCTCCTACCGTCCTACATTTCTTGCTCTTCCCCCATTGTTTGTGTGTCAAATTCGGAGTATTTGGAATTGTTCCTTTGGATGTTTTTATGCTTGAGTTTTGGATTTTTTTTCTACGAATTTTCTAGAGGTTATGTTTTCTACCAGATCAATGGTAATCGTTTTGGAATTTGGTTTTACCAGAATCTAGTATACATGCAATGAGTGTTTGTTACTTATTGTTGATTGGGTATAAAGCTTTTAGCGGAAATAGCATTAGAGCATTCCCACATAAAGTGGTTCTGTGCATTAGTTTGTATGAATTCATTGGACGCTTGCTGTTGTACCAACAACATTAGGGGGTACTATGCATGCATAAGAGACAACTTTGTGCATGTAAAGTTGCATATCTTTGTGGTGAATAGCAGCTGTGATGGACAATGTAGTTTGGTATTTTAAATGAATGCAAGTTTGATGTGTTATTTTAGTTTTAATTAATTTTTATTAATCATGATATATAATTTTTAAATCATGATGTTCGAGAGCGTCTTGCTTCGCTTGGGCAAGTGCCTAGTGCCTCGGGCATTTTGAGATCATGGCACCTTTTGGTGCCTAGTGCTTTTGACTACCCTGAATCTCTTCTAGTAGCATTAACTGCTGATTTAATATGATTTAAAGGCATCATTATGTGAAGATCCCAGCCTCAACTTTGTCTAGACAAATAATTTGAACAAAAGCAGGTCAAATTTCATAATTAACATGTGAAAAGATGTATTGGATGCTTCAAGGGGTACCTTAGTTTCATGTTAAATGTGGTCAAAATTAGTAAATATAATTGGTTATAATTAACATGTTTTATGATTTTAACTAATTTACTTTACAAGCTTATTGTTGGAGAGAATTTTTTGGTCATGAAGCATGATTTGTTGGGACATTATGGCTTGTTGTCCCAAAGCATGATATTAGTTTTCTTAGTCTCATCTCACTTGTAACTAGTAGCTAGGCTAAATATTTTTGTCATTTGTTCACCTGTTGGTCGTGAAATCTGCAGCCCCTTGCAATGTCCATGCACAGACTACAAAATTCAAAAATGGCAATCAACCTGCAGATTTCTGAACCCTGGCTTCGTGAATATCAGGTACCTTAGTTTGCATAAATAATGGAAAGTATAACTGAAACGATATATTCTTTTACATTTAAAATAGCATAAGTTGCAGTTTAGGTTAATATGAAACATATTATATTAGTTTTTTATTTATAAATTTTGCTATATAGGAGCATATTATTTGTTACTTTTGACATAATTTGGTGGTAAGAAGAACATAAAATATGCCAACAAATTTAAGCTTCCATCTAGATTAAGGAATATTGCACCCCCAACTTATTTAGTTCTAGTTGAGCCAACAAACAGTGCTCGATGAACTTGCCATGTCAACTTCTGGTTATGCCACCAGGGAAGACCCTCATCTATAGAATGAGGGAAGAAATTAGACAAGAAACTGCGATGCATACTTGATGATTTAATATGAAGTGGCTTTAGTATCTTAACCCTCCACATAATAGTGACTACTGCTTAGAACAGTGGGATCAAAAGGATAAATTCACAGTTTGCCAACTTTAATTGCTGAGTAACTATTATAGTTCCTGCTATCTTAGATGATTTGATTGATTTTTGTGGTGGTACAGGTTCTTCCATCACGTACTCATCCGCTAATGCAAATGAGTTGCTTTGGTGGTTACACGCTAAGTGGGATCAAAATTTGTAACAGTGACACTTGTGAAAAGTAAACGATGCTTTTGCTTGAAGAATGGGACGATTAAGGCTTTGATGATTGCTGATGTTCTTGCAGGAGCATGCCAGTTAACCTAACAATGGGGGTTATTCTTTGTTCATGCAGCAGATGGTGGGTAATGTTTGTCGACAACACCTGTATGTCATCTGCCTATTTCTGATATAAATATACGTCCTAGCTTGTAACCTAACACCTATTTCTTATATAAATATATGTCCGTGAATGTAGAACTCTCTTTGAAGGTTTTCCGGAGAGGTGTTTCCATTTTTAAAATTTTCCAATCAGTGTTTTTATTTATTTATTTTATCGTCTTCCTCAGAATACTCCCGATGCAGCGTAATGCTTCGATTGAAATTTTGTGGGGTTCGCATCGATAGATCACTTTACCTCATGGACTGGATGAGAAAGGATGAAAGCTAAAGTGATCTATCGATGCGGAACCCCACAATTTCAATCGAAGCATTACACTGCATCCTTGTCCCTTCGTTCCCCATTCGTCTCCCAGGCGTAGCCTTTCCTCTTCATGGTATCTTTGAATAACACACGTCAGATGCAATTGTTCCTCTCTTGTTTTCAATTGATGAACGGTCTTTGGTTTGCAATTGTTCCTCTGTTGAATAGATGCAATTTGGTTCTTGAACTGTCTATGGTTCGTCTTCCTGAGGATGAACCGTCTTCGATTCTTCTACCTAAGGACACGACAGCAGTGTAACATTGAAAGAAGGGGTATCTAGTTTATTGCTCCAAGGACTCTGATCTTACAAGGAAATCGCTGGTAACGATCAGTGGGATGTCCTAAATTTAGAACCCTATTCTTTCTCCTCTTGTGATCTTTTTTGTTCATCACCTTATAGTATTTCTATGGTTTTAGTCTTTTACTTGGTTTAGAGAAAAAATTGTCCAAGTAAAAATGATGATGCATGTTTCTGTAATTAGGCCAAATATTTAGTTATTTTAATATTTTTTATTTTTTTATTAGGTTAAGGTTTATTTTAATGATTGTGATTTTGATTTTTATGATTTACTCGTTTTTAAAATAATTTTTATATTTTTAAAAATATAATATATGTCTTTTTCGTTAAGTTTGAATTAACAGACATTAGAATCTCTCCTTATGTGACATATTGATTCATAATAAATCGTTAATGTAACGATATATGTAATTTAAGTTTAAAAAAAATAAATAATAAGTGGATTTGAAAACATGGATGAGTTGCCTAATTACTCTTGTGAAGGTGAGACAGGAGACGTTAGTCTTCATCGCGAAGTGCTCCTACTTTTACTTTCCTTGTATTGTCGCCCACGTCAAGAGCCAAGTTAGCCTTGCTTGCCCTATTGGCTCCGCCTCTTAGTGTCATGTGCCCTTCCTCGCCATGTTGTATTATCGTGAAGACGATGCACCCGTTATCGAGCAAGGGGCAACGAGAGAGGCGGAGAATCGGAACCCGAATAAGAGAATTACCAATGACGATAATCGAAACACTAGAAAAGGCGAGGAACTATAATTGGGGGAGAATAGTGTGGTTGTCGTCGTCGTCGCTATTGTCGCTGCTAAGGTCTATGATGATGACAAGTTGTTGCTGTTTGTGTCAAAGCCTAATCAAGGAGGGGGCGTGCATTTCAATCCTATACCAAAAGCAGCCAACGAGGAGATAAAGGACGTGGAATGAGATGACGAGTTCAACGGGCTCCTTGCGGGACCTCACGCTCGATATGCTAATCGCACTGACAGAGCAGTCCTTCATCGACTGACACCGAGGTCTAAGACTGGAGGCGTCTTTGTAAGCATGATGCCTAAGGTGACCTTGCTCTCGGAAGAGTAGAGAAACCGAAGTTACGTGGTGGCTCTTAAGGTGAAAGCTCCACTGATAGGGTCCTTCGCCCCTCTCCACGCACCGATTGATTTGGTGACAAAGCCAACGAGGAGATAAAGGACGTGGAATGAGATGACGAGTTCAACGGGCTCCTTGCGGGACCTCACGCTCGATATGCTAATCGCACTGACAGAGCAGTCCTTCATCGACTGACACCGAGGTCTAAGACTTGAGGCGTCTTTGTAAGCATGATGCCTAAGGTGACCTTGCTCTCGGAAGAGCAGAGAAACCGAAGTTACGTGGTGGCTCTTAAGGTGAAAGCTCCACGGATAGGGTCGTTCGCCCCTCTCCACGCACCGATTGATTTGGTGACAATGTTGGACATAAGCCAAGGCATGACAAGGGAGAAGCTTCGTATTATGAAGCATGCGACATGGTTAGTGGTTTCCTCTTTGGACTCGGGAGATCGACTCTCCATTGTGGCCTTCTCGATTGTCATAGTGTCACGAACAAAGTTTTAAACAGGATGTTTGATATAATGCTTATGTATGTCAGTGTCTTTTAGTTTTGTTCATGCTTTGCACAGTATGTAGATTGTTGGCCGAAGGCTTAATAGTCCCATTTTAGTTGGGTTTGGTGGTCGTTTTTCACTAAAAAATAAATGTTGTCACGTGGACACTTGTGGGAGATTTCGGTCCATGGTGAATCATTTTTGACCTTTTGTTATGCGATCGTTCAAAGCTTATGAAATCCATAGTTGTAACTTGCATTGGTTATAAAGTGTTTACTGAAATGATTGCTTATGAATCCCGAGTAAAATGCATTCTCTAACCCATTTTCTCTTTTGAATATCTTAAGGGACCATAGGAGGTTTTGGAAAGGTTGACCTTTGCGAAAGGATATACAACGGTATTGCATGACTTAGACAAAATTTACTAAATCTGTGACAGCAAGTGTTAAGTGACTCCTCCCTCTATAACGAATGTGCCAACGCACAACCCACCAACAGCAATGAGAGATAAGTGTGGAATAAAATCGTCTTTTAGACATCTAAGTTTTAAATTAATAGAATCTAAAGATTCTTTTTTTGGTTAATTAACTTTCTTTCATTCCGATGATTTTAGAACAGCAAATAAGAACTTAAAGATTTTTGACTGTTCATCAGGTTTCACTGAGTTTTTTTAAAAAAGAAAAGTACCATCCATTGCTCGTTCAGAGAAGCAACGCTTGAAATCATTGCAACAGTTGATTTCAACCTCGGGGTTTGATTCTTGAAATCTGTTGAAACCTACCAACTTAGACCCGTCGAGCAAAACACAAAACACAAAATACAAAAAGGAAATTGGTTCTGATGGTCACAATTCCTCACAGCACAGTCGTGTCCACTGATCTCCAGCTGAAAGACCAGCACGTAGAAAGTGGCTCGTTGTGCAGCCAGCTAAATGTACAGATACCATGACGGGATTGAAGTTACAGGGTTGACATTCTAAAGGCCTCGTCTCCTTCTCTGCTTCTTACCACCGGCCATTTGTTGCTTCATGTCCACCACTGTTCTCGATCGATGCTGCCATGTTCTGCATCATGGGTTGTCTATCCAGAACAGTGCTGCGAACCAGAACGGAGACGGCAAGCAAGCAAATAAGTCAAAGTTTGATCTTGCTGCCCGAAACTTGCGTTCATGGAAGCGGCAAGCATTGTCCACCACCCAGTCAACTCATAGCCCTGCACCGAGCACTTGTGCTCTCGAGATGCCGACGAGAGGCATGGCAGCACGAGATTGGAGCTTCCTTGGCTGCTTCTCGTCACATGGAGTGTTCGAAATTGGACGTCTTCTGGCGTCAGGGAAAGGCTCCAAATGCGGTGCAGTTCCTCGGGGCGTCCTGCCACTGCCATGCGTCAATTTGGCAGGCGGGCGCGAGCGGCTTTTGCAGCCATGAGCATTTCTGCAAACACCTGGAAGGGGGGGGAGCAGTTCACGAGTTCGCGAAGCGAATGATTGAGCTGACCCCTGAGGAGTCCTTTTCGGTGGTCTTCCTCCTCCCTCCCTCCACCAACATTATCTCCTCGCTCCCGTTTGGGATGTCTCTGGACGCAGCGAGACCGAGCCTCGTTTGTCCTCCTCCATCCACAAGCATCATCCACTGCAACTAGTTTTCGCAGACGATCGGTTCCTCGTGGAACTCGTGGAGGAGAAAACCTATTGATCCGTGGTGGAAGGGATCACCTTTTGCGTCTGCTTTACTGGGCACATAGATGGTTTGGGAGTCAGCAGAAGATTCTGAGTGGGTGCCCAAGTCCTTGTCGTGGAGGAGTCAGCCATCACCGAAACATCCCATCCAACCTCTGTGTTCTTTAGATGATACCTTTGCCTGAGACCGGGTGGAGAAGAAGGCACACAAAGCTCTAAGATACTAACTCTTTCTTCCCAAGATGTAGACACACATGTCGTTGCTGTCATCGTCGACTCTTCTTTCCCTTCTTTGCGGGCATCCTAAACTGGCCTCGCATGGTTCCTCGCCCCCGTTCACGGCCCACGCCACCGCCCCTCCACACCTCCGCCACGAGCACCACCAACCAAGTAGATCCAACAATCGCCGACGTCTTCCTCTTCACGTGTTCTTTTTTACTTTTGGTTTTTTGTTTTTTATTCTTTGTGTGGTACATGATAATGGACGGTCGCTGTCGCTCCACGTATCGCCGTGACGGGTCGACATCAGATCAGATGTTTCTCACTAAGTGGAAACAAAATTACTTATATATCCCTATAGATTTAGTGATTTTCGTATTTACCTCTCAAATTTTAAGTGTTTTTTAATATATATATATATATATTGTTACAAAATTAAAAAAAACATTATTGATAATTAATTTGACATAATATCCCTTTCTAAATATTAGAAAACATTAAAGGATCAACTAATTGATAAAAGACATTTTACATATTTAATACTTTTGATTTTGCTAATTTTTTTTTATATTGACATAACTTGGATTTATTAGATAGATGTATGTGCATGTGAAAATTTTATATATTTGGAGGAAAAATATGCACAAGAAATATTAATATTAACATGAAAGATAGTAGTGCATGATATATTTATTAAGGCTTTTGTGTTTGAGTGCTCTATTAAATAAAAATAAAAAGTTTCGGACATAATTAAGGATCGACATGTGAGGCGTCAAACCTTATCCGCCCCCACCGTCTTCGAGGTCAAAACGTCAACCACCGAAAGAGAGGCGAAGAAGAAGACAAGTGGTGGTGGGATCCGCCCCTCCACATACAATTGATTTCACAGAGTAGCGACATCGATCACTAGGCGATGGAGATGAGCATCATGGAAGAATGACATAGTTAGCATGAGAATGGACAGCCATCGATCCACGAACGAGGCCCGGTCAACGGGCAATCTCCAGCTTGGGCGAGTGCCCCAGCTGCTCCATCTCCCACCCCAGCTCCGGCGCGACTCCCTCGTGCGTCGGCGCGTAGTCCTGCGTTCACCAGATCACACATCTTAAAGCTTTTCCAAGCAAGATTAGCAGAACGGCGACTGCGCACCTCCAGGGTGGAGAGCAGCTCATGAGCAGTCTGCGCGGAGACGATGATGCGACGCGCGGTGGGCGTGATGAATCCCTCGTCCACAGCCTTGTCGATGAAGGAGAGCAGGGAGTTGTAGTACCCATCGACGTTCAGCAAACCCACCTGCCGATTCCCTCGAGAGTGAGAAGGATCAGGCGGGAGAAGTACGAGCTCGATGTAGGGGTTTACCGGTTTGTCGTGGATGCCCAGCTGAGCCCAGGTTATGACTTCCAGCAGTTCTTCCAGGGTTCCATAGCCACCTGGGTAGCCACACCAACAACAAGATGCATGGTCAAACTGGAGTACACGAGACAAAAGAGTTCTCAACGCTGTATCACACTGTAGCTTGGATTCCTCCGCTAGGTGAAGTGCATGGGGTCATAAGTTAGTGCATCAAAAAGAAGACGAAAAGGTTGTCTACTACGACGACGTCAGTGCTGGGAAAGAAGGAAAGGCGACGCGTCGTTTGGCACAGAGATGGTGGCTCACCGGGCAATGCTATAAAGGCGTCGGCTTGACGGGCCATCTCGGCCTTCCGCTGGTGCATTCCTGAGACAGCCCTCACCTCTCCGACAGTCTCACCGGTGATCTGCAAGTCCTCAAATTAGACCAGGCGTGAGTTCTACAGCCAGTCCTGATCTATTGCAGGCAATGAATTAGGAGGAAACAAGAGATAGCAAGACATGCCTCTCTGGGCATCAGTGTTCTGGGAATAACTCTGCAGACATGTCCAAACAACACAGCATGAGTATGATGAGCACATACTGTTGTATACAATATCCAGAGAGAGAGAGAGAGAGAGAGAGAGAGAGAGAGAGAGAGAGAGAGAGAACCCCAGGACATGGCGACCGCCTTCATGAACAGCTTGGGAGACGAGACCCATGAGGCCAACACTTCCCCCACCATACACCAAGTCTATGTTCCTTTGGACCTGCAAAACAGAGAAGCATGAAGCCACACCGAGAGCAAAGCACAGAACAACTCTTGAGACCATCATGGGCCGCATTTGGTGATGGGATTGACGGCTTGACTCCTTTCAAGGAAAAGGAAGAGGTACAAATCGAAGGACTGACCAATTCATGGCCGAGCTGGATAGCTGCGAGCTGGTAGCTGGCTTTCTTCCCGGGGCTGCTGCCACAGAAGACGCAGACCCTTCGGAACCGCGAGGCGGACGGCCTCTTGGTCATCGGCAGAGCCTGTGCTTCAGTTTCCATCAATCCAGAACCAGTAAACAACTCAGATATGGAACACACAACCCCTCCCTCTGCCTCTCCAGCGAAGCTTTGGTTTCTTTGCTGACGGAGGTACAGAGCTCGTTTGGCAATATCAATGCAACTGTGGTTGTCTTTGGCTGTGGTTTCTTCTGCCCTTGGTTTGCCCCTCCCACCTTTTTAATGAGCCAAAGTGAGGTGAGGTCACGGTGGAGGAGTAGGCCTGTGAAGCCCATCTTGTTATATGCAAAATACATGGAGATCAGTCTGTGACTTGGATTTTATTTGGGCCTGTTTGGCCCACCCGGCCCAAAGAGGCTTCAAATATGGCCCTCGTCATCGTTCGTAAGCCCCACCCCGCCCCCCCCCCCCCCCCCCCCCCCAAATCAAAAACCGAAACCTGGTGGACTTGTACTCCGTCGTCAGTCGAGAGTTGTGACCGAAGTAGAAGCAAAAAGGAAGAGGGGGAGAATCGGTGGGTAGAATTTGGGGAAAAGGAGAAAAGGGGCCAAGAGAGAATGGACGACGGGCGGATCGTGCTGGAGACGGGCCGGGCGGAGAGGTCGGTGTGGTTGATGAAGTGCCCACCGGTGGTTTCGCGGTCGTGGCAGTCATCCTCCGCCTCTGCCGACTCCTCCAACCCTAATCCCGTCGTCGCCAAGGTTGTCCTCTCCCTCGATCCCCTCCGCCCCGATGGCCCATCCTCCCTCCAGGTAATCGCCCCTCGCTCGCCCTTTCTTCACTCTCTTTAATTAGGTTTCTTGAATTTGTTGATGTTGCTGTTGTTGTTGTTGAATTTTCTTCTTCTTCTTTTTCTTTTTTGCCTGATTTTTTTTTTTTTTTTATGTCACCGAGGAAATCGAACTCTCCGACTTGTTGTTATCCATTTTGGGTTGGCTTGTGTTTGTTGGATTAGATGTAGCAGGAGTAACGATGTGCAGGAGGTAATTAGTGCGAACTAGGAGAATTCATGTGATGATGTGTTGCTTTGTATGGGACCTTATGTGAGTCTGGAACTCACGGATGAGGTATCTTCCCTTTTCCAAGAGTGTGGCTTGGGGTAGGTTTGACTTGTAAAGAAAGATATATAATATCCAACTATTTTACATTTGACTTCCATAATCTCTTCGTTAATGATGGGCTAAGCATAGAGAGAAAATCCAACCATGTAATTTGTCCGTCTTTTTCTTGAAATTCAGACACTATTCACATCTCTTTCTGTAAGCTCTCTGTTGCTACGCAGTAGTTTGAACAATTTCTTGGTACAAGGTCAGGGAATACAAATAGACAAGTCACACGGTCTGATCTAGGGTGTTGCTGCCCCTTAAACAGTCAATGAATAATTAATGAATGAATCCTTGATCTTTCATGATGGTTAAATTTGTTCATACCATAGATTGAACTAGGTATTCTAAGTTGTCTTGAAGATTATCCTGATCTGTTTTGGTAGTGTGGCCTCAGTAAGCTCAAACATAGATCACTTTGATGATTTAGGAAATTACGTTTTTCTTATATTGTCAGCGATCAGAGCAAAAAGACTGTGTTGGGTTTTTTTTAGAGTTTAGTCAATTGCCTCATTTATGGCCCTAATATTGTAGAAAGCATAGTTCAGAAACCAAAAAAAATTTAATATGCTTATATGAGGCACTTTTTTTTTTTTTGGGCGGGGGGCGGGGGGCGCAAAATATACCATGCCAGATGGTGTTGGCACACGCCATTCTGTCTCTTGCCAATAAACTGGCATGATATAGAATAATATTGTGCCTAGAAGTTATTGGCAAGTCCTTCTACCTCTGTGCTCTAATTTTTTGTTATAACCTTCAGAGGTTCTAGTTAGATAGGCCTGTGATGTTCAGGCACAGTCAATGGTAGGGACCAGCTGTTTGTGTCAGTCTTTCATTTCTAGCTTAGCATTAACAAGATTTTGTTATGTTCGATCTTCTGGCTGAGCTACCTATACTTTGGCCCTTATTTTTGTTTTCAGTTCATTTGATTCTTTGTTTTCTTTAGTAAAAGGTGAAAGAATGGTTTTCTTTGGTAAAAGGTGATTCTTTGTTTCCATTAAGCAACAGTTTTTTTTGCCATTGTAGAATTAGATTGGCTTTTAAAATTTTGGCAGTTTTCAAAGCATTATTAGACTCTTATGACTCAGGCATGTTAATTTCAACATCCATAAAATAAATATGCCTTTTGAGTAATATTACGGTTTGAACTTGCAGTTTAAGATGGAAATGGCTCAAACTGATTCTGGCAATACACCAAAGAGTTACACTCTGAATATGTTTAAAGACTTTGTTCCAATGTGTGTCTTTTCTGAATCTAATCAAGGTAAGCATATGCCTATCTTTTGTTACAGACCCATCTCATGCATTTTGTTGGACTGGACATGACAGGTTAAATTTGTAATGTCCATATCAAATTACCAATGACTGGTGACACTGTACAGGGATCCCACTTTTCCAATTGATGGTCGGTTGTGACCTTCTGCTGATAAATAAAGTCTGGACCAGAATTTCTTTATGTTTTTGCATATAAAAAGGCCATCCTATTGTGTATATTCCATATCATGCGGTATGCACCTTCATCGTATGGTAATGTGCAATAACGCTATATTATGCTTTTTGTGCTGGCACTTCTAAGCCTGTCTCACAAATTTTCCTTGTAAAACCCAGTAAGCTAATTTAGTTAGCTGGGGGAGCATTGGCATTCGGTACCCTCTTTATGAGATTACCATCTATCTGTTTTATCATTTTGTGGATATTTGTAGTGCGTGGTGAATAACCAAGTTAAAATATGGTCACATTGGGTTGTTGAGTTTTCATCAAGATCATGCATTAAATTGAATTCTCCTAGTCGATATTACACATTAAATTAGCATAATTTTATATGCTTATTACTTGATGGTGCTATTAAGAATGCTAATTTTCTGGAGATTAACTTCCCGTGTTCCCCTACCGCCTTGATATCATTGGACCCAAAAGATTAAGCCAATGAGTAATGGGCCCCTGGATGTTGCCTTACCATTCTCTCACATCTTTTCCATATTAGACTATCCTCTGAAGTGGAATACCCAACAATCTCACTTATTCACTTGTGCTATATTGGTCATGCCTCCCCTATACCACAGACTCTCTCAACGACATTCTATCAACTCAAACTTGACCATCTTAATCTGCATGCAATCATCATCTCAACCATGCATAACATCTCAATTATAATAATCGAAAGATAATACCTATGAGACTCGCTCTGGCTCTAGGAGAATACTTCCTCTATAAAGGTCTTGCACATGGATGATGGAATCATTCTATCAGAAAAACAACTGTGGACTTGTACCACTCACACACAGGTATAAAACACTCAATTTACTGATCCATTTATGATGATCTCAATTATAATGTTCTAGCCATTTCAGAAAGGGGCTCAAGTACAAGAAGAAAAAGGAAACATAGAAATATGAAAAATAACAATTGCATCAAATTTAATATACAATCTGTTCCTTTCTTTGAAGAATGTAATATTCTTGACTTGATTTGAAATATATATTTTTTATAACATTATTGATTGATAGTCTTCCACCTTTGTATAGATGACTATTTAAGATCTTCAATCAAGATTTACAATGTTCAATCTATAACGAACCTGATCTTTTACACTTTTTTTTTGTTTGCATTTGTTTCTTTTTTCTTCGTCTTGAGTAGATGTTATCATGTGGCAACTTATGACATATGCAAAATATCTCTGAAGTCTGAATTAATAAAATTTATTCAAATAACATATAAACTAACTGCTCCTACATCAGTTCTTGGGTCACTTTATTTCTGATGAGTTGCATGTACATATGTCATTTTAGCATAAATTTTGCAAGATCATCAGTATTTGGTGTTTTTACTATCTACAATGCAGAGAGATCTTTTGAGAGAACAAACATAGTTCTGAACATTAAACAAGTTCTCTGGAGTTTGTATAACATTTTGGCTTGAGATGGCTGTTACAGTATCTATAAGGTATGGAACACCAATATGACTTGATTTACGTTGGTCAAGTATCTGATATGTCCTAGAAGGGTCATAATAAAAGGGCAAAAAAGAAAAATCTCGGATGTTCATAATTTGGTTGATCCTACCATACCTAATCATTTGTATGTTGCATTAAACAAGTTCGAAAACAAAGCCATACGCTTTTCTTTATGGGATATGATGACCTAGGTCATTGTTTATGTCTCACCTTTCAACGAATCAAGGGAGAGAAGAAATATAGGTGCTAGAATTGCACAAAATATGTCCATCTTTGAATCGGTGGCTCGGATCAGAATTTATTTACCATTGATGCGAAATATTAATTATGCAAGTACATTCTCATTGTCCAAATTTTCAGTCTGCTGCCCTTACCTTCTATCGTCTCTTTTATAAAATGTGATGCATCAATGGTCCCACTTGGAGGAAGTTCACCCTTATGTTTATGTCATCTCTTTATTAAAATCTGATGTCCCTTTTCTTCTTACTTGGAGGGAGATTTTGGTTTCAATTAATACATATGGTTAAACTGTCTTACTATTGGTAACTTCATCTTAAGCATTTTGGTTCGTATGTTTGACTCATTTCATATAAGTTATTGGACTAGCAGATATATCGGGTAATGACAATTGATATCAGAGCAGAGCAGATTTAGGATTGCTTATTTGTAGATTAATGGATCCAACAAGGAAAGCGCCACTTATGAATGATTAAAGAAGCATGTCATAGTGCAGAGTGGTCCTTATGGTACCGTGCATCTCATACACTGGAAATTGGTAAATGATTTGTACCTTTGTGCATCAAGGGTTGGGCCATATATTGAGTGGATTGGTATTTAAGGCTAGATCATGTTTAAATATTCCAGTCTGGAATTCTGTAAATTAAATTTAAACAGCTAAATCCCCATGAGTAGTTATAGATATGGTTCTCGTTCTTCTTCTGGGGCTTCACATCTCCCCCTCTGCACCATTCCCTCTTCGGCCTCTTCAGCCCCCATACCATCCCTTTACTGTTACAGTTTTCCAGATTCTACATCAAAGCTGTCTGAATACTCTGGCTGTGAAGTACATGATGGTTTGTGATGGCTCATAATGGATTTTTGTCTTGCATTTGTATGGATACGAAATAGTCACTTGTTTCAAGGCACTGGATATTTAGATTCCTCTTTAATTTACAAAACTGAAAATGAGGAATATCTGATTTGTTTCATATGTATGATTATCATGAAAAACATTGTCCTCGGACAGTAATTCTACCATTAGATATTAGATATACATATATGCCTATGGCAGTTATAGGGTCCATGTAAATATTTATCTGTGTACGTTCAGATATAAGAAAATCAAGAATATCCGAGCATAAAGCTTTTCTCTATGGAGTAGTGGTGGCCTTGAGTCTATGACAGTGATGGAGATATCATGTTGTGTCAAAGGGGATGCTGCTGCAACTTTTAATTGTATTTCTAATGTTCACTTTTGTTTCTCTATTTTTAACTTTTGGTTTATAATATATCTATATCACAACCATTCAGTTTAGTAGAGCTAGAAGTGTCAAAAATTAGCAAAGATTCACAAAATTAATGTGAATGTTCAGCCTTTGAGCTGTTGCCTCAGTTCTAAGTTCTATTTCAGAGCTTATTACATGAGTTGCTAATGAAGATCCACAATACACTCCTCTTATCATGAAATACTTCTTTCCTGTGTATAATTAAAAAATACATACGGCCCATTATTTAAGGCTAAGATATTCCACGAGTAGAACTGCTAATAAAACCATTTATTTTCATGTTTTGGCTCTTTTTATGTGAACATATATATGCTTGAGATCAAGGTTTAAAGCATCTGTTTGGTGCCAACATCGGTGAGGTTGACTGGTCAGGAGGGTAGAGTAATAGTTTCTTGTTTGGAAGAATGCCCCTGTCAGTTTATGTACATGTGAATAAACCTTTTTTGGACATTGAGACTGTGTTGATTAATAACAAGTGTGATGATATACTGTTTTAGCTTTCTGGTAAATATGCCCTTGTACGGCAAAACAATAATCCTTTTTCTAGAATGTTGGTACAAGTGATCATATCCTTCTTCGGTTATTATACCCGTTGAACAGATTTTTCTGCATTAAATATTTATTGCATTTCTATATGGAGTCTAATATTTTGAAAAAAAATTCAATTGCTAATGTAGGAAAATTTTCATTGGAGGGGAAGGTAGAACATAAATTTGACATGGAGCCTCATAGTGAGAATTTTGGGGATTATGGCAAATTATGTCGTGAAAGGACTAACAAAGCTATGATCAAAACTAGACAAGTGCAGGTAGATGCAGTTTATTTTTTCCATTCATCTGAGTTTTATCTTTGCTATTGAAGCTAAACCTTTTTCTTAAAATTTTGGCTTAAGGTAATCGACAACGATCATGGAGTGCTCATGAGGCCCATGCCTGGTATGGTTGGTCTGGTTCCATCTGGTTCGAAGGTAAATTTTATTTTCTCAAAGGGACAAGGTACATGTGTCATGTACCCTTCACCTGTTACTGTGTCAGATCTCACTTGCTTTAAGTGTTTTTATATTATATATTACATATTCTTGGACATTTGTTGGGTAACATGTTTCATTTCATTGTTATCTCTTGGTGGAAATTATATTTCCTTGGTGCATAGGACCTAGTGTTTTACAATGCCTTGCTACTTTCTCCCACCATTTCAATATCCGTAAAGCTACTTGTGGCAAGAAGTTCAATGCTTGATTCCATTATAACCAATATTTCACATTTTTTTGTTAATATCAAGTTTGTTCGGTTTGCTATTTACACATAGCTTGATATTTTATTTTGCTTTGATGTTTTTGTGCACCAGGACAAGAAGAAACTAACGCCAACAAAAGGATCTGATGCAAAACGAACGCGTAGGGATCGTCGTGAATTGGAGAATATTATCTTTAAACTCTTTGAAAGGCAACCAAATTGGGCACTGAAGCAACTAGTCCAAGAGACCGATCAACCTGAGGTTTGTGCTTCTACTCGAACATTATGCTTTTAGTCGGAGGAATGTAACTTCACCGACTCCAGAAGAGTCCTAACCGGACTAGCATATTGTGACCAACCATTCTTGAGATAAAATTCTGCTACCGACAGCAAAGTTCTCGTATTGCTAATGATGGCAAAGTTCTGTTTTACCTATAATCTACTAAAGAATGGATTGATACTGTTTTAAATGTTTGATTTCTTGCATTCATCGTGGACATATGTATATCTTGCCCCCTTAGTACATAAACGATAATATTAATTAGTCCATGAACAAAAATATGCATGTTTAGACCGTGCAGGAATTTAGAATATATATTTGGCCTGCCAGATGTGTGAAAAGTATATTCTCAGGCTGCCAGCCATTCTCTGAAGTTTGAACATTGTATTTACTGCCTGTAGTTATTGCTGTGTTTTAGTAGCACAATGAAGCTCATTATGACTTTTATGAATCAGTCGCTTCTTCCTATGGACTTGTTAGGCTCTTTGTCCACTGACTTGTTTAATTTCTCTCTGCAGCAATTCCTGAAAGAAATACTAAATGATCTTTGTGTCTATAACAAGAGAGGACCTAATCAAGGAACTCATGAGTTGAAGCCAGAATACAAGAAATTCTCCGAGGAGATGGACAATGCGTGAAGCCCATTAGCTGCTGCCTGGAAACTCTGTTGCATGATGGATGTTGATTTAGAACTCCTAAAGAACCTGTGTAGCGGGACATGGGTCAAATGTTCCAACTATTTTGAGCTTAGGGGAGCTCGAACCGTTAGAAAATGACGATCCACTGGTGCGGTCTGTTTCCCGACGTTTTCTTAAGAGTGAACAAACGATGTGTAGATTGCACCAGATCCCTGGGATACTGTTGTATAACGTAACTGTAGTCAACTCTCGGTACCTATCGTATGGTTTGCTTTATCGGTTTGTACCATTTTATCGATCGGTTGTCGATATGATATGGTATCGATATACCGACACTTGGTATGGTGAGATATGTCAATAAATTGATATATACCATACATATCGGTCTTTTATCGGATTGGTATATACTGGTTATGTCTGACGGTACATCATGGTATAATGATTTATCATAACCTATAATAGTATCGTAGGGTAGAGTCATCTATTAATGTTTTGATCAAGTTGATTTTATTATGCTAA
This sequence comes from Musa troglodytarum, assembly GCA_023547065.1. NCBI lineage: Eukaryota > Viridiplantae > Streptophyta > Magnoliopsida > Zingiberales > Musaceae > Musa > Musa troglodytarum. The sequence continues at coordinate 24,069,772 of CP097503.1, read as the reverse complement.
AAAAAAAATAAAATACACTCATTCATAAAATCTACCTTCAAATAAACTAAAATGCACTTGAAATAAATTATCTAAATTAATAATAAAATAAAATAGTATAATTTTTATTATAATTATATTTTAATAGAGTTATATAAATTTTGTTGAGTTTCAAATTTTGATAATGAAACTAATTGAGTGTGATTTATTGTCAAACTGTGTTTTGAGTGATGTAGGTCTACTATTGATCATTATTAGATAGTTGACATGGGATGAATTAGCGTTGTGTCAGAGGAAATCACGTCAGGGGATTGAACGTCGAGACGGAGGTTCGGTCGATAATCGACAGAAGGTTTCAGACAAAGATATCGAGCATTGGGCCAAAAAGAGCGGAGTTGTGCCAAGGAGGTTAATCGTTGATTGAACAACAGGTCGCAAGAGAGGACGATACGTCGAATAACCAAATGAAGCGTCGACCAATGACGTCTCGGGCAACAGAAGGTTGATTCATGTAATAATTATCTAGATCGAAATAGGTTAAGGTCTAATTAGTGTGTATGATTAACTATGATAATGATTAAGACATAAAGTAAAATAAATTGTCGGAGTCAAGTACGATGGAATCGTTGGGAGTTCGAGGGTTCGTTTGAAGTCCAAAGATTCGTCGGAGTGCTGTCGGAACTGGCCGAGAATGAGTAAGGAGCTTGCCGAAGTGTTTTCGGAAGTTCGCCGGAAGGTTTGTCGGAAGTTCACAGAGCTCGTCGAGAAAGATCGGAGCTTGCCAAGAAGACCCGTCGGAACTCGCCAAGGTTGTCGTAAAGTTCGAGAGCCTGTTGGGAGTCCACAAAATGGTGTACGAGGGTTCGTCAGAACATCGCCAAAAGTTTACTAGAAGAAGACTTGACGTGTCGGACTTTACTTTATGTATAAAATATCTTTAATTTCATAGTTAGCACATAATTAGAGTTAAGATTAGGAGGTAATCTTGGTAGGGGCTAATTGGGCCCGAGATTGGATTGAATTGGGCCGGATTTAAGGCCCAACCAGTTGCTGAACCTTGTCTGGAGATGGTACCGCCTAGGGCTCAATCTCCTAGGTTGTTAGGCAATGGTACCACCTAGGGACAATGTATTTGGGCGGTGGTACCACCCAAGGATAGTGTACCTGGGCAGTGGTACCGCCCAATACACTGATATGTCAGTGTGCTCAAGCGGTGGTACTGTTAGTACACTGACAGAACCAGTGTGCACCAGGCGATGGTATTGTCAGTACCCGAAAAATCCAGGATGGAAAGGTTTTTGGCTCAAGTTTGAATCCATTTGGAGCCTATAAAACTCCTCTCATTCCTAGATTGAAAATACAAGAACATACGCTTTGAAAGTAGAGAAACATTATTCAAATCATTTTAGAAACGCCTCCTCTAATCTTCATTTGATTTCAAAAAAATAAAAAGAAGTGAAGTGCTTGTAAGGGTTATCTACTAAACTCTTCAAAAGAGAAGACTTCCTAAGGGAACTCGTCTTTTATCTAAAGTACTTTAAACTTGTTCATCCATACCGATACATGATCGAAATGCCTTTTTTTTTTTTTTTTACGTACGATTTTTTAAGTAATTTAGAATCATGTTGTCTTAATCTTGGAAGTATTTTGGAAAGGGGAAGCGGTAGTGGATGGGGAGGAGAAAAGGAGGCGGTAGAGGATAAAATAGATGAGATAAGGAGGAGGAAAACTGGGTTAGAGGTTTCAAAATTCCGATACAAATCAAATTGGACCAATTCAATAGGAAAAAAAATTTCATAAATTCTATTTTGATCACCATGTAATTTAACTTAAAGAGTGAGAATATATTTATCGATAAAATAAAAATAAACAGCAAAACCGATTAGGAGAGGCATCATCATCGGACATGAAAACACTGATAGTGAAGATTTGTCTTGTAAATTTTAAATTTTAAAAAAATATTATTTTATATGAGAAATAAGTTTTTGTGTTATGTCGGTAAGTTATTGGAAGATTTTGCTTTCTTTATTCGCGTCGACTCAAAGCTTCACCATCATCGCCACCATACATCGCTATTCTGTTATACTAACTATATGGACAACACATCACCTGCAATAAATACTTCGATCTCCTTCCTTCCGTTATCTCCCTGCCCTCGTGTGGTTGACAATATACTAGCGTCGAACAAAAAGGACCAAGTCTTCGCTTCATTCCGTTCCATTACCTTCTCCAAGCTCTCCGCACTCTCTCTCTCTCTCTCTCTCTCTCTCTTTTGCCGTGGCAATCCAGGGTTGAGGCTTATTGATGCCGTCCCGCCCTCCGCCAGTGGAAGCCATTCCGATACCGGCTATCGCAGGCACGGCCGCCGTCCTGGCCGCGGTCCTCGCCGTCGCCGTGGCCTTGCTCTTCTACCGCCGCCTCGCCGCCTGCGGACGCGGCGGCACCACCCCCGCTGCCTCCGCCCGCGCCAGCCCGCTCCGTCGGTTCACCTACCGCCAGCTTCGTCGAGCCACCGCGTCCTTCGCGCCTTCCCACCGCCTCGGCCAGGGCAGCTTCGGCCCCGTGTACCGCGGCGCCCTCCCCTCCGGCGAGGAAGTTGCCGTCAAACTCATGAACTCGTGCGGCTCCCTCCAGGGCGAGCGCGAGTTCCAAAACGAGCTCGCCCTCGCCGCCAAGATCCTTTCCGTGACCTCCTCCGCAGCCGTCGCCGTCGTTCCGGCTCTTGGCTACTGCTACGATGACGGCGGTCGCCGCCGGCTTTGGTGGAGGTGGTGGAGACGGCGGGAGGTGGAGGACCCGATGGAGGTCTCGGAAGCCGCCGCCACCGACGCGCCTGCGCCCGGTAGGAAGCTCCTCTTGGTCTACGAGCTGATGCACAACGGGAGCCTCCAGAATGCGCTGTTAGACCGTCGGTCTCCGGAGCTGCTGGACTGGGCGCGGAGGTTCGCCTTGGTGATCGACGTCGCCTGTGGCCTCAACTTCCTCCACGCCGTCTGCGATCCGCCCGTGATACACGGCGACATCAAGCCCAGCAACATCCTCCTCGACGCTCACCTCTCGGCCAAGATCTCCGACTTCGGCCTCGCCCGTCTTAGATCCGACGTCCCCGTGGACCATCTCCCTGCCGAGGCGGAGGTGGTCGTCGATATCGATCTCGACAAGTGCGTGGTGAACGGTTCCAAGACGTCAAGAAATGAGAGGATGAAGGATTCGGTGGTCGGAGACGGAGAGGACGATGCCTCGTCCGTGGCCGTGGAAGAGATGCCAGAGAGCATGGCACCAACTACGATTCTGTTCGAAGAAGCGATGAACGGGGGAGCCACCGGCGTCGCTGCCACCGACAGGTCAGCGGAAGAAGATGAGGGAGGCACGGTGGCGTCTCCAGTGACCGTCTGGGAAGTGGCCTCCGCTTCGGAGGCTGGAGCAGGCGTCGATGGAGCGAGCGTCGACAGCGGGAAGGACGCATCGCTGTCCGGTCGCCCAAGGGGGGGCGGCAAGGACAGGGCCGGGCCCTCGTCCGGCAAAAGCTGGTGGTGGAGGCAGGACATCAGCAGCGAGGGACCGAAGTCGGAGACGAGGGGCAGCGTCAAGGACTACGTTATGGAATGGATTCGATCAGAGATCAAGAAAGATCGGCCCAGGGGCGGTTGGATGACCGCTTCTCCGGCCACCGCTGCCGAGGAATGCTTGCCGAAACCCTCGAACGGTGGGGGACCACAGCCAAAGATGACCCATCCCAAGACACAGTGGTGGGCTTCGTTGGACGAGGAGAGGCTGCAGAAGAAAGAGAAGAGCCGGCCCGCGAGGGAGTGGTGGCGGGAGGAGTTCTGCGAGGAGCTGACGCAGAAACATAAGTGGCGGGCAGTGGCCAAATCCCAGAGCAGCAACGGTGGACGTGGAGGGCAACAACGGTGGCAGGACGACGACGACGACTCCGACTTTGCTTCACCTTCGGAGAAGAAGAAGAGGAGGAAGGAGAAAAAGAAGTCCAGCCGCGGCAGCATGGATTGGTGGATGGAACGTACCAGCGGAGAGGTCAGAACTGGTGGAAGGAGAAGCAGCCAGGAGTGGGCTAGTGGGGATATCCCAAGAAGTGGAACGGTGAGTAGCACACCAAGCATGAGGGGCACTCTTTGCTATGTGGCTCCCGAGTACGGCGGCGGCGGCGGCGGCGGGCCGCTCTCGGAGAAGTGTGACATTTATAGCTTTGGTGTTCTTCTGTTGGTCATCATCTCAGGGAGGAGACCACTGCAAGTGGCGGCCTCTCCCATGTCGGAGTTCGAGCGAGCAAACCTCCTCTCATTGGCACGGCATGCTGCCCATTCAGGGAGGCTACTGGATCTCGTCGACCCCTGCCTCCATTGTGTTGACAAAGAGCAGGCCCTTCTCTGCATCAGAGTTGCGCTTCTGTGTCTGCAGTGGTCTCCGGCCCGCCGCCCATCTAGTAAGGAAATAGTAAGCATGCTCACTGCAGAGTCGGAGCCTCCGCACCTCCCGCCTGAGTTCTCACCATCACCACCAGGTGGATTCTCATTCAGGTCACGGAAAAAGGCTCGGTGAGTTGAATTCGACTGACCTTCCTTCGCATCACCGTTTAGCTAGTTTAGTACTGATTGTTCATCAGTTTAAATTCTTGTTTCCACATTGTTGGATGTAGAGAAGTTTGAAGATAAGGTTACAATCCAATTGCTAAGAGATTGATTCACAAAATTGAAATTTTGAGTGAAGGGGGATTGCAATGAATCAATTGTCATCACTTCCAACCTCATGCATAACTTACTACAATATTCAAGTGTTGATGGATGGCCAACTCATGTCGATAAGATGCCGCCACGGTTCTGGCACAATGTTAGGTTCTCTTTCTTTAGGCATGCATGATGGTAGTGCTTGCTGAGGCGTGTGAATGTTCGGTCTCTTGATCCTTTTTCGGTTAATTTAACCATTTTGTAATGGACAAAAAGGCCTCAAAGATCATTCCACTTCCTTCTCTTGGCAATTTGAATGCTTTGTGAGATTCTTTAGTGTTGGTGTCAAAACACAATCTCACTTCCATTTATCTATCCTTTTCTAAATGGATTCGCCTTTTCAACTAGTTGGCTTTATTGTCCGGTCTCATCCACTTTCTGATAGTGATGATGGTGGTGGCATTCTAAGTCCAGGTTCCCTACCGAGGAGGAAATCTAATGTTCTAGCAGAGAAGTAGTTATCATATGTGCAGGTGTGTGGAATACTTTGGAAACTAGTCAATAGAAGGAGAGCATGGGAGTCATGCTGAAGATTTTCCGTAGAAAGTGTTAAACTTATCATAGATCCAAGGCCAGTACAGTTTTCTTATATTTGTGGTTTGCTGCTGCAATTAATTATCTTTCTGCTTAACTTTGGGGCAAGATCCTTTTCATTCCTCCAACTTCCATCTAACCGATACGATTGTCCATTAAATGCACATACATTTTCTTGGGTGTCAGTCTGTATGGCATTGACTAGATTCTATCAGCCAGTCGATGTAGCCTCTTCCTTTAGTTGCATCTTGAACACGAATGAGGCAAGATATCGTATACTGTCCAACAATGGGATTATTTTGTCTAGCCTTTTTTATTCTTGTTTTTTCATATTCTTGGCCTATAGATTAAAGAAATTGTCAGCCAACTCTATATAGTTGTCTCAAAATGTAGCAAGTACATTTTTATATGTTTGCTGGTCGGAGTGTTTCACTCCTTGATAACCCAGAGCAGATGCAGATCGGTTCCTCTTATTTTTATTTTATTTTATTTTATTTATATCTGCTTGATATATCTGCATGCAACTCCGTATAGTTTTTGACTGACAAATCTGCATGACAAATCTGCATGCAACTCCATATACTTTTTGATTGTCGGATACGATGTTGGCAATTTAAAGAAAGAACTAGAGATAATATGCAAATTAGTCAACAAAATTCATTCCAAAAGAAATTGTAACTGTGTTAGCATGTCTGCATATTCCCCCTGCATTTCTGAGTGTTTCACTCCTTGATAACCCGGAGCAGATGCAGATCGGTTCCTCTTCTTTTTTTTTTTTCTCTGCTTGACAAATCTGCATGCAACTCCATATACTTTTTTTATTGTCAGATACGATGTTGGCAATTTAAAGAAAGAACTAGAGATGATATGCAAATTAGTCAACAAAATTCATTCCAAAAGAAATTGGAACTGTGTTAGCATGTCTGCATATTCCTCTTACATTTCTTATGTCCAGCAACTAACTGTTGGCAAGTGCTTCCCATTCCTATGGTGAAACTAGCAATTGTGTTTCTGGTAGACACCAATATGTATATAGCTGCTGAAAAAAATATGTAATCCTGCATTTCTGGTAGACAAAATTGCTGTTCCTTTGTAATAAATATATTCCGTGTTGATTGCTTTGGAATGGCCTGATCATCTTAAATCTGTGAAATTTAATTCCTAAGCTACTTTTGCTGCACTCTTGTTGTTAGATTATTGTCATAAGCTACAGTACTGTGAAGTTTGTTTGTGTCTGCCATGCCATAGTTCACTGTCTGTCTCACTACTACAGTTAGTATTCTGCAAACTTGTATCTTCCACCATCTTGATCCTGTGAAGCATTTAGGGGAGTTGTAGTCTGTGGCTGATGTTAACATGTTTTGTCAACCAGTCAATGTGTTCATCATCATATCTGGAAGAGGCGTGGGGAGCTCACCCTCGATCCATCGGATGACCAAATAAAAAAAAAAGGGGATAATATTTACTACATTGGCCCACTACTACGCTTTTATGTCCAACGACATTAAGAACTAAAGAACAATTCATACTTATCTTGTCGGTTTACATTTAAATTTCATCCTTTTTTTTGTTTAATCAATTACGCCAAATTTTCATAATTAGGTGTATGAGATGTCAATAATAAGGATATAATTCTATGCTCTACACAAATTTTCATCAGTTAGCAAGATTATTTTTGTTATATATAAGAATTTTTTGCAGGTATATGTAACTTTAATGTGGCCATTGGAGTTGCAGGACTATTGCATAAAGCAAAGAAATATACAAATATGACATCGCGTCCAGTTATATATATATATATATATATGTATATATATGTATATATATATATACATATATGTATATGTATATATATACATGTATACATATACATATATGTATATATATACATGTATACATATACATATATGTACATGTATATATATATGTATATATATACATGTACATATATGTACATGTATATATATATACATGTATATATATACATGTTTGTATATAAATATATATATATATATATATGTATATATATATATACA